>WOXC01012111.1:0-342500 GCA_011680675.1 Gymnobelideus leadbeateri | reverse complement strand
AGAGGAGAAAGTTAGCTAAAGAAAATAAAGGCAGAATGCTTCAATGAAAGGCTCTCAGAACTGGAAGGCAGAGGGGCAGTGACTCCAGAATCTCAGAAGACCTGGGTTCAGATCTCATTTCTGATGCTGATGATACTTGTGATCTTAGAAAGCCCCCTTAACTTTTCTGGGTCTTAGTTTCCTCATCTGTAAAATTAAGATGTTGGGTTATATGTCCTCTGAGGTCCCTTCCAAACCTGGAGCTATGATCCCCCTGTGAAAGAGTTTAGAAGAAAGGCCAAATAGAAGAGTTAGCCTTTGTTTCAGAGGGCCAAATAAGGACAGCTGTAGTCACTGCTGCAGGGAATAGGCTTACTTAACTCAGAAACTCAAGGAGATGGAGTACAGAGTTACAGAAGATAGTGGAAGACTGTCTCAGATGAGGACTATAGCTGAAGCACAATGGGAGATTACAAGAGCTTCAGTGGGAGGCTTATTAACCATAGCACTCCACAATGGATCGTTGAGTTTGCTAAAAGACCTGGTTAACAGAGCTGCAGTTCTCTCTGTGAGGGAGAGGCTTACTAACCATAACCTTCCTAGTGGATATTGGACATATTAAGAGGTGGCTCTGAAAATAGCAAGATAGCTGAAGACTTGTGGAAAATAGTGTGAATGGGGCAGGCCCAGCAGAAAACAGAAAATTTGTATTGCTAGAAGACATTGGCAAACTTTGTAGTGTGGGAAGTTTGTGTTGTCTCTGTATCTGTGTGCCTTGGTCACATGTATTTCATATCATGGGCCCCTTCAAGAGTGCCCTAGATAGACATAATTCCTCAGGTAAGTGCAGAGATGATAATGGAGATCTTATGTGCAGTGATGAGAATTGTCCCTTATGAAATGAAGGATTAATATTCATCGATAAAGGCCCATAAAAGAAGTAGACTTTTTTTCCTATCTTTCTGGAAGGATAATTAAGAAGCTGTTCTAACTTCAACACCTGCCCCCCCCCCCCCGCCCCCCACTTTGGGTCAAATTTGTCTAAATTTGATCTAAAGCAGGGGAGGGGAACCTTCAACCTCCAGGCCATATGTGACCTCCTAGGTCCTTGGGTGCAGCCTTTTGACTGAGTCCAAGTTTTACAGAACAAAGTTGTTCTGTGAAGTCTGGATTCAGTCAAAGGGCAGCACTTGAGGACGGAGAGGACCCCACGTGGCCTGGAGGTTGCAGGTTCCCCACCCCTGGTATAATTTAGTAAAATAACCATTTGCTTATAATACTTCATGAACCTCTCACAAATGCTGCTTCCTTACCTCCCCCCACCCAAAATTTTATCCCATTAAGATCCCATTAAGATGCTTATCTCTTGGGTGGCTAGGTGTAGCTGTGACTAGAGCACTGGCCCAGGAGTCAGGAGGACCTGAGTTCAAATCCTGCCTGAGGCACTTAACACTTACTAGCCATGTGACCTTGAGCAAGTCACTTAACCCCAATTGTCCTGCCCTCCAGTCTCCAAAAAAAAAAAAACCCAAACTTTTAAAATAAACTTTTATATCATTTATTTATTTACATTTTTATATCATTTTATCATATCATATATATCATGAAAAGCGCTTTACATCTACTAACTCATTTGATCCTCCCAACAACCCTGGGAAGTGTATGGGTATTATGCCCATCTCACAGGAGAGGAGAACGAGGCACACAGAGGTTGGAGGCTAGGTTAGAGCTCAGATCTTCCTGACTCCAAGGCACCACCTAGTGGCCAACACTCGATTGTAAATATTCAGCACCTCCTCTGTATGAAATAGAAAGATAATGAAAGTAATATTGAGATTCCACCCAAGTAGCTGCTCACTACAAAAGTAACAGAGCCAAGGATTTGCAAGCCTAGCAACGGCTGAGGCATGCCGGGTTTGAGGTCTTACACTTGAGGTAGCTTAATCTGTATTCCTTCCCTTAGTCTCGTCTTTCTGGTAGGATAATTAAGAAGCTGTTCTAACTTCAACAACAACTGCCCCACCCCTACCCCTCACTTTGGGTCAGGTTCATCCAGGTTGGTCGAGAGCAGGGGAGGGGAGCCTGCAGCCTTGGGACCCCATGTGACCTTCTAGGTCCTTGGGTGCAGCTTTTTGATTGAGGATAAGTTTTACAGAATAAATCCTTTTATTAAGGGGGTTTGTTCTGTGAAGTTTGGATTCAGTCAAAGGAACTTCCAAAGTCTAACTCCAAGAAACCTTTGAGAAAAGAAGAATCATCTTTTATTCCTTCCCCGCCCCAAAGTCACAACCACAGATAGGTGACAATGGATTGTCTCACCATGGCAACCCTCTTTCACCCCCTGTGGATGCAGCTAATGATCCCTGGCTGACTGACAGGCGTATTCTGGAGGGCAAAGATAACCAAGACCCCCTCAGAGATCTCCAAATTTAGACAGTGCTATGGGAGCTCTGTGAATTCCAGGCAATTCATCCCAGATTTCCTAGCTTCCCTCTGGCAATTCCTTCCTATAAATCCCAAAATCCATGAGTTCCTACAAATGAAGGATAGAGAGAGACAGAGAGACAAAGACATTGAGAAAGAAAAAGGCAGAGGGAGACGGAGACAGAGAAAGAAAGAAAAAAATAAGTGCAGAGAAAAAAAGAGGAGGTAGAAAGAGATAGAGAGGAAAAAAAAAGAAACCAAGAGAGACAGAAAGGAGGAGGAGGAGGAGGAGGAGGAGGAGGAGAAAAGAGAGAGAGACAGAGACAGAGACAGAGAGAGAGGGAGGGAGGGAGGGAGAAAGGGAGAGAGAGGGAGAGAGAGAGAGAGAGAGGGGAGGGAGGGAGGGAGGGAGGGAGGGAGGGAAGGGAGGGAGAGAGAGAGAGGAAACTTACCACTGCATTGATCATGTCTCTTTCTGTCTTGGCTCCCTAGTCTGATGTTAGACTGATCAAAACTAGCTAGGTTTGTCGAGGGCGGGAAGGGCGGCACAGTTAGTGGCATTGTGGAGCTCTCTGAATTTCTTATATCCCTTGGTCATATGGTTCGGTCTGTCCTTTAGTGTGATCCATTCAGATGGATATTTTTATCATATCCCATCATATTTAAAATTTTGGTATTTTTCTCTCAGCTCTCTGATTCATTCTTACTATTTGAAGCTTTTTGTGAAGACCAGAGATATGGAAAGGAAGATCCCTTCTATTTTTGGAGGCATTACAAGCATATGGCCCATATGTGATCCCTGTGTAAATCTACTTTTCCCTCTGAGTATGTATGCATTTCTGGGAAAACAAGCTCAAGGTTTACAAGAGGAACATGTTGTTATTTTGTTACATTTTAATTTCATCAGATGCCTGTTACAAGTAAAGTATGTCTTCCAGTTAACCATTAAAAGTAAACACATTGGTAGGGGCTCATGACTATGATTTGAAGATAATTCTGACCCATAAAGTCCCTAAAACTTGGAGTAACTAAATTGGCATACATATACAAAGTTTCAGAACTTAACCAATCATAGCCTACTCCATAGACAAAAACTTTAGTTTCTGGGGGCAGCTAGGTGATGCCGTGAATAGAGCACTGGCCCTGGAGTCAGGAGGACCTGAGTTCAAATTTGACCTCAGGCACTTGACACACTTATTAGATGTGTCTTAAGTAAGTCACTTAACCCCAATTGCCTTGCCTTCCCCCCTCAAAATCTCTCCAACAAACTTCAGTTTTTGTATGGTGCAACGTCTCATCATTAATGATTCATTTATTTGCAAATGCAAGAGATTTCTGGTGGCCATTCCTTTCCTAGAATAAAATTGTTCCCAAGTTCTTTAGGCTGCCACTGGTGTGCCACATAAAGATTTTGCTTGGATCTGCCTAAACCAACACCAGTGAGCTTATGAGGCAGTTGACAAAATTCTTAACCTCTTTAGATTCCTCATCCCAACAATCTTGTAATGGCACCAGAGGGTTCAGGACAGACTGTGATTTTTCTGCCCTACTGTGCTTTTTATCCATAAACCCTTGAGTGAGATTATTGAAAAGCTTAGTAACCATGGCATAAATCTTTATGAATTTCCACTAGTAGCCACCAAATCCTAGAAAAATCTTGAGCTCTTGAAACAATTTTATGATCACGGCCATAAAATTTTATGATCACGGCCAGATAAGTACCTCTATCTTTTCAGGTTCAGAATTCACTCTCTGTTGAGACACTATGTAATTAAAACATAGATACGAGTTAAAAATGAAGGATGGAACAAAATCTATTATACTGCAGGGAACTCTTAGGAATTGGAATCTTAATCTCAGATAAGGTAATCATTAAAATGAATAAATCATAGTGAGAAAAGCAAGGAAATATTATGCTTAAAGACAACATAGATAATGAAAAAATAACAATGTCAAATATAAATGCAACCAAGGTCTTAGTGGCTAAGTTCTTAAAAAAAAATCTAGTTTAATTTTAAGAATGAAGCTTGGCCCCAGAGAAGAAATGGCAAAATGGACATCCTGCCCTTATTTACAGAGATGGTAAATATGATTAAGGAATATTGTACATATTGTCTGACTTAGTTGATTTGCTTCTTAGTTTTGCTGAATTGGGTTTTTTTCTCTCTTTTTAAAATTTTTTCATTATCAGGGGTGACCCACTGGATAAGTGAGGTTAGAAGGAATATATTAATAACTGAATATAATTTTTAAAAAATACATCAGTACAAATGTAAAATAAAAGGCAAACAATCAAAAAAATGTTCCTGTAATTGTTGGGACAAACAAAATTGTTCAAGGAATGAGAAGAAAAAAAGGTGGGCATAAAGCAAGAAGATATTGATAGCACAACAATAATAGTAACAGACTTTAGTCTTGCAGAGTTGGATAGACCCAACAGAAAGAGAAGCAAGAAGGGAAATATAGAGCTGAGATTTAATTGTTCTGTGGTATACAGGAACATTAAAGGATCTGTCTTTTTCTCAGCTTCCTATAGTTTCCTTTTAAAATCAATTACGTACTAAAGTAGAAAGAAATCACAAAGAAATATAATAAAAATCAGATGTAATAAACCCATTCTTCGGAGACTATAATACAATAAAATTTGTGATGAATAAAGGAAATATGACCACAAGATATAGACCTAAACTGAAACTAAGTAATAATCTCCTAAGTAATGATTGGGTGAAAGAATAAATCAAAGGAAAAAATAAATAATTATGTTGACTATAATGATAACAATGAAGCCATATATCAAAACTTTTGGGACACGGCTAAAGTAGGGAAATTTATATCTTTGAAAACATATTTACAAGATAGAAAAAGAGATCAATGAGCTCAGTATGCAATTAAAAATGCTAGAAAATAAATTAGCAACCTTAAATCAAGTACAGAAGCAAAATAGGGACTAGTCCTGTAATTTCATTTTTATAGAGGAATCCCAGAAGAGGGATTTCTCCCTTACCAATGCAGGTTGGCATGTTCTCTACACCATTTAGGTTAGAGTCCTGTGAGTTTAAGCCACTGTTTTATAGCCAGTATGTGTCCAGTATAGTACTTAAACATGGGCCTTCCTGGCTGCAAGGCCACCTGGTGGTTCGTTATGCCACACTGTCTTTCACCAAAGAAGATATTTTGAAAACTAAAGGAGAAATGGAGAAAGTAAAAAAAAAAGTTTACAGACTAATACAACTAACATTTTTTAAAATAGCCAACAAACTTGATAAACTGTTAGCCAAGTTATTCAAGAATAAGAAAGAAAAAAAGAAAATTACCGGAAAAAAGTATAACAAGACTCTGAACCCACTCTTAAAAGTAAAGATAACATCTCCTCCTCACAATTTTAATATTATGCTTGAGTCATTTGGGATTTCTCTCTCTAATGCCATTGCCTTGAGCCCCCATACAGACCTAAACTGAAACTAAGTAATAATCTCCTAAGTAATGATTGGGTGAAATAATAAATCAAAGGAAAAAATAAACAATTATGTTGACTATAATGATAACAATGAAGCAATATATCAAAACTTTTGGGATATGGCTAAAGGAAGGAAATTTATATCTTTGAAAACATATTTACATTAATACATTAATAATATATAAGGGTAGCATGTCCATTTTGCCATTTCTTCTCTGGGGCCAAGCTTCATTCTTAAAATTAAACTAGATTTTCTTTTAAGAACTTAGCCACTAAGATTTTGGCTGCATTTATATTTGACATTGTTATTTTTTCATTATCCATGTTGTCTTTAAGCATAATATTTCCTTGTTTTTCTCACTAGGAGGCCAACCATATTATCATTCAGAATCAGTTTAGTCAACTAGCCTTAAACAGCTTTTATAAAAGGGGGTATTTACTAAGGTGGTGCAGTGATGACAGTTGGTACAAAACAGTCCCTCAAGAGTCTGTAACAGATTATCCCTCTAGTATATGCAGAGTCCAAAGGCAGGTAATCTTAATATAAATAACGTCTATTTACCAAGGGGTGCTTGGTTTTCTGTCATTTGTCAGACACCCAAGTTAGGTGGCACAGTGCATAGAGTGCCAGACCTGGAGTCAGGAAAACTGGAGTTCAGATCCAGCTTCAGATACTTACTATCAGGGTGACCCTGTTTGCCTCAGTTTCCTCATCTGTAAAATGAGCTGCAGAAGGAAATGGCAAACCACTCTAGTGTCTTTACCAAGAAAAGCTCAAATGGGGTTTTAGGAAAAGTTGGGAACAAAACTCAAAAAACAGTTCACAGCCCTTCAGTGCTTGAAGAGTTTTTCTCTCATTTGTGGGGTACTTGAGAAGTTCCCCTTAATTATGGTGTAGTTTCCTTGCTGGGTTTGTTTTGGAGCTGTGAATACATATCCAGTTGGTCCTTGTCTCCAAATGCAGATACTGTCTTCAGCTGATCTAGGGATTCTAATAGGACATTGATGGGAAGTCCAATATACTTACAGAAATTGAAAGCTTGAAAGGGCTTTCAAAAGGGTGAGAGTAAGGAAGAAGATCAAGACTGAAGCTGAAACTTGTCCTTCCCATACCCTACCTCTCCAGTCCCGGGCTGCTATTCCTCAAAGAGGTTATCATGAAGCTAGATTCATTCTAACTTCTCTCTCTTCTCAATTCAGTCAATAACTTATAGATGACCCCTAAGACGTGTCCAAATGTCCTTAACGTATCCAAACCATCCAGTACCAAATAACTTTTCCATTTAATCTAAACCTTAAACCCTATAATTAATTGATTATTTTTATTGTTTGGCATTAGAAGACCCCAGCACAAATCTTGGGTCTACCACATACCAGCCGTGTGACTTGGAACATCCCTTCATCTCTAGGGGTCCCACTTTCCTCTATTGCAAAATTAGATGGTTGGATTTGATAACCTTCATGATCCTTTTCACCTTTAACCCTGTGTTGCTAAGACCAGTGGTGCAAACTCAAATAAAGATGGCCTATTGACTTGGTAAAGCACAAATGATTGTTTTTAAAGAATTTAAAATATATTAAATATATTATATTTTAATTTTTTGTGAAACATTTCCCAAATACATTTTAATTGGATTTGAGGCACTCAGGAGTCTAGAAGGCTGATTTACTGCCTGGGGCTGTGAGTCTGACACCTCTGCCCAAGACCACCCATCTATTTGAGAAATATTAATGATCTTGACCTAGCATTTAAAAGTTTGTTGACTCTTTTACACAAATCATCTCATTAGTTCTTCACCACAGCTAAAGCTGTTCTCATACTCATTTTACAGATGAAGAAGTGGGGGCTCAGAGAGGTTTACCAAATTGCCAGGGACAAGGAACTAGCAGGTGTTTGAGGCAGGATGTGATCTTAGATGATCTTTCTCTCTCAGCTCTGCATTCTTTCCATTACGCTATTCTGCTGTTCTCACAGGATGACAGTTTGCTAAAAATAGGAAGCAATCTGATATCAAGAAAATTCATGCACAGCAAGCACTGCCACAGTGAAACCCCCTCCAGGTCAGTTATTCAATCCCTCTCTTTCACAGGAGAGGGGCCTGTTACAGGCAGAGCTGGAAGCTGGACTCAGGATCTAATACAGTCTTCCCTTGTCTTAGGAGAGTAATTTGTTTGTTTTTAAAAACAACAATAACAAAACAAAAATTCTTAAAAAAAACAATAAAAAAGCCAAAAGGATTATTCTTAAAAAAACAAAACAAAACCAAGCAAAACCCTCCAAAATTATTCTTTTAAACAGAAAAGCAATAACCAAAAAAAAAAATTCTTAAAAAAACCTCTTGGGGAAAATTCTTATGTTGATAAAACAAAATTACCATTCATTTCAATTGGATCAATTTTATGTATTCCTGAGCCCCTACATTAACAACCATTTACACCCATTGATATTGGATGTTTATTTAATTGAAACTTTAACACATGTAAAAAGAAAAAAAAAACAAATAAATGAATTAAAACAATGGCACGATAACGTACTCAATAGTGGGATAGTGGATAAATCACTGGACTCGGAGGCATGAAAACCTGGGTTTGGATCCTGCCTCAGAAAATTATTATCTGAGGGGCAGCTAGGGAGTATGAATGGAGCACCACCCCCTGGAGTCAGGATGACCTGAGTTCAAATCTGCCCTCAGACACTTAGTAGCTGTGTAACCATTGGCAAGTCACTTAACCCTGAATGCCTCAAGAAAGAAAGGAAGAAAGAAAGAAAGGAAGGAAGGAAGAAAGAAAAAGGCCAGGTGAGTGAAAGGCCTTTTCCTTCTCTTGGCTTTGGTTTCTGCATCTATAGACACTGGACTTGATGACCTCAAAAGTCTCTTCCATTTCTAAATCTATGACCTTATAACATCATTTAGAATGTTGAGAAGAGGAGGTAAGGAAGACTATAAACCAGCAAACCACAAGTACTCTGAGAAGATAACTTAACACAATGTGCATCAACCATCAAACTGCCAAGATGGTCACTGTGGTGGCCCTCCTTTGGAAGTGCTCAGCAATGAGTGAAATGCCAATCTTTGCAAGTGAAGAAAGGCTACCTCTGGTTGAATATGTTCTGAGGTGAATATCCCAACTCATACTTACTCTCCCTAGAAAATTGAGTTCTCAGAGATGGTTCCCATATCTCTTTAGGACTCTAGGGTAGTCACCTAGGGGTTGGGCATTGTCATTCTAAGCTTATAAGCCCCTACTGATATTTATCTCCATACCCTCTGTGATAACTGTTGATATCAATTAGGCAGGCAGATTTAATTGAATTCTTGAAAAGGGCATTTTTTGAAGGAGTAGAATAAGAACAGTTCATATAAAATATCCTCCCAAAGTCTGACAGTAGCCCCCAGGGAAATGTGGACTTAATTTTACATAGAGCAAATATGACCAAGGGATAACTCATAGCTGCTGGAAGTTCTATTTCTGGAGTTGTCCAGCTGTCCCCCTTAACTATGGCAGAATATTTCTGCTGGGCTCTTTGTAGAGCCTTGAGTATGTCCTTGGCTCCCAACACAGAGTCTGCTGATGCTATCCTGAGGATGCTGCTAGAACTCCAGTGAAAAACTGGAAATCCTCCTCTGACCAAGGTGGAAAGAAGGTGACAAACACAGGATGGAGGAAGCCAAAGAGGAAATAGAGGTGCTCTTCTCTCCTGCCCCAAGTAATTACTTCTCAGGGATTTGGCTGAAATGCTCTCTCCTGGCTTGTTCTTCATTCCTGTAACTAGAAGGCAAAGGACCAGGAAGGATCCAGCACCTAAAAGAAAACTGGACCTACATAATAAGTCAGCTGAGAAGAGAGAGGTTTGCCTTCTTGAGGGTAGACTGGGAGAATGCACCTGACTCTCCCTAGGAACTAATAGCCTTGCACTTAAAAAATCCAGCTATCAGGCAATGCCTCTCATTGGGGGAATGGAAAGGAAGTCACGAACAGCTTGCTGCCAGTAAGTGCAAGCTCCACCAGTGGCCAAGGGAGAGGTTGTCCCACACTCCTTCACTTGGGGCAGTGTAGCAAACTGACCATAGAGGGATTTAAATGCCTGGAAATGCTAGTAAATGACTCCTAACTATAGAATCAAATGCAGTAAATCAAATGACTAGAGTCCAAACTGGGAGAGCTGACCCTGTTCCGATGGATAGAAGGATGAGAGTGGAAAAAACTCCAGATCAGTGAATTAACTCCTTCCTCCACAGAAGCTACCTTCCTGAGCCAATGGTTCTGGCAGATCCAGCTGGATTCCAGTAGAATCCTGCAAAGAACAGTAGCAGTAGGAGGGGCCATAAATTCTCCCAGGGAATGAGTAACCCTGCTATTTCACTTGGGCAAGAAAGAACCCACATGTGCAGCAGGGAAAGAATAAACCAGTTCTTTATTCTTTGAAAAGAGAGAGGCTAGGGGTGGTTAGGTGATGCAGTGAATAGAGAGCTGGCCCTGGAGTCAGGAGGACCTGAGTTCAAGTCCTTAGACACTTAATACACACACACAAAACTAGCTTTGTGACCTTGGGCAAATCACTTAACCTGGATTGCCCTACCTTTCCCCCTCCAAAAAAAAAAAAAAGGAAGAAAAGAAAAGAAAAGAGAGAGGCTAGTAGAATAGAATACAAGGAAGAAAGTTTGGGCAAAAGACTTTTATGGTACTGAACCCTGGAGAACTGCTCAAGACTGCTCAGAGGACACTGAGTGGGTAACATTAAGGGAGCATCCTAGGACTGACCAATTCCCTACTGTAGCTGTGAACAAAGGGCATTCTTTACATAGATCTCCTGTGGTTGATACTTCCAACTATCATTTGCCTTTCTCAGCCAAGGATGGTGTTACTCAGGAGTTCTCTTCCCCTTTTGGAACTGTAAATTCCTCAAGGGCAAAGTTGTTTTGTTTTTCATTTCCCAGCACTTAGCACAGTGCTTGGTATACAATAAGTGTCTAATAAATACTCCTTGACTGGGGAACTACTTTCTCCTTAGACCAACCAGTACTCAGCAATGGGGCTTCCCTGAATAGGTGGGCTGCCCCACATCAGACAGAATGACCGTCTGGGTCATGCAAGGCCAAAGTGGAGCAAAGCTCAATCATCATCTCTTATGACCCTCCATGCTTTTCTCCACACAGTCAGAAAGAACTGGTTCCCTTCCACAACACAGACTTCCTTGAGTTCCAGGCTCATTTTGCCAGCTGCCTGCCAGACATCTCCACCTGGATATCCCATAGTCCTCTTAAACTCGCTCCTTTTTGTTGAAGGACCACTACCTTTCCATAACCTAGATTCTTAGCCTTGGAGTCACTTTGGATTCTTGTTTACTCATTTTTCAATTGTGTCCTATTCTTTGTGACCCCATTTGGGGATTCCTTGGCAGAGATACTGTAGTGGTTTGCCACTGAGGCTGGATTTGAACTCAGGTCTTCTTGACTCCATATTCTCTGTGCCACCAGCTGCCTCCCCAGCTGCTTAGCACAGTAGGCACTCAATTAATGCTTATTATCTGATTGACTTCTAGTTCTGCCCTCGTGGGCTAAGGGGAACAAATCCAGTCCTCTTGAGCCAGACATCCTCAGTTCTTCCCTCATATAAAATGAACTCAAGACCATTCACCAGCCTAACTGCTTCAGCGAAGTGTTCCCTAAAAAATAATGTGCCGGGTAAAAACGTAGTAAGCGCTTAATAAGTGCTTTTCGTTCGTTTCTTCATTCAATTGTCCATGCATTCAAGGACTGATTCTTCCATTGATTCACTCATGCATTCCGGGATAGTCTGCCCAGGAGTGCGGCTGGCCGAGGCCTGGGAAGAGGCTGCCAGGCCGGCTAGAGCCTCCCGGGCGGGGCGGGGCCGCGCCGTGCTGCAGGAGCTCGCAGCTGTGCCTTCCATCCCCAGCTGTCAAACCCCGAGACCCCGCCCCCCGCCAGAACCCCTCTCTTCTCGCCTTCCCATTGGCCAGAAGCCCCGCCCCGGAGACCTCAGCCCTATAAGAACCCGAGGCTGCGGCCCCTCCCACTAAAAAAAAACAAAACCAACTCAAGTCACCTGACCTCCAAAAGCCAATGGGAACACCCATCTGGAGATTCCTTTTCCAGCCGCAGCCCAGACGGACCACTCTGCCCGCCCTCCCCCGGCGCTGATTGGGTCGGCCGTGGGAGCTCGCTCTCCCATTGGCCGAATCTGTCGGGGGAGGACGATGGGGGGCTCGTCGCGGGAGCGCTGAGTCAGCTGCTGCAGAGTGGGCTGGGTGGGGTTGTGGGCTGCGCCTGGGCTTGACCGGGGCCAGACGGGGCTGTACGCTGCTGGTCCCCGCCGCCGCCTGCCGCCTGCCGCCCGCCGCCCGCCGCCGCCATGGAGAACTTCCCGGAGGAGATGGATGAAGAGCAGTACTGGCAGAACGAGCTGCTGCATCTGGCGCGGTGGGCGGGGCTGGCCGTCCCTGGGGATTATCCGGGCCCGCCTTGGCGGGGCGGGGATTATCCGGGGCTGCGTGTCTGGTGCAGGCTAGGGGTTATCCGGGGCTGGAGCTTGTGCGGGGGCGCCAGGGATGGGGGCCGTGCTGGCTCCCCTTGTGCAGAGATGAGAGATTATCCGGGGGCGGGGTGGGGCGGGGTGACCAGTTCCAGGCTGGGGATTATCCGGGGGCTGCCTGGTCCAGGGATGGAGATTGCCTGGGGTGTCCTGGTCCAGAAATGAGGGATTATCCGGGGGCTGCCTGGTCTGGGGATGGAAATCATCCTAGGTTTCCTTGTCCAGAAATGAGGCGTGGGGGGGGGCGGGGTCCTCCTTTTCTCAGCTAGGGATTATCCGGGGGACTGCCTAGCTGATGGATGGGATTTATCTGGCGTTTCCTCGTCCAGAGAAGAGGAATTATTGTGGGGGGGGTCCTCTTTTTCTAGACTAGAGACTATTGGCAGGGTGGGGCTGTCTAGTTCGGGGCTGGGGGTTAAATGAGGGCCAAATTTGTTCAGGTTACGGATTGTGTGAAGAAGGGTGAGGAGAGGTGTGTGTGTGTGTGTGTGTGTGTGTGTGTGTGTGTGTGTGTGTGTGTAGCGGTTTATTGAGAACTAGGGATTGAGGATATCGGGGGCTGAGTTTATGGAATGGGGAAATTACCTGATATTGGGGAGGGGCTAAATTATTGCAAGAGTAGTGATCCCCAGGTTGAAGACTGGGGAGCTGTTTGCCCTACAATTTGGAATAAAATGGGACGAATGACATTGTCAGGGAGGCAGATTTAGAGTGTCTCGTGTAGGGTGGGTACCAGAAGGGGGGAATTAAACCAGTGGCAGGGGATTATGGGAGGGGAGGGGTTGTTTGGTGTGTATTTGTGGAGAGTCAGGTGAAGGGCATTGCTGGAGGGTAGAGGTGGGGCATCGGGAGGGATGGGTGCGATGGGGGAAGGATCTAGTATCTGAGTAGACCCAAGGCTAAGATTTATCTGGGAGGAGGGGTGTTGGAGGTAGGGATTGTTGGGGTTAGGTCTTTCACCGCCCTGGTGTGACTCAACCATCTTTTCAGTGAACACTTTTTTTTTTGGTCATTGTTTTTATATCATGGTCATTTCCCAATTTACATTGCCACCCATTCCTCCATTAAACTCACTCTGCCACAAAAAACACACATTTGAGCAAAACCTACAGGAACAGTATCTGACAGTTCGTACCACCGAATTTTATGTCTGTGGACTCCTCCCCCTCACTGACTGAGGAGGGAGGTGTGTCCTCATCCATCCTCTGGAAGTGGGGTTGTCATGAAAGTCCATCAGAGTTCACCACTGTTTTAGAGTTGGTTTTATTTGCCTTCGTGTGATTATTGTACATATCGTTTCCCAGATTTTCTTCCTCTTGCATCTCTTTTTGCCAGTTTCACTGTGTTTCTCTGGATACTCATGATGGTCATTTCTTACAGAGCAGTATAGCTTGTTTCAGTCATGAGCCATTTCCTAGTCATTTCCCACCCAGTGGGCTTTGTTTCCAGTCATCTTATCACAAGCACACAAAACGATGCTATGAATGTATTGGCATATTTGGGGACTTTCTTTCTGCCCAGGACACTTTTCAATGGGATGGGCATTGAGCTGCCAACAGGTGAGCTCTTTAGCTGGGAAAACCGACTTCCTCCCCCTGCTGCCAAGAGAGCCGTGGAGAACCTGCCAAAATCCACCATCACAGGGGCCCAGGCTGGTGAGGGGCCTCCTTCCCCAAGGCCCTCCTTTTATCTCTGCCCCTTCCTGGTTACCTATTTGACCTTTATGGAACCAACATTATCCTCTCCCCTTCTTCCTCTACCCAGCATGCAACCAACTCCCTGTTCAATCTTCCAGACCAGACTGAGTGGAAAAAAAAAAATTTCAGTGAGGGGATCAAGTACCTCTAGAGACTGGCCTGCCTTTGAGGAGGCAACAGTGGGAGGGCTTAGGGTGGGAAGGTGGAGGAAGCAGGGCCTGATGTGATGGGCTTTCCCTCACAGATGCAGGTGTCAAGTGCCCTGTGTGCCTTCTGGAGTTTGAGGAGGAGCAGACTGCCCTGGAGATGCCCTGTGAGCATCTCTTTCATTCAGACTGCATCGTACCCTGGCTAGGCAAGGTATCTCCAGCTTCCCAAACAGTCCTTCTGGGGTCCAGCCCCAGGGACATCCATTAGCCCTGCCCATCCATAGATCTTGAGTATCAGGGTGGCAAACAGAACCTTTCTTCTAAACATGAATTTAAGGCACAGGCCCCAGAGGTGACATCATGGGAAGGGAGGAAAGGGAGAAATGGACCCTGGACCATTTTCATTCCCACCCTGTCTTCCCAGACCAACAGTTGCCCTCTGTGCAGATATGAGCTGCCTACAGACAATGAGGACTATGAAGATTACAGGAGAGAAAAGGTAGGGCCAGGCTTGGGGGAGTGAGTATCCCCTGCTGCCAGACCCAAGATGCCCCATGGTATTCCCTTCCCTAAATTGCAAGGCCACACTCTAGTGTAGACAGGAGGATAGAGCTAACCCCAGTTACATCATCCCCCTCAAGGGTTCAGAAGACCAAGATCTGAGTACTAATGAGACAGGATGATTATCTGAGGTTTTTTATAGCTCTCAATTCTATGATCCTCTTCACTCTGTGACCACTTTTAATGATCTATGACTCCATGAAAGTGGGAAGGGACTGGCCATGTCCTTCCTCCCAGAAGTCCAATCCCTTAAGTCCACCAAAGGGCTCCATGGCAGATCTGGGTATATGTGGGGAGGTGGGTTGTGTGGGGACATGAGCTAACATGGGCCTTATTACCCAGTCAGGGAAGGATCCGGAGATGTGCCTGGATCCTGCTGAAAGGAGGGAACGTCTCCTCTCAGACCAGGTCTGTACTATGGGGTGGGGGTTGGGATGTGTGTTGGGAAAAAGGAAGAAGGGATCCCTGGGCTTGAGTAAGTGATTGAGCCATTCACAGTAGGGGTCCCTAGGATGTGAATGTGGCAGGCAGAAACCTCGATGTCTTTTGTTTGTGCTGACCTAGCAGTTGAGGTTCTAAGGGCTCCTGAAGCCCTATGAAGTTGGGGTTTCTTAAGGATAAGTAAGGGTCAGAATTAGGGCAAGGGGGATTTATTTGGTCCTAATTGCTCAGTGCTGGGAGATAAGGAGGAAGTTGTCCCAGTTCTGCCTTCTAGCCAGAGGGGTTAGGAGGGATGACCACTGGGTCATCACGAGTTAAGGAGTGAGGTGGGCAATGGGAGATGAAAATGAAGGAATCAGGCCTCCCCCAGCATAGAATGAGCTGTCTATTCGAGCTTGCCATGCATAGGATGTGGAAATGGGAGCTGTTATTTAGATCAGTTGGACCTGGTTTCCTTCAGAAGTTTCTTCCTCCCCGGGGGTTCTAAGAGGAAGGGGGAGGCTAGTGGCTGAGGGAGAGCCGCTGAGGCCAGAAGAGCTGCCTTGGAGGCTACAGAGGGAAAGGGTGGGGATGATATGAACACTTCTCCAATCCCAATGATAACCCTCATTGGCTTCTACCATTCCAGAATGCTTTCGCCAGAGCAAACAAGGCACTGGCTCTTAAGCAGCCTTGGGCAGATTTGGACGGGAACATTCGGTGTCGTCTCTTCCTGGGTCTGATCATCACGGCCTTAATGTTGCCCCTCCTGAAGTGGATTATTGTGGCCACCACGGAACGTCCAGTGAATCTTCATAACCCAGCAGCAGCGTGGCATCAGGGGGCCACATCCAAAGGCTGGGGGTTTGATCCAAGACCAGGAGACTAAACTGCATCATGGGGGATGAGAAGCCAACCCCACCCAAACCATTTGGCTCCACTAAGGAACACTGGTTGGTGCTGGAGTTGAAGAAACCCTAAGGGGCTCTCTTTGGTGGACTTGACTCCGCCAGCTGTACCCTTGCACGTTGCCCTCTGCCCCTCCACTATACTTCCTACCCCCTAACCTCCAGGTACAGGTTAAATCACTCCTTGCTACTTAGAGCTGAATAAAAGCCCTCTTGGGTAAAAGACAAGAGTCTGGATTCTATGTGAAGTGCTCATGAGAGGTTCCCTACTTAGGGAGTGACAGACTTGTTAGGAATCCTGTTTCTCATTCTCACAGGACACCTTGTCTCCAACTTAGATGGACTCTTCCGATAATCTCCCTTGTTTTCTCCCCGTGCTCCTGGTGCCAGAGACAGCCTACCCAGGAATCAGAGGACCGGGATTCGAAGCTCACCCCATGGCTTACTACCCTTGTGACCTTAGCCAAGTCAAGAGGGTTAAATGAAATAGCCCTGAGGTCCCTAAAGCTATGACCCTCCGGGAAGCTCTGGAGGGCCCTGCACACTGTGCAGAGTAGTATCAACTTCAGATAGAAATGGGGGCCACAAATCCGGGCCACATGTAGACTCAGTTTTAAATAGATTTATATATTTAAATAATTAATAATTAAGTAATTCCCCGAGAGCCCTAGGCATCCAGGGCACAAAGGGTGTGAGCTGGAGGTGCTTGCTTTAGGGAGCTTCAGGCCCCCAACAACTGCCTCAGTGAGAGCCTAGTGGGACCCATTTGGCGGAAACTGGGGGTGGAGGACAGACCAATCAATGGGCATTCCATAAGTGCCTGCCATGTGCCAGCACTGTGCTGAGACTCAAAAGAAGGGACGATTCCCTGCCTCGAGGGTCTTAAAGATGAGCGAGCGGCTGGGGTCCAAGTCCGGAGATGCCACTTGGTGACTCTGGGCCATCACCGGAGGCGCTGGACCGCACGCTCTGTGCAAGTCTGATATAAATGCTCGGAGACCATAAAAGTGGAGGAAAGGACCCTGTCCACAGGGCAGACTTCCCGAGGGAAGTGAGTCCCGAGCCCAGGTCCAAGGCCGTGTCAATGGGATCAGCGAGTGAAAGACCTCGGGCGAGTGGGGGCAGCACTGAGACAGCAGGGGCCCGCCCAGCCCCGGCCTGGAAACCCACCCTGGCTCCGCCTCCTGCGGCCAGCAGCCAATGAAAGCCTGGGATTGCGGGCTGCCTCCATTGGCTCGAGCTTCAGACCACCTGATTCACACGGACCAGTGGAAAGGTGAGCTTGGGGTTTCCGGGGTCTCGCAGTCCCGGAGGGACCATTCTGATTGGACGTTTGGACAGAAATTGGTCTCCCATTGGTTGGAGTGGCACGAGAAGGGCGGGATCTTTTCGAGCCTCATCACTGTGTCAGGGGCCCCTAGCCGGCTAGGATTCACGGTTGCCATGGCTTCCTACTTTGAGGAGCACGACTGCGAGCCGGGAGTGCCAGAGGAACAGTACCGGCAGAATGCGCTCCTGGAGCTGGCGCGGTGCGCGGGGGCTGCACCGGGAGCGTGATCCGGGGCTCCGGAGGGACGGGAGGGGGCGTTATCGGGGGCTCTGGAGGGATAGGAGGGGGGCGTTATCGGGGGCTCTGAGGGATGGGAGGGGGCGTAATTCGAGCTTCCTAGGGGTTCCTGGGCAGCACTGAAGCAGTTACTGAAGTGGAAAGTCTTGGGCTAGGAGAGATTTTGGGACACTTAAGGGTCCCAGTAGATTAGAAATCATCTGGGTAAAAGGGTCCCTGGAAAAGAAGGATCGTTGCCCTTATCTAACAGCTTACCCTCTACCCACAAATCCTTTTTCCAGGACACTTTTCAATGGGATGGACATTGAGCTAGCATCTGCCGACTTCACCGACTGGGACCACCGCCTGCCTCCCCCTGCTGCCAAGAGAGCTGTCCAGAGCCTGCCAAAAGCCGTCATCACAGGGGCCCAGGCTGGTGAGGGGCCTCCCTCCTGTTCCCTTGCATTTCCACTTACCTTCCGTTAGCTCTTCAGCCAAGTCAGACCCTACCTCTCCTCCTCTGTCCTGTTCACCTCTGGCTCAATCTCTTCCCAAAAGGGAATTTGAATTCGAGTCCAGTGAGGGCAAGGAAAGTAGGCTGCTTCTGAGGCCACAGCGCTGGAATGATTGGGGGGTGATAAGGTGTGTGGCAGGGAAGAGTGTACCAAAGCTAACGAGACTTTTCCTACCAGACAAAGGTCTTAAGTGCCCTGTTTGCCTTCTGGAGTTTGAGGAGGGACAGACTGCCCTGGAGATGCCCTGCCAACACCTCTTCCATTCAGACTGCATTCTGCCATGGCTGGGCAAGGTACCTGAGATTTCTGTACAATCTGCCTCCTGCCTTCTCCCATGCCCATTTCCCTCACCATTTGTTTACTTCACACACCCATAGACCTCAACTGTATTCCTATTCTTCTTGGAATGTCAAGGATGAAAGTCACATGTGCTGGAACTAGAGCAGTTGAAATTGGGGGAGAAATAGAAAGGGTACCCAGAAGTCCCCACTTGCCTAGGATGCTCTCCCTTTTCTCCTGCACCTCTTAGAATCCCTAGCTCACTCCCATGCTCTCTCCTCCAGGAGGCTTTTCCCAATCCTGCCAGTTGCTAACTACTTGGTATTTATTTCTTTGTGTACAAGTTGTTCCCAACCCAACAAAGTAAACACCTTGAGAACAGCAACTGTTTTTGTAGCCCAGATACCTGTAGCACATTTAATAAATGCTTACCTAATCGAATGATCACTCCCACTGTTTTTCCAGACCAACTCCTGCCCACTCTGCAGATGTGAGCTACCCACAGACAATGAAGAGTATGAGGAGTATAAGAAAGACAAGGTAAGAACAGGCAGAATTAGCCTGGCCCCCCATTGTGGGGAGAACAGAGCCAACCCGGCGGGGGGGGGGGGGGGGCAGTACAGAAAGCCCTGGCCTAGAAGTGAAAAGACCTCGAATTTGAGATTTGATTTTGCCACTTTGAGACTGTGTTACCCTGGCTAAGTCAGCCTCTGTCAACCTGTTTCCTTTTCTGGAAGACAGGTATAAAAATGTCCACCCTTGGTCCTTCCTCAGGCTTCTGTGAGGGTCAGGAGGAATCACATGTAGGAGGGTGCTTTGCAAGCCTGTGTCTTTTTTACTTCTTTGGCCCTCTCCCTGTATCTGTCCTGCAGGACAGACCCCTGGATAACTACCCATCCTTGAATCAGGTGGGGTTCCCCTCAGCTCTTCCTACTTTCCTCTTTTGTAGGCACGGCGACAGCAGCAACAGCATCGTCTTGAATACCTCCATGGAGCCATGTACACATAATGGGCTTCCTTTTCTCCTCCCAGCACTTTTCCTTGTGTCAATTAAATGGTTTCCTCACCTTGAGCAGCAGGACCTTTGCCTGGAAGGATGTGTGCCCTGGGAAAGGGGAAAGCTCTGCTTTCATTGTCTCTGCTAGTAGAGGGAGAGTGGGTGGGATCTTGGTGCTCTTTTCTCTCCCTCTTCTGGAGAGCTGGCTCCAATGGGGAAGATTCAGTTCAAATGGGAGGGAGGAAAGAACCATAGATTTAGGCCCCCATTTCAAAGGGCAATCACAAGGAATTGCTGTATGAGAAGGCGAAGGTAAAGAGCCTTATCACCCACCATCCTAAACTCAAGAGTAGGAAAAACTATCCTTAAGGAATGAGTAGTAGGCACTCCATTTGGGGAACCAAGCTTCTGGGGTATGTCCAGCTCACAGCACTTCAGAGTTGGGTGGGGTCTTTACTGGGTACCAAGCATAGTAAGGGAGACATCAGTGTGTGTGTGGGAACTGAGTTCAAATGTGACCTCAAGACACTTGACACACTACATGTGAGACCTTGGGTAAGTCACTTAACCCCAATGGCCCTGCCTTCCCCCCTCCAAAAAAAAAAAGACCAGGACAAGGACCTAGCCTAAATCTGCCTCCAGCTCCTTGCTCTTTTCCCCAGAACCATGGACATCCAACCCCTTCTCCCTGTGGAAGCAAACCCTTCAAATACTTGAACACAGGAGTCCTTTTAGCCTCAGTCAGGCTTCTCTTCCCTAGGCTAATCCTCTTGTGATCCACTTTCATCTGGCATCTTAAAGTCCATGACAGTCCCCGTTGTTCTCAGTGCTCCTTCACCTTATCAGCATCCTTCTTAAATTGAAGACATTCAGTATTCTTTATTCACAGTCTTGAGTCTAAGAAAAAACCCTTCCTGCCGCTAGACACACTTCAAAACAGATTGCCAAATACTCAAGAGTTAGATTTTTAATAGATATAAAAAAGTACTAAAATATCCGTGTGGTTCTGCTGGGTTATTTGCCCTAAGGGAAGCAGGGAGGAGCAAAGGAAAGGAAGTCTGAGCAGTCTGGAAGGCTGAGCCCATCCATGGGCATGTTCTGAGAGCTGGGGGGAGCTCCCTAGCTGCCTCCTTCCTATGCCCTTTGCTTTGTCCCAGCCCCCAAAATTCCTGCAGAAAGACTCCAGTGGCCTGGCCTCAGAACCAGTGGGGAGCAGAAGGCACCTTAAGGGCTGGATTGGTGAATAAATGAGGATAGGGAGTGTTTAAAAAAAAACCAACAGTATGCTGGGATTGAGCCGACTTTGTGCTGGCCGCCAGGCAGCCAGCAGGGGTCACTGCTCTTTCGTGGCACAGATGTCAAGTTGAGGATGTTGATGGGTCCTCCCCCAAAGGGAGGATGCACCCCATCAGTAATACTTTCTTTTTAAAAAACTTTTTGGTACAAAAGAAACTCAAGGAAGCTGGAGGGGTGGGGCCAGAGGGGGCGCGGCTACACCCCCCCCCACCTCCTTCCCCCCTATATCATGGCAATACTCTCTGGTGTACAATTGAGGTGGGTTGAAGTACTGCTGCTCCCTGGAGACTTGCAGGCCCGGCCTGGGGCTGGCTGGAAGGCAGCCACCAGCGTGTCTGTGGACACTGCCCCAAACTCGTAGCTGAAGGTGCCATAGAAGACAAGGATGTCCATGACGAAGACCCACTCGGCCAGGGCAGCCATGTGTTGGAGCTGGGAGCTTTCATGGATGAAGAAAACACCACCTGTGGCCGGGGCTAAGGAAGCCAACTGAGGTGCAGACTGCTCATACCCCCAGCAGAAGCTCCTCTGGAGGCTGTTCTGTCCGCCTGCCTCCTCACCCCTGCCCCCCAGCCTCATTTGGGCTGGAGAAGGGGCAGATGGGAGAATCCTACACCTAGAAGCAGCCAGAGGGCCCAGTGAGTCAGAAGAACACCCTGGAGACCCGCCTGGCCTCACTTTCCTCATCTGTACTAAGTGATGACAAAAAATTCTATCTACCTCCCCAGATTGCTGAGGATCAAACAAGATGATCCACAAAGCCCTTTCCTCCATCTCCAAGGATCAGCCCCATGAAGGATACTGAGGACCAGGGCAACAAAGGCAATGACGGCGAGCACGGCTCGGAAATGAGCCATGGCAAAGTCCAGGGGGGCAGCAGCACCATGGTAGGAGAGGGCACAGTGGAGACAGACGAAGAGGAGCCCGGCTGGGAAGGCGACTCCTGTCCCGATATAGTGCAAAGATTTGGCGTGATCCACCTGTGGCGGCAAGGAAGAGAAGGTGCCAGCCAAAGCTGATCCCAACACACACACACACACACACACACACACACACACACAGTCACACATATATACAGACATCCGCAAGTCACACACACATTGCTGCACTCCTTGTGGCTTACCCAGGCCAGAGAGCCCGAGGACAACAATGCGTCTGCCCAGCCCACAGGTTTGGGGGATGGTTCAGGCCAGGGAGAGGAGCAAGCAGGTAGGGTCAGTGCTCAGAGAAATGTCTCACCTGGAAGTTGCCAACGACAACCAGGCCAGCAGCATTGAAGCAGCCGGTGATGAGAGCCATGGTATTAACCCAGGACCGGTGACTCTGTTCCAGCAGCTGGCCATAACGGAGAAGGCAGATCAGTGCCACTGTGGAAGAGGATGCAAAGGGGTACTGATGGGCCAGCTGTGGTCAGACAACTGGCACTTATTAACCCCCTACTGGGTGCCAGGCCATGTACTAAGTTCTGGACACAAAGAAAGGCAGAACAGTCTGCTCTCGAGGGGTAGCTCAGTGGCTCACAGAGTGATTCTGAGGAGGGGCCCAGGCCAGACTGTGGGGAAGGCCTTGCTGCTCCTGCTTCAGGAGGCCAAAACCCACCCAGAGGTTCCCACTTGAAGGCTTTTTCTATAGTTCTGAGGTGGGGTGGGTAGTTGATGATAAACCACCCTTTCTTGGACTTAAGTCAGGCTGGAGGGAGGGATCGGGTAAATAAGCAGTGTCAGCCTTTAGCCTTAGTGGAGCAAAAGGAAAACTTCCCTCCCCCTTTACCCTCCCTCCAAGAGTGCATTTCTTCACCACCTGGGCTGCAGTTCCATCACCTGATTGCGATAAAAGTAGCAGCAGATGTGGCAATAAATGGCTCCCTCCCCAAGGGGGGTTGGGGCCCTTCCCTGTATGCACCCCTTTGAAGGGGGGACCCAAGGGGAAAAGAGGGGCTACAGGTGAGTGGGAAAGGCATGCAAAGGAGGCACTTACCCATGAAAGCGCCCATGTTGCCTATGAGGCTGAAGAGGCAGCTCTCAGGGGGGTATGTGCCACATTTGCTGGAAAAAGGGAGTAAGGCAAGGAGGAGGGAAAAGGCAGTCAGCACTGGCAGGTGCCTTTCCCCACCCCATCCCACCCCTTCCAGGCCTTGATCTCCCTAACTGCAGGCGACTCCCATCAAAAACTGTTACGTTATTTTATGCTACTGTGAAAGCTGGGATAGAGGGTAGGGGTTTGTGTTAAAGAGAGCCCCAGGCAGTGTTCTCAAAGATTCCAGATGATCTGGCTTCCTTAGGACCTGATGGGACTGCAGACTGAGCCAGGGCATGCCTTTGGGTTTGAGTGGGCTGCTGCACGGGTCCAGGAAGGGGTTGGTGGGTGGGCTGTGCCTTGTTCTTCCTGGCCTGTACCCTGCACCCCAGCAGCGGCCTCACCTGATGAGGGGAATGTCCTCCAGCGTGCAGCAGCTCTTGGGACCACCCTGTATGTCGGGGTCAATGGAGCAGGACTCATTGTAGGACCTGGTGGGGAGGTGGGACAGGGAGCAGACTGGGGCAAAGTGGATTCTCTGCAGCCCGTCTCCTTCACCTGCAGCCTGGTTAGAGTATGCTTTCTCCAGGCCCTCCCCCAACGATCCCTCCCTCACCAAAAGCAGAGTCCCTTTCTCTCCACTATCCTTGAGAGACAGAAACCAGTGGGGATAAAGGGCCTTGAAAGGAAGAAGAGGGATTTGGTGGGAGAGGGGGTAGATAGGCAAGATGCCATGCCTGGGGAAAGGGTGGGTGATGCCAATATCAGAGCACAGCAGTAAGGCCCAGGGTTGCCATCGGACTCCTGCCAGCCCCTGAGCCCAAAAAAGGAGCAGAGATGGAGGAAGCCTTTAGAAGGAGGGTGCCAGGACTGTTCTTCATACCAGTTCTCCACAGGACACACATGGTGGTTCATCAATGCCATGGCATACCTAGAAGAGCAGAGGGGCATCAGTCCTCTCTGGCTGTGCCCCCTATGCACCTGACTGACCTGGTTCATTCCCCCAGCCCTCTTCTCTGTGCCTCACCATACAGCCAGACACTGTGGGCAGGATCTGCCCAGGAATGAGCAGAAAGCCTGTAGCTCAGGCCAATTCTACCTGGCCTGGACCCATCCCTCCTCTCCAGCGATTAGGCTTAGGGAAAGCAGCACTATCCTGCCTACTGCCAGTGGTGCCAGTTGGTCCCAAGAGTGGCGGGCAGTTGGGAATTTGTGCCCAGGCACGAGGCCAGGCTATGGAGACACCCCGAGCAGTTCTGAGTACCAACACCACAGTCTACAGCAGGACAAGGGACCTTGTGTGTGGGAGCAAGCTGTTCTTCTGTCCCGCCTCATTGCTGTTCCTCCTTGGCCCTGGCCCATCTTCCCCTTCCCTTGCCTAGTCTCCTCTCCCCCACTCATGTCTCTTCTCCTTCCCTCCCCCTTGTTTCTCCCCTTCCTTTACTCACACAATCCATATGCCAGTGATGGAGAAAGCTGAGAGGCTGACAGGGAGGATGACCCAGGCGGTCATGAGGGAGGGGAGCCAGGGTGGGGAAGGGGTGGGGGGGCAGGATCAGAAGTGGGTAAAGCAGGGGGCCCAGCTACTTCAGGACACTTCAACCACAAGCATCAGCCTGGGGGAGAGAAGGATGAAGTAGGTCAAGGGACTGTGCTGGAACAGCAGGTGGGGGGGGGGGTGGCCTGGCCAATGGAAAAGGCTGAGCTTCCGACATGGGCTGAGCCCACATACTGTGCACATTCCTCTTGGCATCCAACGGCCTCCCCCCTCACCTCCCCCAAATGTCCTCCCCACACCTAACAGCGCTCCTCCAGCCCTCAGGCCGGACGCAACATCTGGAAACGGTCCCCCTTTGTGCTGCGGCTCAAGGCCACCCTGCGGACAGCCCAGAGACGGAGAAAAGTGCCCTGGGGCAAAGTTAGACTTGTCCAAAGACCGTCCGGACAGCGGCGAGGGGTGGGGGGGGGAGTCCCGCTAACAAAGGCCTGGGAAGGCCACCGCTGGGGGCTGAGGAGGGACGCCGGGCAAGGCAGGTGGGGACGGGCAGCCGGAGGACCGAGGTACAATCGGACCTAACGGCGGGATGGGGGTGGGGGGGTACATGGGGGCGGGCACTGCCAAGAAGCCCGCCCTTGGCACCTCAGCCAGAAGCTCGGCCTGCCTGAGGACTGGGGTTCCCCAGCTCCGGGCGGAGCCCTGACCTCGGAGCGGAGCGCGCAGCCCCCGGAAAGTTCCTTCCCGTCAGGACCTGCCCAGGCTTCAGGGAGTAGAGGCGAGCCTAGCCTCTCTGGGGGGAGCGGGGCTGTTCCTCCAAGAGCTAAAGCGCATGGGAAGGGAGGACCAGGGCAGGGCGGTGATCCAGGGCTGAGGTGGGATGAGCGGTTGGGACCGAAGCGGGGCATCTCCCTGTGGGCGGGCGGGCGGACCGGTCTCGAGCTCCCCCCGCCCTACCCCCTTACCGGCCGCCGGACCCCCCAAGCGCTGCTCTCAGCCGCCGTCCCTTTGAACAGCCCTTTAAAGGATTTAAAGAGCCGGGGCCGGTCCCTCTTCTCCCCTCCCCGGCCCTCCCCTCCCCGCCCCTCTGACCAGAGCCGTCGCCGCACCGCCCGATGGGACCTGGAGTCCTCCCGCTGGCAGGCTCGGGGGGCGTGGGGCAGCCCCGGACTACAAGTCCCGGCACCCTCCAGGCCGGGGAGGTGCCGCTGGGGGCGGGCGGTCCCGGCCGCCCCCGCACAATGGCCTTGGTGGGCCGCCCCCCGCGGCGTGGGACTGGCCAGCCTGGGGGACCCAAATCCGGCCTGGAAATGCCTGGGGAGGAGGGGGTGGGGCAGGGCGCGTCCTCTAAGCAGCCGCTGCTTGGGTACAGTCCTAGCTGAGGGTCTCCAGGGAGATCCGAAGTCTAGTCCCAGCCTTTCCCCTGCCTTTTCCCTGCCTTTTCCAGCGGCCACTCATTCCATAGGAGGCTACATCTGTAGCTGGAAGGGATCCCAGAGGTCATCTGGTCCAACCTCCTCTTTTACAAGCGAGGAAATTGAGGTCTAGGGAAGGTAGATGACTTGTCCAGGGTCACACAAGGTCTTTGAATCCAGGCCTTGGGACTTTAAGATTGACGACTTCAATTCCTTTCCTGTCAAATGAAGGCGTTGGTCTAGATCCTCTCCCAAGTCATGGGATCGTTTAGATCTGGAAGGGACCTTACAGGTCTCTGGTTTTACAGATAAAGAGACGATTTACCGAGCGGGAAGCGACTGGCCCCCAGTAGTGATTATCTCCCCTGGAGTCCGCTGGCGCCAGAGCTGCGTGGCCTTGGGCAAACCTAGCGTCTAATCCCTGCTCTATAACTGCTAGCGGTGTGACCCTGGGCAAATCACCTTTCTGTCCTATGCTTGAGGATTCCAAGATACGCATCGTACTGTCTCCTTCTACCCCCATTCAGGGATGGTGTTTTATGAACCTATCAGCTTGGAACATTTTCAAACTCAGCCTTGGCCAAGTCACTCCACCGCTGCCTGCCTCAGTTTCCTCAACTATAAAATGGGGCTAATAATAACAGCACCTACCTCCCAGGGTTGTAAGGATCAAAAAAGATATTTCTAAATTGCTTAGTCTAGCACATAGTAGGCACTTAAATGCTTTTTTCTCCTTCCTCCGGAGGGCCCCCCCTCCATAAGTGTCTTGGATCCTTGGAATTCTCTAAATGCTGACATGCTCCTATAGCTCTCAGCCCCATTAAGGGACCCATTTCTTCTCCAGTGACATCTTCTGTCGTTACAGCCCCAGAGAGGACCTCTACCAAACGGTTACAGCCACAGTCTTCTGTTAGATTTTCGTCACTGAGCTGGGCAGTACCTAAACCTGCTGGAAGGCTTGCAGGAGTGTGATTCAGCATATTGGCGTTTTATTTTTAAACATCTATGTGGTTGTGGTATGTGGCATGGCTGGAAAGTTAATACCACGGACAGGGCCCTGCCTGCCAGGGGCTTGCTCTCCAAACATACAAAGATTGTCAACAGCTTTATTCCCTCTCTTAGGATAGCTTTATGTTGTTGTCATTCAGTCCTTCATGCCTCCATTTGAGCTTTTTTTGGCAAAGATACTGGAGTGGTTTGCTGTCTCCTTCTCCAGCTCATTTTACATATGAGGAAACTGAGGCAGTTAAGTCACTTGCTAAGAGTCACACAGCTAGTAACTATCTGAGACTGGATTTGAACTCAGGTCTTCTTGACTCCAAGACTGTTCTATATGATTTGCCACCTAGCTGCCCTAAGATAGCTTGATAATCTATTTAATCGTTGAATTAAATTATTATAGGTGAGGGAATCATTACTAAAGGCCCTGTGCTGGGAGGCAAGAAGAGGCAGAAGGGCCCAGAAGGATTTAAAAATCTTGAAAAAAGGAACTGAAAAGTCAGCTGTTCCTTAAGTTCTATCAGTCACTGAAGGAAGATGTTTGTCCACGGAGATACTTTCATTGGAAGGGCTGGAAGAAATTACTTACAGGCTCATTTGATTTAGAGCTGGATGGATGATCGATCCCAGCCTGTTTGGTTTTTTGTGTGTGTGTGTTTGTTTGTTTGTTTGTTTTTGTTAGTTTTTTTTTTTTTAAGCAATTGGGGTTAAGTAACTTGCTCAAGGTTACACGGCCAGTCATTATTTGTGTGTGGGTGCTCATTTTCTGAGGCCGGATCTGATCTCGGGTCATCCCAACTCCGAGGCCTGTGCTCTTACTCGCCGCGCCACCTAGCCACCCCCCAGCCTGTTTTAAAGATGAGGAAACTGAAACCCAGAAAGGTAGTGACATGCCTGTGGTAGGATTTAAACTCACGTCCTCTTACTCTAGGTTCCAGGTGCTTTCTACTGTACAACACTGTCTCCCCATTTCTTCTACCAGTTTCTTCCCAGATTTTAGAACTTTTTTTTTTCCCTGGAGGCAATCAGGGTTAAGTGACTTGCCCAGGGTCACACAGCTAATAACTGTCTGAGGTCAAATTTTATTTCAGGTCCTCCTGACTCCAGGACTGAAATTATTTCTAAAAAGAAACTTCGTAGGGGCGGCTAGGAGGCGCAGTGAGTAAGAGTGCCAGCCCCGGAGTTGGGACAACCCAGGATCGGATCCGGCCTCAGAAAATGAGCACCCACACATAAATAATGACTGGCTGTGTAACCTTGAGCAAGTTACTTAACCCCAATTGCTTATTAAAAAAAAAAAGAAAGAAAAGAAATTTGGTAAAGAATATATTCATTTTTCTTTTTTGTACTTAAGTCTGCTGTGGCCCCTCATGAGAGAACCCTGGGTGCCAAGGTGCCACGGAGACCCAGAAGCTGTTGGATTTGATCATGAGCAGTCCTGAGGACTCAGCTTTCTTCAACCAGACCTAAAATGTTGTAATGAAAATGGGACATGAAAGGGTCAGAAGAAGGCCTGGGGAAGAGCAGTGATTTGACATTTATTTGACAAGGGCACCAAGGCTTAGTAGAAACCTTGGGAAAGAATTGGAAGCAGCTGGGAGGGTGGTCAGAGGGTGTAGGGGATTGTCTCCACACTGAGTCAATTGGAGGGATGATATACATACAAAGGCTGAGAGAAAGCAGTCAAATTTTTTTGTTTCCAAGGCATATATAGAAAAGGAAATTCCTTCTTTCAATGGAGTCCCCATTCTCTGCAACATCTAGCCTTATAAAATTGCTATAGCATTGAGAGAAGTTAAGGGACTTGTCCAAGGTCACATAGCCAGCACCTCATAGAGGCAGAGCTTGGCTCTAAGGCCAACTCCTTACCCCCTGCTGCCTCTTACAGACCCAGATAAAGAAGTTAAAACAACAAACTGATATTTGGTCCTTTCTCTTAACTCTTTGTTTAAACAATTGGAGATTGCTGATCAATACGGAGAGAATGGCTGTTTAACACAATAGTGCTTAACACAAAAGAAGTTGTCACCTAAATCTCTACATTGTATGTATCTGAAGAAGGGAGCTTGGGTCAAACACCTGGTTTGAACACTGTCCCAGCAAGATCAAGAAAGGTCTCCAAAGGGATCCTATTTGATTCAACAAACATTAATGTGCCCTAAAGGCTTGGTGCTGGGGAAAGAGACCCAAACCAGAACAGTTCCTACCTTCAGGATGCTTAGATTGTAAATTATGGAGGGGAGGAGAACACAAGGTATGAGAAATGAGCAAATACCAATTCTTCCTAGAGAAGAAATAATAAGAAGGGGGTGGGAGGGATAGAAATCCCCAAAAACTGGGTAGGAAGTTTCACCTGAGCTGTTCTTTAAACGATGCCTAGGGATTCTACGAGGCGAAGGGTGAGTGATTTTCAAAGCAGAGCTTGGCCTGTGCAAAACCTAGAGAGAGTGTCCGAGGAGGAACCGCTTTCAGAGGTCAGTTTCATTGGAACCCAGTGAATGTGTGTGAAGGGAAGGAAATATGTCTGGAGAAAGAAGGGTGGGAAGCAGGCTGTGGGAGACCTTCCGAGCTAGGCTGAGGCTTATGTATGTTATCTTGAGAGGTAATGAACTGCTGATGATTTCTGCAGATCTCTATTTGAGGGAAGTTCTATTTGGCAGCTGGGTGGCAGACAGATTGGAGAGGAGATGGGAAACAAGATGGGGTCCACTAGAATAGTCCAGATCAAGGCTGATGTGATGGGGGCCTGAGCCAGGGCAGAGGTCATTTGTGTGGAAAGGAGACAGATGAGAGAGACATTATGGAAGTAAGAGCCAGGAGACCTGGCTCCTGATTGGATATAGCAATGGGGGAGAGGGATCAGTCAAGGCTGATTCCCCAAAATGAAAACCAGGCTGGGTGATTGGGAGGATGAAGGAACAAGGCTCAGGAGGTAAGTAAACTCCATGAGGGGAAAGTGTGTCAGATCTGACATGTGTGTGTAGCTCACTCAAGGTCTAGCATAGGATTCTGTAAACAATGCTTAATGTTTGCTGAATCATATTTGAACCAAGAAGCAGCTTCCACTAATGCTTTTGATTCTGTTGCATTGAATGACCTTGGGTGAGTCATTTAACCTTTCCTTTCCTTATGCAAAGTAACTTCCTTCCAAGGCACAAATTGGGGCTAACCTACCCCCTGGAGGAAGAAAGAACAAGATTAAGTGATTATCAAATGCTTGGGGAAAGAAAGTTCTAGGAGAGAAAAGGTAGATTTGTATTTTATATGTGTGTGTATACAAATATATGTAGCCATAAGATAAAAAGTATCTTCTTCCCAGCTTCTCAGAGTTTTCATGTCCAGCACCTCAGTCATGTTCACAACAATCCTGAAAGGGAGGGAGCTATAATCTATATCTTTTTAAAAAAAGCACAACTGGGGAGTACCTTCCTGAACTGATTCTTTAAAATCATAAAAAAAAGAAAAGTCTATTCTTCTTGCCTTTCATGCCCAGGAAGAGATGGAGAATCACTTTCACTCACTTCAGGCTCCTCCAAACCCCTGGGAAGACTTGGTGGGGGGCAGTTAATGGGTACATGGCCATCTAATTTCTGGCACTCATGCAGAGACACATTAGAGACTTTTACTCATGTTTAAACTGGATAGGGTGAAAATAATGATAAAGGAAATAGATGGGGAAGCAGAGTGATTGGCCCTCACTGCCTTTTTATGACTAGGCATGCCCAGAAGATGTATTTAAATTCTAGACCCAGGGAGCTGGCTTTCAAGGCATGGGATGCACTGTTGTAGTGGAAGGCTTTGTTTCTTGAGAGTTGAACCTACCCATTTCCTTGGGCTTTGGAAGCTCACTTCCACAAAGGTGCCAGCTTTCAGCTGTCGATGAACTACCCTTGTCAGCAGCCACAATCCATCCATGGAGGAAATGCCTTTTCTGGAGTGTCTCATTCAAGGTGGGGGGCTCATTATTTTTGGCTTTTTAGGCCCTGCCCTATAGGTAGGGGATTCTAGATTCCAAAGATGTCACTTCACTGATTTCAAAAGACATTTGATTCTTGAAGTCCAGATATGATTTTTGCTTGCTGGTCAAGCCCCAAGATTCAAATACTTTTGCAGAGTGCCAACCATCTGAATCTCTTGGGCCTGTGTTATCAACTAAGGTTGCCTAGGAAACACAAGACTTTAAGCCCAGGTCTTGGCACCTTTATAGGAAAGAGCAGATTTTTTTTTTCTCAGTTATTTCAAGAATTAACCAAAATGGAGCCTGGGGAAGGAATCCAATTTGGTATGACTAGTTTTAAGACTAGCAATCCAGAATTTAGACAAGTAAACATTGTCTCCACCACTTCCAAGGGTGCCCTTTCCCTCTTGTGGTCCCTCTTTGCCCTCCTACCCCTGGAGCCAGGGCCACCCAGGCTGCCCGACTACAAACATGGGTTGGATGAGGTGAAGGTCACCAACCCTATTCCTCCCAGTGAAATGACCGACAGGCTTTACCTTGCTAAGGTAAACATCCTAACCATGGGCATGCCATCTAATTTTGCTTGTCTTTCTTAGAAGGAACTCTCTAAAGATTGGCATTGCCTTCCAGACTTAACCTAAAGATCTATGGGCTTTACCATCTGTTGCACCCTCAGAACTTGCAGACCATTCTATCCACCCTTCGACTACACTTTCTTTTATGTGTCTGCCCTAATTGGAATGTGAGCTCCTACAAAGCGAAGACTGTCTTGCATTTCTATTTGTATCTCTTCTACTTACCACACTGTGTGTCACACAGTAAGCTCTTCCTATTCTTTTTTTCTAAATTAAATTTATATATTTTTAGTTTTCAGCATTCACTTCTGTAAGATTTTGAGTTTAAAATTTTTCCCCTTCCCTCTCCTCCCCCTTCCCCAAGATGATGTGGAATTTGATATAGGCTCTACTTATATATTCATATTAAACATATTTCTACATTAGTCATGATGTAAAGAAAAATTAGAAGGACCACGAAAAAGAAGAAACAAAACAAAAGAAAAGGGAGAATGAATAGTATGCTTCCCTCTATATGGAACTTCCAGGGTTCTTTCTCTGGTAGCATTTTCCTTGCTACTGAGAAGAGCTAAGTCTATCAAAGTTAGTCATCACAGATACAATGTGTCTGTACTTGTGTACAGTGTTCTCCTGGAGTTGTTACTTTGTACCGTGTTCTCCTGGTTCTGCTCTCCTCATTCTGTATCAGTTCATATAAGTCTTTTCAAGTTTCTCTCAAGTCCACATGCTCCTTGTTTCTTAAAGCACAATAGTACTCTATTACATTCATATACCATAACTTGTTCAGTCACTCCCCAATTGATAGACATCCCCTCAATTTTCAATTCTTTGCCGCCACAGAAAGAGCTACCATATTTTTGTACATGTGGGTAGTTTCCCAATTTTTATAATCACTGGGATGCAGACCTAGAAGTGATATTGCTGGGTCAAAGTCTTATAGCCCTTTGAGCATGGTTCCAAATTGCTCTACAGAATAGTTGGATCAGTTCACAACTCCACAAACAATGCATTAGTGTTCCAATTTTCCTGTTTTTGTCTTGTTAGCGAATCTGATAGGTGTGATTTGGTTCCTCAGAGTTGTTTTAATTTGCATTTCTCTAATCAATAATGATTGAGCATTTTTTTTCATATGATTATAGGTAGCTTTAATTTCTTCATTTGAAAACTGCCTGTTCATATCCTTTGACCGTTTATCAATTGTGGTATGACTTGTGTTCTTATAAATTTGACTCAGTTATCTATATATTTTAGAAATGAAGGCTTTATCAGAGGCACTGGCTATAAAATTTGTTTCCCAGCATCCTTCTTCTAATTTTGGTTGCATTGGCTTTGTTTGTGCAAAACCTTTTCCATTTATGTAATCAAAATCTCCCATTTTGCATTTCATAGTGTTCTCTATCTCTTGTTTGGTCATAAATTCTTCCCTTCTCAATAGATCCCTCTTATTTGGGGGGGGATCCAACAAGGCAAAGTGGAAATAACACTGTAAGTGGAGTCAAGGAAGGACCATGGGTTTGAATCTCAGCTCAGTCCTTCACAACATGTGTGATCTGGGACAAGTCATTTAAAGTCTCTGGGGCTCAGTTTCCTCATCTGCAAAACAGGAGTGGGGTAGACTTGACTAGATGGACTCTAAGGATCCTTCCAGCTCCTAAATCCAGAAGCCACACTTTGGGTGTGGATTGTTGCTAAAGCTGCCCTAAATTTTTTGTTTGGACTTTTTTTTCCTTCCAGATTCAAAGTAGATATCTGGAAAAAGAGTAATTTACTTTTTGTGAAGACTCTAGGCATCAGTTGTAAATTTTTTTAGAAGAAGACTTTCAAAAATGTTTTAAGCAATTGTAACATGTTTGGCATAATTATTTAATTCAATAGACATTAAGCATCTACTACTTGTAAGAAACTGAGGCTATAGAAGCTGAAAAGATATAGTTCCTGCCTTCCAGGAACTTACTTTCCCTGAGAAAAGTCCACCAACGGGCATAAGAAAGGGTAATTTGAAGAGGAAAAAGTTCACTTCCCACTGGTGGGAGGTGGAGGTGGCCCCTGAAGGCTTTGGGGCCCAAGCTGAACATTGATCAGGATTTTTTTAAGTCCACAAAGATATTTATTTAGTTTTCAACATTTACTTTTATAAGATTTTGAGTTCCAAAAATTTCCCCCCATTTACTCCCCATGACAGCAAGCAATCTGATATAGGCTATACAGGTATAATCATATTGAAGATATTTCCACATTAGTCATGTTGTGAAAGAATCAGAACAAAAGGTAGAAACCACAAGAAAGAAAAAAAGAGAGAGAAAATAGAATGCTTTCTTGTTCAGGATTCTTAAAGGTGGACTGACTTGCCTTGCAGAGGTGAAGGCCTGGGAGTCTGCACCCAGGCTGGAGAAGACATGTCAGGCTTGAGGAACAGTTTGGCCACACCAGAGTACGTGAAGGAGTATGATGTGGACAAAATCTGGAAAAGTGAGTTGGGGTCAGATAGCTGGCATCCTTCAGTTTCAGCCTGGGCTTATCTTTCATCCTGGAGTCAATATTGGCTTGTGAACAGAGAATAGCCTCTTATCATCTTGATCCCAGAAAAGGCTAGCTAGCTAGCTTAGTGTATAGTGGGCCAGACTGGAGTCAGGAAGACCTGAGTTCAAATATTACCTCACACACTTAGTAGCTGAGTGACTCTGGGCAAGCCTTAACCTTTCCCAGTCTCTTTATCTGTAAAATGGGATAATAGCACCAATTTCAGGGTAGTGAAGGTTAAATTAGAAAATGCATGTAAAGAGCTCTGCCAACATGAAAGCTACATGTAAATGTGTGCTCTTCACCTGTTTGGCAAGCTCCGTCTCCTTTCATAAAACTAGACTCTGATCTGGAAGGGAACTTAGAAGCTGTCAGTTGCAAACCTTTCATTTTATAGTTTAAGTGACTTGTCCAGGGTCACACAGATAGTGAGTTGGGATGGGAACCCAAGTCTTCTTGCCTCCCAGTCCAGCACCAACCCTCCCCCATTCCCCCCAGGCCAGTACCTCCCCTCCTCCCCTCTCCCAGTCCTGGGCCTTGTTTCTCTGTCCCTCATCTCATTGACTGTCATAGGTTCAGTTATCATCTGTACTGGCAGCCCTAATTTCTCACCTCACTTCCAGTCCCAAATCTCCAGCTGGATGTCCCATTGAACTCAATGCACTCAAAATGCAACTTTCTCTTCCCTCCCCCCCAACTTTCCACCTTCCTTGTCACTCACCTTTGCAGCCTGGGGGTCATTCTTGATTCTTCGCCTCCATCACCATTCCTGATATTTAATCAGTCACCAAGTTTTGCCAACTTTGCCACCATAATACATCTCTTACTCTTTCTCCCCTCTCTTGACCACTTTACCTCAAGACCTTCACCACCACTAATCAGACCATTTTAACAGCCGCCCCACAGCATTCCTGGCTTCCTTATGCAGCTGCCTAAATACTTTTCCTAGAGCACACATCTCACCCCATCACTCTGCTCAGGAATGGCCTTTATTCTGTTCGGCTTGGCATTTAAAGACTTTTGGCCCCTGCCTACCTTGCCAGCCTCATTGCCCATCATTCCCCTTCACCTACTCTACAACCCCTGGCTTACTTGCTCCTCTCTCATACCATATACAACTTCCCATTCCCCATGCCTGAAAGCATTTCCCATGCCTCCAAACTGTCGAAAGTCCTGGCTTCCTTCTAGGCTAGGTTTTTCTACTGAAAACCCTTTCTAGAATTCACTAGCTCTAAGCTTCAAGGCGAGACTGACAACTGGGAGACCTAGGACAATCCAGAAGATAGCCTCCAAAGGCAATCTGAAGACCTGACATGCATTTCAATGTATGGAGGCCCATCTCATTGTTCCACTCTCATACTTCAAATATCGACTTTCACCATTAGACAGCTTGCCTGGGAGAAGAATGTTCCATAGACTTTGCTTAAGCAAGTGTCCCTTTCACAGAACAAGGACAGAGAGAAGGCAAATAGAGTTGCTATGGTCAGAAATGGGGATACCAGGGAAGCTGGGGGCCACAAATGTTTGTTTTGATCCCTGTATTCCAATGAAATTGGCTTACTCAGTAATCCTATGTTACTTTATGCATTTAAAAACATTCAGAGCATGAGCCCAGAGGCTTTCCCAGGCAGCCAAAGGGGTCTAGGACACCAAAAAGGTTAAGAACCCCTGGCCTATATCATAGTAAAACAAATTAGTCCAATGGGCCTTTTCAGGCCCTTATTCTTCCTGTTGTCCAGGGTAATACAGCTCTGACAGACTATGTCCTTGGAGGCCCCATGCTAAGAAAGCCCTGGGGGCAATGTCTTCTAACCCAAATGAAACCTATTACTGTTTCTCTGTGTACCCTGGGGAGAGGTGAATGATTTGCCCTGAGCCAGCCTAATCAATCCACTAGGCCTCTCCAGGGGCTTCTAATGTTGGCATTAAAGACACTTCTAGCCCTTTTGAGGGAACATTGGGAATAGTGATTTTTCTCTTATTAACACCCTGACTTTCCTTCTACCTGGAGTCAAACCTGAAGTTGCTCAAGCAGAAATGCATTCTGGGGCTAGGGGTGACTTAGGGTATATGTGTTCTCTCTGCTTGGAAGGGCAGATAGTCAGTGATTCTGGTCTTTTAAGCCCTTCCTTTCTCTTACATCCCACATTTGATAAGTTGTTTTAGTTGGGTCTGATTATGTGACCCCGTTTGGGGTTTTCTTGGCAAAGATACAGGTGTAGTTTGCCATTTCCTTCTCCAGGGCATTTTATAGATTAAGAAACTGAGGTAAACAGGGTTAAATGACTTGCCTGTGGTCACATAGCTAGTGTCTGAGGCCGGATTTGAACTGAGGTCTTCCTGACTCCAGGCCTTTCACTCTGTCTACTTCACCACTTTGCTGCCTTACTTTACTCATCCTACTCTTTATTCAGTCACGGTCAGTTGTGTCCAATCTTGGACCACAGCCCAGTGGGTTTTCTTGACAAGGGTACTGGGGTGGTAGCATACTAAAGCAGAGATTAAGGGACTTGCTCAGGGTCACAGAGCCAATAAGTGTCTGAGGCTGCATTTGAACTCAAATCTTCCTGTCTCCAGGCCTGGTGCTCTCACCATTGAACCACCCAATCCCACTTGGCTTTCATTTATTCATCTGAGTTTACAAGTGCAGCTTTGTTTCCAGTCTAAAGGTTATGTCTGGTCTGTGTTTGCCGGGCTCCACCAAACCAACCATGGTTTTAGGCACCAGTAACAGGTCTAAGGAGGCTGTTGGGAGTCAGTCCAAAGGACTGTGAAGGTTCTGGTAGGAACCACATCCTCAGTCTGGGCTTTTTGGTAATCTAATTTTTTGATTTTCAAATTTTTCAAATCTGTATCATTCACTGGAGCCAGGCTGAATTCTGGGAAGCAGGTGATATTCCTGGCAGGCGGGCTCTGAGGCTGTTGGAAAAACCAGGGCACATTTCTCAGCTCAGTAGCCTCGCTCAGCTACTGGGAAGAATGCTCAGCAGCTAAGAGAGCTTTTCCTTTGGTACCTTTATTCTAAGAATGTCAAACATACTTTTATACACTCAGAGGTGGGAGGGGAAGGACAAAGGGATCCCTGCATTTGATCTGGGCAAGGGTTTGTTTGTTTTCTTAAAGAAAAGGAAAGAAGGAGCAGTAGGCCTCCACCTGGGTAATTATTGCTTGTTCAACCCTCCTTTTGTTAATCTGGAGAATGCTGAGTTAGTTGGGAGAGTCTCTGTTTGTAATCTCATTTTCTTCCAGCCTCATCCTCGGAAGCATCTCGGCTCCACTGAGATTCCAGTTTTGATGGGCTAAGCATAGCAGGACTTCCTTGCTATTGAGGGCAATTGGAATACTTGGGGCTTTCACTGATCCCCTAATATTCTTTGTACAAAGTCCACTCCTTAGATCTCAAAATGAGAAAACAAACAGCTTTGTAGGCTGAGAGCTGCTGCAAGGCAGGGGTTGTGGCAAGGGAAGCTTTGGGGTCCTACCTGAGACAGTAACATGAAAATGAAAGGGGGCAAATGGAGGGAACCAAGGCTGAAAAAAATGGAGTTGGTAAGGGGAAGCAGGGCCATAAGGAGGAACTTTCCCAAACACAAGAAGCACAAATTTGAAGGGCATGAACCTCCCTAACAGAGCAAACTGATTGGCACAGGGCTTAGGGGACCAACCCCTGGGAGAGGTGGGACTCTTGAGGGCTTTCACTGTTTGGGGGTGGCACATCTTGGGAATCCCAGCTAGCAGGACACGAAGGCCAGAGAATCCCTTTTCTGTAACTGCTAGGCAGCTGTGGTCAGTGGTGAGATAGAGGAGTCACAGTAAAGGAGATGCCAGGGGCTAGCTTGGCAGTGGACACTTCTCTGAAAGCCCAAGCGGCTAAGTGGGGAGACCAGGCTGGACCTGGAGTCCCCAGGGTAAAGGGTCAGGGTAAACCTCGGGCTCTGATCCTGCAGCCAAGACAGTCCGTCTAGTCCCAGAAAGTGGGGTCAGGGCCGGCTCCGCCGCTTGGCCATCTCCTCCTGGATTCGAATCTTGAGGGCCTCTCGCATGGGCGGGTCCAGGGGTGTGTGGGCTGAGACTTTCTCACTCACCCTTCCTGGGTCATCATCCTGAGTAGAAGAGGTAGGTCAGTTATCTGGGTTTGGGGAGGGAGCAAGGTATTATGGAGAGGGGCCCAAGGAACTGGTCCTGTCCTTAGGACAAGACCCTCACTTGGCTCATGGCTCTTCCCACGTTTCGGTCCCTTCCTGGGGATCTTAGACACATGTTCCCAGTACCTCCTGCATCCCATACTGAGCTGTCCCCTGGGGGTGACAGGCACTCACCCTCTTCCTTTTCCAGCCCAGGAAACCCTGGTAGGAGGGATACCCTCAGCCCCTTAAGGCTCATGCCCTTCCTGTGTTGTACCTGATAAACAATGACGGATGTGACTTCCCCACTATCAGCTTCATATTCTAGGCAGAAGAGCTGGAGGCTGGGGGGCTCTGGGTCTGAGCTGCCGCTGCTGCTGCTCTCACTGGACTCCCCACAGTCGAGGCTGCATGCAGGGAAATTTGTATCTGGGCCAAAAGAAACCAGTGGTGAGGGGGAGAGGAGGGAGGACCCATATAAGCGGGCTGGGGATGAGCATGGCCAAAGAAAGAAGTGGGGAATGCCTGGAAACAGCATCCCTCCCTGTGACCCTCCAGCTGGGCAGGATGCCACATGACTGGGCCAGCTGGTGACTGGTATCCCCAGAAGCCTGAGAGGGACAAGTACAGGGATGGGGGCATCTGGGTGACTGTCATGAATCCAATGAGTGGTATTTAGCAAGGCCTTCCCTTTGCCTCTCTGGGCCTCAGTTTCCTCCTGAATAACAATAGAGGATGTTTATCTAGCACTTTTAAGGTTTGCAATATGACTCACACACTTCTCTCACCTTGCAAAAGCCCTGTTCATACTTAATGTGTGCTTTTGCCAGATGAAGGAACTAAGGCCCAGAGGTACTGACATAGTCAATACTTGTGAGAACAAATGCCAGGCCTTGATTTAAAACCAGGTCCTTCATTTCCAAATCCTGGTTTATGGTTGAGAAATTAATTTCCTCAGTTGTCAGTAAGGAAGCAGCCTGCTAGGGAGGAATACACTAGTTTTGAGGTCAGAGGTCTTGGGTTCACATCATGCTCATGATCTGTGGGCCTTAGGCAAGTCACCCTTCCCAGGCCTGCTTCCTTATATGTAAAATGAGCAGGTTCTCCAGGAGATCTGAGGTTTCCCCCATTTCCAGATCTAGCATCCTATTAAATTATGGTAATAATAAACATTCACCAGCCCCTTTTTAAGTCCCTCCTTATCTCCTTCTATCCTTTCAACAACTCTGGGGGTAGGGGCGTCATCATCCCATTTTACTGATGAGCAGACTGAGGCTAAGTGACTTGCCCAGGATCTCACACCTGCTAAGTGTGTAAAGCAGGATTCAAACTGGGGTCTTCCTGACTTCCAGATCAGATGGTTCCATCCCATCATTTTACAGATTAAGAAACCTCAGCCCAAAGACATTCAGTGCCCTACTGAAGGTCACCCAGGCAGCATGTGACAAACAGGATTGGAACCCAGATCTTCCTGACGCCAAGTCCACCTTCCCAGTTGTGAAACCCTGTGAATCACCGAACCTTTTGGACCATCTGGAAAAGGGAGGGGCTGAACTCCACGGCCTTTTCCAGCTCTAAACCAGGGATGCTCACAGCTCCTCACTACCTCCAACACTTTCCCCTCCGTCCCTCAGCTTTAAGTGACACCAGCCAGATCGGAGCCCAGGTCTTGATGACTCCAGCCCAAGGCTCTACCCGATGATCCCGAGGGGTCCCGGGACCTGCCCATCACACCCGCTGGTTCTCGCCAGCTCTCACCCCGGCTCCCAGTGGAGGCCCCAGGCCGGCTCAGCCTCGCCTCGCATCGTCGTCGGGGTAAGTACACCTGCTGGTCCGGCTTTCGGGGCCTCGTAGGGCCAGGGGTGAGCCTCCTCCGCACCTTCTCCTTGGCTGCCTGCTTCATTTTCTTGTCGTAATTGTCTCTGCGGGGGGATGGAGAGGGGTCAGGGATCAGAGCTGCCCGAGGGGTTGCGGGGGGGGGGGGGGGGAGGGGGGAGGTAAGGGCTAGGAGGAGAGGCAGACTAGGGGGCTGGGACCCAGGAGGAGGGGGTGGGAAAGGGGCCTGAGGGCAGAGGCTAGGAAGAGGTCCGGGGTTCCAGAGGGAAAGGGGAGACACAGGGACAGGAACCCAGGGGCTAGTGGCAGAGGGCCAGAGGACAGGGAGGCAGTCATTCAAAGATTTGGGGCAGAGAGAGGGGATGGGGGAGACTCGGGGGCTGAAGACTGGGAGGAACAGGGTTAGGAACCCGGAGGGAACAGAAAGGGGGAAGGGCCGGAGGGCCCAGTTTAGGGCAGGGACCCCCTAGAGGGGGCTGGGAAGGGCCAAAAAGCTGAGACTAGTTCAGAAGGGGGGGATCCGGGGGTACCAGGGGTGGGGGAAGAGCTGGGTCTGGGGCAGGGAAGGAGCCAGGGGGCCGGGACCCGGGGGTTCAGGGGTGGGGGGTGGGAGGAAGGATCTGGGGCTGGGACCAGGGGGCAGCGAGGGGAGGGTGGGGGCGGGGGGGTGGGGAGAGGCCGGGGCAGGGTCTGGGCCCGGGCCCGGCCGCACCGGGCGATCTGGTTCCGCCGGATGTGGTGCACGAAGCCGTGGCTCATGTCCAGCCGCCCCCCCGGTTTGCAGCAGCAGCGCCGGCCCGGACCCGGCTCCGCTTCCATTGGGGCGCTCCGGGAGCTCAGAGGAAAAAAAAAAAAAGCCAACGCCGCCCCCGCCGCTAGAGCAACCGTCACTCGCAGCCGCCTTCCCCTCCCCCGGCCCCCCGCCCGCTCCCCGCTGGCTCCGCCCTCGCGCGGCCCCTCCCGGTCCCCATTGGCCCCTCTTCTCTCCGCCTCCCCCAGTCCGTCCTTCCCCTTCTCCGGGTGCGCCGGGCCTGGGCCCGCCTCTGTGCGAGGCCCAGGGCTGGTGCTCTCCAGCTTCTGAACTGCTCTTCTATTTACTTTGTATATACTTTGCAAATACTTTGTATTCACCTGTCCTTGTAAATATCTGTCTTCTCCCCGCCTGGTATGAATGAAGGCACGAGGGACATAGTTATCGAGCGCTTTCCATGTGCCAAACCCTGTGTGAAGAGAGGGGGCTGCTGATGGAAAACAGACAGTCCCTGAGCTTTGGGAGCTCGCCTTCTAATCCAGGGAGGCCATCAACAACAATTCATTAGGTGCCCTGGGGTTGCCAGACACCCCATGGGAAGCTTGAGATAAGAAAGGCAGAAACGTCCTCTGCCCTCAAGGAGCTCACATTCTAATGGGAGACAGCATGCAAACAACTGTGTAAGTACACAGGAGATGTAAGGGGGCAGGCAGCTGCAGGACTGCTGGCAAGGCCCAATGGAATTGTAAATTCCCTGGGTTCAGCATTGCCGTCCCCTCCAGGGGAGCCCTAGCCCATTAGCTTGGCCTTTCCCCCAGCCACTTCCCTTCCAGTCTCAGCACAGGCTCGTCTTGGAAATGGGAGGGAGACAGGATCTCAACCTCCATTCTAACTCCCTCAATTCACCCAAACAAAGCACTAGAAAGACAAAAAGAAAACAAGGCCTGCCTTCAAGGACCTTACAGTCACTCATTTTATAGGTGAGGAAATTAAGGCCCAGTCAATCAATTAATCAACAAACATCACCCGGTGCCTGCAAATACCAGATCATGTCACCCCCACCCCCACTCACTAAACTCCAGCAGCTTCCCATTTGCCTCTAGGAGAAAATTTACAATGTCCTGTTTGGCATCTACATCGATTGACTCTTTCATCCAATGATGATGCCTGTCAGGCTGTTCTATGAACAAGATCCTCCACCTCTCAAATCCCACCATTTTCTCTGGCTGACTCATCTTCCTGAGTTCAAATCTGGCTCCAGACATTTACTAGCTGTGTAACCCTGGGTAAATCACTTTGCCCAGTTTGCCTCAGTTTCCTCATCTGTAAAATGAGCTGGAGAAGGAAATGACAGACTATTCCAGTATCTTTGCCAAGAAAACCCCAAATGAGGTCACAGAGATGGACATGACTGAAAAATGACTGAACAACCAAAATTCCTATGTCTTTTACTTTTGGTTCAAGGCTCTCCTGTGACTAATTTCAGTGGGGTGGGATGGACTTCTACCCTTATATATTGTAGATCTAGAGATGGAAAAGACCTTGAACCTGTAGTCCAATTCCCTCATTTTGCAGATGGGTAAACTGAGGCCCAGAGAATATAAGTGAGTTGCTGTTGGTCACACAATCGGTAAATGTAAGAACCAGGATTTGAGTTAAGGGCCAAAGACTCCAAGTTCAAGGTCCCTTCCCACTGAGTTGAACTCAGTGGAACTCAAGGTCCAAGTCAATCGAAAAGAACTGGGTTGTTGTGGACACTCATTCTTTTAGTAGGGAACTACCTGACAATCATTATCGATGATGATTATTGTTGCTGTTCTGTTTTCACATTGAATGCTTACTTTTCTCATTTTCCAAATGCTCTTGCTTGTACATTTGAATACCTTTATTTGTCAATCAGTCTGTTGGCTTTTTTTTCCTTATTAAAAATACTATTTGTCTTATGGGATGGCTAAGGGTGGGGGGACGGGGCTGTTAAAATGGTGATGTAAGAAACAGAAAACATTAATAAAAATTATTTTTTTAAAAATTCATGGGCAACTGGATGTTTTCGCAGCATCCACCAGGGCCTTTAAGGGACCGGAAAGCACCTTTCCATTATGCATCATCCTCGTTTAGGTAAGAATTTCTCCAGTCCTCTGATGTTATTTCAACATCTGGGGCCAGTTAGGGGCCATCTGGCCCTTTAAATAAGAAATTCTGGGTAATGAAAGTGATTGGTCCATTCAGCCTCCGGATCGGAGGGGCGGGAACCAATAAGAGCTTCCCGGAGTCACACAAGGAAATCTGGGAAACCTCTTTGTAGATGCGGGCCACTACGCTCCAAACTGGGAGCACACGTTGCTGCGGATTGGCTGGGAGCGCTTCGGTTGATTGGCTAGCTATGATGCGCAGGCGCGATGTCGCGAGTGCGGCCTCTGCGCCTGCGCGGAGGGGCAGCGCGGGTGGCGGGGCCGGTGGCCGGAGGGGATGTCTAGCCGTTCGAAGAGGGAGACGCGGAGCTCCGCCCGGGGCAAGCGGGATGGGGAATCCCGGAGCAGCTCGAGTCGGTCGAAGCGGGAGCGGGATTCGGACGGCACGGGGTCTCGGGGGAGCCCGGTGCGCGTGAAACGGGAACGGAATTCGGAGCCTGCGGCGGCACGAGACCACTCGGGCGGGAGCGTGCCCGCGCTCGTGCCCGCGCCGTCGCTAGCAAGCGCGCGCGTGAAGCGGGAGCGCGAGGCCGACGAGGATTCGGAGCCGGAGCGGGAGGTGCGAGGTGCGCGGGGCCAGGACCGGGACGTTCCCCGTTCCCTTTCCCCTTCCCCTCCCTGTCCCCCTCCCGCCAGCGCGAAGCTGGAAAGAGCCTCCGAGGACGGCCATTCGATCCCCTTCTCCGTCCAGATGCGGAAGCAGGCCGGGAGAACCTGTGCTTGCTGCCCTCAGGAGCTTACTTTTTACTGTGGAAACAGTTCTGCACGGCCAATGACTTCGTGCTGACCGAATACGAATTAAATCATGCCAGAGTCATGCCTGAGAGGAGAGGAGGGTCCTGGAAGGTGGGGCAGGTTGAAGGGGCTTCAGGACCGGAGTTGAGGAGACTTGTCTCATCCCTGGGGCCTGGGTGCAGCCCACACTAACCCTGCCCTGTATTCCCCGCCCTCCAGAGCTCTGGCAGCTGTACCTATCTTGTGTTGTTAGCAGTCTTCATAGGTTTTACTTTTGAGAGGAAGAGGGCTAGACTTGGAAGTCAGGAAGCCCCTGTCTCTCCGATGCTGGTCATGGGGTACCGTGGGCTAGTCTTTTAATCTAGGTTCTTTGAGAAAATGTAGATGAGAGCCGGATTGATGAAGGGAATTCCACGACCAAAAAAAAAAAAGCTGCAGCAAAAGCAAGCCCCCTTCGGACAGGAACTCTTCTATTTCCGTGTGCCCCATGATGAACACATTGCATTATAACCAAAAGCATATTTTAAAAAATATTCGTCTTTCCCTTTGTCCTTAAAAAATAGTCCCAACTTAAAACTTAGATTGTAGATAGCAATAGATTGTAGGTCTAGCAGGGGCCTGTTCAGTTTTATTTCCTCATTTATAGAAGGGGAAACAGGATCAAGAAGGTTAAATGACTTAGAATATACTATAAGCCTCATAGATAGGACTTGAACCCAAATCTTATGATTTCAGAGTCAGAGTTCTCTCGACTTTTTGTGGCACTCTCTAATGTAATCTTTTTTCTACTTTTAACCTTTGGGCAGTAATAATACGGGCAGCTTTTCCTTGAAGCATTAAAAGATACTTTCCCAAGAGGGAGATAGTACAGGTATTATTATCCTTACTTTAATTTAGCTCAGTCAACAACATTTACTAAGCACCTACTGTATGCCAACACTGTACTGTGCTCTGGGGATCAAAGACAAAAATAAAAGTCCTTGCCTTTAGGTAGTTTATATTCTTTCGAGGAAATTTAACACATAGAAAAAAATTAAGTGTTTTATACTCTCTCTCTCTCTCTCTCTCTCACACACACACACACACACACTCTCTCTCTCTCTCTCTCTCTCTCTCTCTCTCTCTCTCTCTCTTTCTCTCTCTTTCTCTTTCTCTCTTAGGGTAAAGGCTTTAGTAATGGGGAATATCTTTTCTGTAGAGAGACAGTACTTGAGCTGAACCTTGAGGGAAGCTAGGGAATCTTTGGGTAGCTAGGTGTTATAGTGGATAGAGTGCCAGGCCTAGAGTCAGGAAGACCCATCGTCCTGACTTCAGCTCTGTCCTCAAATACTTTCTATCTATGACCCTGGGCAAATCACTTAACTCCATTTGCCTCAGTTTCCTCATCTGTAAAAGGAGCCGAAGAAGGAAGTGGCAAACCACACTAGTACTAATCCCTGCCAAGAAAATTCCAGATGGGGTCACAAAGAGTTGAGCACAACTGAACAACAGTTTTGACTCTGGAGGAGGGAAGCACACTCCAGACAAGGATTGCCTTTGCCATTGTCTTGTATGGAAACAGCAGGCAAGCTGGAATATCAAGTGCACAGACTGAGGTTTCTGGCTTCAAACGTTCATTGGATTTAGTTGTAAAGGCTGTATCAGGCTTTGGGATCTGGGAGCTTTCACAGGTATGATGTACTTACTCGGCTGGAAAGAACCTTTGAGCTCATTTAAGGTAGATAAGATGGTCTAAGTTATGAGGGTTTTAGTGACTTAATTGGTGCCAGAGAGAGTCTGGGTGAAGAAAATTAGCGTGGTGAAGGGCTGCCATATAAGCATCAACCTTACAGGGTTGGGGTGAGGTTCTAATGAGAAAACAAGCACTTTGCAAACTGTAACATGTTAAGTAAATGCTAGCTCTCAGATGAGGATGTGTGGAAGAGGAGCTGGTGATGTTTGGCCAGAATGAGGAAGGGTCCTCATGTATCTAAATGGCTGTCAGATGGAAGGGGGACATGCTCTGCCTAACCCCAACCAGCAGAACAAGGAGCCCTGAGGGAAAATTGGAAAGTGGAAAATTTAGCTTTGATTTAATGCTTTTCTCAAATATAATAGTTACCTGGATATGTTTTACTTATTTTAACCAAGCTGTAAGCTCAAGGGGGTAGGAACTATATCTTGTTTAAACTTTGTGCCTGCCCTTGTGTGTTTTAGGGATATGTCATTGTCCTTGTCCTGGTTAACATTTTTGTCAAAACCATCCATAATGCCTTACACGGAATAGTTGTCAAATTTGGAAATTGGAGAGATAGGTGATATGAGTGACAGAATGAAAAGATCCAAAAGAAACTTCGTAGTGTGAGAAATGATTATTTCTCTCATATTAATAACTATGTAACCAGAACCAGTGTTTTTCCCCTTTTCTACTTCCTCACCCAGAAATCAGCCAGTGTGGGAAATCTTTCTAAAAGACCTCCCCAACCAGGATGATGAGATCTAAGTAAATACAGTAAAAGAAATTCCAAGTTTGGGCTAATGGGTGCGTTCCTGCTCATGTGGATCCTCCCTTTTGTCAGACGGGTGATATGGAAATGGTTAAGTCTCTTTGACCAAGACTTGGGTCATCCAAGTCAAGTACCCCAAGGTCCTCATTGCAATATTGCCCAGCCCCTCACTGTAGTATTCATTCTCATTAATTGTTAGCCAATTACAGTTAATTACTACCTTCAGGAACACCTGCTCTTTCAAAGATAGATAGATACATATATAAAAACTATGAGCCCACATGAAGGGTCTTTGGTCTAAGGGATGGCCAACTGACCATCTTTTTATTAATAAACATGATTAAATTACCCAGAAATTCTCTCTCACAGCTTTTTAAACTCCACAGTAGACTGGTCTCACACCACCAAGTTCCCCATCTTCTTGCCCTTACACAAACTCTTCTCCTTGGCCTGGGAATGCTGCCTCCTCACAAACCTCAGCTCCATTCAGAGGCCACTTTAAGGCTTACTTGCCTGATCCCCTCTAGTTGCTCGTTTCTCCACCCCAGTGGTTTACATTTGCTTTGTATAAATTTTTAATTATTCATGCATGTTTGCTTCAGTGGAACACAAGTTTGTTGAGGGCAGAGACTTTTCATTTTGTCTGTTTCCAGCACCTAGTAGTGCCTGACACATAAAAGCATTTAATACATGGCATGTTGAATGAATGAATCCTGTACCCTATAGTAAAAAAAAACTACTTAGCCTGGCATTCAAGGGCCCCCCTTTTCCCCCTGGTTTTTTCTTTGCCTCTGTAACAAGGTCTGAAGTTGACTGGCTTTACTTGTAGGTCATCCTCTTAGCATGCCACTTGACTTGGGCCCATTTTTAACTTTATGTTGGGTTCTAGGGTAATTGGGGTATATGTTTGAATACTTTAAAAATTCATAAATTGGCCATTTATCATTGATGAGTTTGTGCTCCCACTCCATTTATTAAATATTTAGTTTCTCAAATAGTTAATTACTACTGGGAAAGGAGAAATTTACATTTCTAGTATCTTTATATTCCTAATATCTCTATAGCTCTTCCCTATCTTACATCCCTTAGTCTTGAGGAATTAAGTATTAAAGTTGTTAGATAAATAATTTATTAACAATGACATTAATAGTAAATCAGACGTAATTATTTGCAATATTTTAACTGCAAAAGATCATAGCCATAGTCATTTTAAATATACCTTACTTATAACAGCCAATGACTTCATTTTTGCAAACACAGTTCCACCATTCAGTTCACTTAAGATACTTATTAACATGTCCAGCATCCTTTTAATAGTTCTCCATATGAGTTAAATTTATCCTCTCAGGAAATAAGTTATCTTAGTTCCTTTTCTTTGTCCCTTTCTCAGCCATCATAAGTAGTCTTTCCAAAATTCATCCAAAACTGTTCTTCACAGGCTCTTAAAAATTCTGTTTGTTTCTTCCTTATACAATTTTAAAACAGTTCTAACAAGAAGGCAGTTTCTCCTCACCTTCTTCTCTCTGTGTTCAGAGAGTCCTCCTTGACCCAGAGTTCAGGCAACACACACTCTCTGACTCCATAGGGAGGACACCTCAGGGAATGACAGTTGTAGCTGTACCTCCCAGCTTCAAACCCAAGCTGGCCTTGGGTGGTAACAGAACCTCTGGTTTCTGGGGGAGGGCCTAGTAAAGCAGGCAGCACAGCTTCCTCTCCTTTTCAGAAACCCTGGCCTCCAGATACGCTGAACAGATTTTTTCTTTTCTTGCTTCTCAACCATTACTCAGGCTTTTTCTTCTAGGATTTCCTGACCAATCATAGGAATTAGAACTGGAAAGAGACCTTAGAGATCACCTGGTTCACCATTCTCATTTCACTGACAGGAGAGCTGTCCTGCTCTTCTATATCCCCTCATCCACCTGTTCTTTGGAGAGGGAGCCTGCTGGCTTTGGAGTCAGAGAAGCCCAGGCTTTGTTTGCTTACTTCCTGCCTGCCTTTGGGCACATCATACCATGTCTTGGGGCCTTTGTTTTCTCATCTGTATAAGAGCGGATTGGATTAGCTGTTTGATAAAGGCTTGTCTGGTGGTCCTATAATCTCCAGTGATACTTCTATGAAGCATTCTCTAATCACACAAGCTACAAATAGTCTCTTCCTCTGGGCCCTTTAGCAACATGCGGTATTTCATTGGGCAGACATCCATTGAGCTCCATGCAAGACTCTGTATTAAGGATTGTAGGGAATTCAGTGATGAGTAAGGTGTCTCCAGACCCAAGGAGCTCCCAGTGCTGACTTTTGTAGTAATGATTTGTCTGTTTATTATTCCTGTTATTGGATTGCAGGGTACTTGGTGGGCAGGGATTATGTCTTGTCCATCTCTGTAATAGTCCCAGTTTTTTGCACATACTCTATTAATGAGTTCTTGTTAAACAGATTTAGTTAATTAATTTTTATGGGATTTTTTTTTTTTACTAATTTTCTTTGGTTCAATTTAATTAAACAATTATTTATTGGTGCCGCACGGTGGGCAGAACACTGGGAATACAAAGACATGAGGAAGTCATGAGGACCTCACTGCTATCATTAGATTTTAATAAGCAGCTAGGTGAGGACCTGAGTTCAAATCCAGCCTCAGACACTTAACACTTACTAGCCGTGTGACCTTGGGCGAGTCTCGTAACCCCAATTGCCTTCCCTTCCCCCCTCCAAAAAGCAATAATAATAATAATAAGCAGCCAGGGGCAGAGGTCACCATAAGAAAAGTGCTGGGCCCTGCTAGCTGGGCCTCCTGACCTACTCCTGCCTCAGTTTTCTTGACGATAAAATGGAGAACATAATGGCACCTCTCTTCCTGGATTGTTGTGAGGATCCAGTGAGATGATATCTGTAATGCTCTTAGCAAGTGCTTACTAAATACTTAAGCTCTCCCTTTCTGTAATAACCACAATAAGTGTGTAAAGCCTCAAAAGGTTTGCAGAATGTTAACAAACAAATGTTAACTTGTTTGATACAACAATCTCACGAGGAAGCAATCAGGTGCTATTATTATCTCATTTTGCAGATGAGAAAACTGAGGCTGAGAGGTTAAATGGCCTGCCCAGGGTCACAGGGTGAGAGTCTGCATTAGGACTCAAACTCAGTGGCTTCTAGGCTAGACATCCCTTGTGCCACTTTGCTGCTTAGATTAGATACTCCAGGGGTGGGATGGGTGAAGGCTACCTGTGCCTAAATAAGACAGGGTGTGATGAGGGCCAAGGAAGTTTAGACAGAGTGCTCTAAGAAATTTGGGGAGGGAGAGACCTTTCATTTGGGAAGATAAGGAAGTCTGTAATAGGGGACACCCGAGTTGGGCCTTGTAGGAAGAAAATTTTTTTCAACAGGAGGGAATATGTTCTAATTTGGATGGATCATAAAATCTGTGAAGGGAAATAGAAAATTGGTCAAGTTAAGTAAGTTGGAGTAAGATTCTGGAGGGCCTTAAGTTAGAAGCTGAAAGTTGCATTTTATCCTCTAGGCCCGGGGGGAACTAGTAAAGAGTTTTAATAGAAGCAGCATATTGTAGCTGGGGCACTGGTGTCTGTTGCAGACGTACCAGCTGCTTGACCCAGCACAAGTCATGAAGCTCTTTTTGGCCTCGCTCCTTATCTGTAAGATGAAGACATCGGACCTGAGTGCTTCTAGTGGCCCTTCCAGCTCTAACTGTGCCCCTGTGGGTGATTTGTGCGTTAGAAAAGTTGTTGAGTTGCTCTGTGGAGGATAGAAGGTAGAGGGCAGAGTCTGTTGCCCTGGGTCCAGTTCAAATGCTGTTAGATGACGGGTGAGGTGATGAGGTACCCCTGATCTCAGGCTCTCCTTGAAGGGGTGTGGCTGGAAGAGGTTCCAGGATCCTAGTCTCTGTTCAGTAGCCACTGATTTCCTTTTTTGGGGGTGCTGCAAGGTCCTCTGTTCCATGGCCACTGAGCTCAGAGCTTCTAGGTTGCCCCCTTCTTTAGCTGCCTATTGCTGATCTTTGTTGTAATTTTGCTTTTTCATTTTAGTGCGATATGGACGTTTAGATGCTGAGGATCGAAGGAGCCGCCATTGCCCCTACCTGGACACCATTAACAGGTCAGTGAAGCAGCATTAGGACTGGTCTGGAAGAACATAAAAGCCGTCCTGAAGGCCGTTTGGGTTGTACACAGTCCGTAGCTAATGACAGAGTAAGGCTGCTTACATTCTACCCTTTCGAGAGCTTTGGGTGCCAGAACATGTATCTCTGCTCCACTTTACAGCCCACTTTGTAGAAGAGCGTGTGTGTCTGACCCAGAGCGGGAAGCAGATGGGCCTTTAGCTTTGATGGACGCGGGGAATGTGGATTGTTTGCAAACCCTGGGGTTCGTCCAAAAGTGGAGGAGCGTTTATGGATTCTGATGATTTATCAGAAAATGAGAATGAAGTGTCACTGATTGACAGAGAAAGGAGTGAGTGGAGGCTCTCATTTCTTATTCTCACAACTACTTTGCACACATAGTAGATTCTGTCTTCCTCCGAGATCTGTTTCCTGTTCTGGGCTTCAGCATCAGTGCTGCCCTCCTCTCCTCCCTTGGCTTCCACGAGGCCACTGTCTCCCGGTCCTTTCTTCATTTCTTGAAACTCTTCCTTCAGGGCCCAACAGAACTGGCATCTTCTCATCCTCCCAGCTGTTACTGATTTCCCCCAACTTTGCTGAAAGCTTCTGCCCACCCACAGCTTTCTTTGTTTAACCTCTGCTGTATTCTGTTCTTTTATTTCCTTATTTGCTTCGTATCCTATATTCCCAGTAGTTAAATGCTTTGAGAGGAGGAGGGACTGTATCTTCTCCATCTTTGTGCCCTTAGTGTCTAATACAGCACCTTTGCTCGCAGTAGGTGTGAATACTGCACAGAATATTTTGGTTTTATTTGAAGATACTTCTTTTATTCCTTTTCCCTCTTACCCCCAGGTCTGTCTTAGTTACGGGGCTCAATCAAAGAACAAGACCCTTTTATTTCATTTCAAATCTTTGGATCATCGATTTGGAGTTAGAAGGGTTCCTGGAGGATGAGTAGCCCAGCCACCTTATTTACAGATGAGGACAGCAAGGCCTAGGGCCTTGTCCTTGCACTCTGGCCACACAGCTCATGGAACCGTCCCAGATCACGGGTCTAGAACTGGAGAGGGCTCAAGGGCCCATTTCATATGGTCTTCTCATTTTAGAGATAAAGAGACTGACCCAGGGAGACCCCCAGTCCTTCATCAGAGAAACGTGTTTAGCTTACTGCTCTGTGTCTGCTCCAGGTGCCTCGGCACAGGCAGATCTGTGTAGGGGGCAGGCTCTGTTATAGAGGCTCAGTGTGTGATTGTATCAGGAGCAAGGGCCAGGAGGGGCTGGTGGTCTGGAGTGCACACTATATCCCAAGAGCAGCAGCATTGTGCTCCTTGAGGACTTCAGCCTTCCTGTTCATTGTTTTCCTCTTGTTCTTTCAGGAGCGTCCTGGACTTTGACTTTGAAAAGCTGTGCTCCATCTCACTTTCACACATCAACGCGTATGCCTGCCTGGTGTGTGGCAAATACTTTCAGGGTAAATATACCTTGTCAGACCTAAACCTCCAAACTTCGCTCTAGTGGTGGCAGGTCAGGACCCACCAAGAGGAACACAAGCGTTTTTAGCAGTCCCTTCCAGTGTCTTTGAGATCAGATAGCCCATTGGCATGAGATTCCTGAAGAACGGGTAACAGCATTGTTGAGGATCCTCTCTTAGCCATTCTGGTACTCAGGTTGAGCACTTCTGCTCAGTCTTTCACCAAATGTTTATCCCAGCTTTCTTCTGAAAGAACTGGAAGATGTGCTTGCTGCCCTCAAGGTGCTTAGGAGGCCGGGCAGTGTGTCATGGCGTGCTGTCCTGAATGATGTCGAACCACTGGCCTATGTCCTCATAGAAGGGAGAAGCTGTCCAGGGCCATGACTTCACGAGTTTGGCTTTAGGCTAACCTTTCAAGATGGAAGGATTTACACAGGCCATATGGAAGCCAGCTCAAACAAGGATCCGAGAGAGATGAGTGTGATACATTCTGGGGAAATGATTAACAGATAGTCTGGGTAGGGGAATGAAGGGAGATAAGCTTGGATAGGCAGAGGGCAGTTCATGGAGGGCCTTCAGTCCAGCCTAATGCACCAAGCATTTATGAAGCCCCTTTGTATAGCAGGTACTGTGTTAGAGACTTAGGATAAAGAGAGAGTGTGAAAGATGGCCTCTGTAGGCTTCCATCCTGCTCAGAGCCAGGTAGAGGAATTTCAGCCTAGTGGGTAGGTAGTAGGGAGCCACTGTAGTTTGGGGACCTGGGAATGGCTTAAAGGGTATAATGTTGATGTCAGATGAATCTCATAGCAGTACATACACAGGGTGGATTGGGAAGGGCAAACACGAGGGTCAGGGAGACCAGCTTGGAGGTTAGCAGGTGTTTGAGACTAGGGTGATGAGAGTGTGGGAATGGAGAGGAAGGGATGTTCCAAAGGAAGAAGTGATGGGACCTGGTAAGATTGGTGCTGAATGGAGAGTGGAAAGTCAGAGAATTGTAAGCTTTCTAGCTTAAGAAATATGCAGAAAGGTTTTACTGTTGGAGAAAATGGGAGTTGGGAAATGGGGTCTGTTTTGGAGAGGGATGAGGAATCTTGTTTTAAATCTGTTAAGCTGAAGGTTAGGTTGTTTTATAGAAAGGGTAAATTGGAAATATAGAACCATAGTATTTTGGTGAGAAGTCAGGGCTGGGAGGAAGGCTGGTCTATTCTCTACCTTTCCCCTTTGTCCAGAAGTGCTTCCATAGTATTTCGGGGGTTAGAAATCTATAGAAAGGAATTGATTTTCCTGCGTACTGGACCATGGGGGATTCCTTTCTGGGTTCTGTCTACAATTGGGGATAGAATAGTTTTTTTTGTAACTGAGCATAACATGATAATATTGAGGAGGTCTGGGGAAAATCAGCCCTTTTAAGTTGTCTTACCAAATCCTCTAATGTCCTTTCCTTCTTCCTTTCAGGACGAGGGTTGAAGTCTCATGCCTACATTCACAGTGTCCAGTTCAGCCACCATGTTTTCCTTAACCTGCACACCCTCAAGTTTTACTGCCTTCCAGACAACTATGAAATCATTGACTCCTCACTGGAGGACATCACTGTATGTGTCACTGTGGAGGGTGTGAAGTCTCTTGGGGTTGATAGGGGTCATTTCTCTTGTGTGCCAACTCACCCCCATGTCCTAGATGGAGCCCAAGTGGCCTCGGGGCATCACCTTTAATGTGTGGGGAAATGGATACAGTAGGTATCCAGATGTTGGAATCCTGGGAATTTGTGGCTTGTGTGAAGTGGAATCTTTAATAAATTATGTTGCTGATGGGACTGAGGAAAGAGAACAACTTCATGCTAGGCCATAATGTGAAAAAGTATTCCCAGAAAATAAGTGAATTTTTCTGGTTGAACTGGAGGTTGGCATTTGAGCTCATGAAGACTGCTAGGTGGTGTGCTAGGTAGAGTGCTGGACTGGAGTCAGGAAGAGCAGTCAGATCCTGCCTCAGGCTCTTCATTAGCCCTGTGACCTGGGCTCAGTTAACATCGAAGCCTCGAGGTCTTCATTTGAAAATGAGGATATTAAAACTCCCTACCATGGACTGCTATTTGGAGGATTAAGTGAGATAGAACGTGTCAAGTGTTCTGCAAACTCTAGATCACTCTTTAAGTGCTAGCCTTATTATCATAATTAAAACTTGCTTCATGGGGCGGCTAGGTGGCCCAGGGAATAGAGCGCAGGCCCTGGAATCAGGAGGGCCTGAGTTCAGATTTGGCCTCAGATACTTAACATGAAGCTAGCTGTGTGACCTTGGGCAAGTCACTTAACCCCAATTGCCCTGCCTTCCCCCCTCCAAAAAGTAGGAAAAAAAATTAAAAACTTGCTTCAGTGATAAAACCCCCTGCTCTGGTTGAAGCCTTCTTTGGGAGTGCTGTAATTTGAAGATACAGCTCTTGTGGCTGCCTCTTCTCACCATGTCCTTTTTTGTTAGGTAAAAAAAGTTGAGTCTTTTGAGCCCTTGTTAATTTTAAGGAGGATTACACCTTTGTTGATTTTATATTTATATTTCTCTTTGCAGTATGTCTTGAAGCCCACGTTCACCAAGCAACAGATTTCAAACTTGGACAAGCAGGCCAAGCTGTCTCGGGCTTATGATGGTACCACATACCTGCCTGGCATCGTAGGGCTAAATAATATCAAGGCTAATGACTATGCCAACGCCGTGCTTCAGGTAGGCCCAGGAGTGAGTGTATAAAGGAGAGGCTAACTTGGGAGTCAGGTGAGAGGAGGAGGAAGTGCCATCATTAAACATGTTCTGGCCTCGATGCTAGGACTGTCTGACTACACACGAAGCTTGACCAGGGAGGACACTCCAGCATTAGGCCTCTGGGCCATTGGCGGGAGATGGGCCCATTGGTGGGAGGTGGGCTGGTGCTCCTACCTTCTTCCCATCTCCTGAGCCTGTGGCCTGTGGCACTTTGCTTGGTCCCTCCTCAAGACCTGGAATGAAGTCTGTGCCCTGATACTCCTTAATTATGTGACTTTGGACAAACCTTTTAACCTCTTTCAGCCTCAGCTTCTTAATTTGTAAATCAGGGCAAATAATGCTTGTACTGTCTATGTCGTGGGCTCTTCTAATGCCCAGCTGCTAAGTTGGGCTGAGCAGAGAGGGTCTGGGAATTTCCTGATGACATGACAGTGATAACCAGAGATGCCTCAGTGTCCCAGCTAGTGAGTCTCAGATTGTCCTGGGCGTGAGGTGTTGGCTTCTTCCTGCCTCACTCCTACTTAAAAAATAGCTGAGGCATTAGAAACTTAACCTTAGTGCAAATGTCATTATATTTGTTGGATAATTATTGGCATTTCACTTGATTTCAGTGCACAAAGTCACAGAATCAGAAAGTTGAAAGGGTTGGAGTAGACTGTAGGCTCCCTGTGGTCTAGCCTAGGATGGTCACCCAGCTCCTCCCTTCCCTTGCAGGAGAAACGGCATGGGGCAGCTCAGAGATAGGCACCCAAAATAACCTGCCCTTTTACTTTTTGACTTGAAGGGGGAGAAGCAGAGGGCCCAAGTCCAGGTTCGGGCAAGGTTTTCTGCCTGTGCCCTTGTGCCTGTCCCCTGGGAGCCTGTGATGGGAGGGGTTTCCTGGGGATAGGGTGAGCAGCTTCTCTTTGCTGAAGGCGAAGGCCTTGGCCAGTGGGGGGCAGTGGAGAGCTGGAAGTGGAGACCCTGACAGTTTCCAGACTTAATGGGATTCAGCTTGTTAGGAACTACATTTAAATTGATTATTTTTGGTGCTTAAAGCATGACCTTACAGCCACGTTTTTGTCTCCATTAGAATTCTCTGCCCGTTGCCCTTTGTTTTTCTTCTTTTGATCTAGTACACCTTCTTTTTGCCTTCGTGCTTCATAAAGGCCTTTCCAGATTTCTTGACATTCCTCATCTTGTCCTTTTTTATTGCATTATACTATTCCATTGCATTAACCTCAGCGCATCAGTAGGGGGCCTTTGTCATTTCATTGGTGTGGAAATAACATCCATCAATACAAATCTCAGTCCACTTGTAACTTGGTAGATAAATCTCAGACTTTTCTCCTGAGGCTCAGAGAAATTTGTGATTGAACCCAGATTATGCAGCTCAGAAGTGGGACCCTCTCTCCTTGCCCTGCTTCCCCTGGTAATGAGGGTCAGGAAGACAGGAGTGCAGATATGACCTCAGACACTTCCTAGCTGTATGACCTTGGGTGAGTCACTTAACCTTTGTCTGCCTTAGTTTCCTCAACTGCAAAATGAGGACTGTAATAGCACCTACCTCCAAGGATTGTTGTGGGGCTCAAATGAGATGATATTTGGAAAGCACTCCGCCCCCCAGGCACTTAATAAATGCTTATTCCTTCTTCCACCAAAGGTGATAATTTTTTTGTATTCTTGTAACTTCCTGGCTTCCTGCCACATTGCACTCCAAAACAATTCTAGAAGTTGGTGGTTCCACCAGCCCTGAATGAATGTAGCTTTAATGGCCCCTGATACAGTAGAACCTTCCAGAGAGCTTGGTTCGGTCTCCTGTGACACTCTGTCTGCTACTTTGGGCGAGGCCCTTCTTGGCCTCTGATGTCCCTTCCAACTTTGATCGATCATTGGTAATCTGCATTAATTTCAGCTGAAGCACATTCATTGATAGGGAAACAGGTCACAAGGTGTAGCTAAAGCATCAGTGAGTCAGAGTCACAGAAGCCAGGAGGTTTGACCAGGAGAAAGAAAGCTGAGAGTAAAGACTGTCCCCACACATGGGAAGTGAGTCAGAGGGCCAGTGAGGAGGAGGGGGACTCCATGGCTCAGTGGCTGTAGCTCTGTTTGGAAGAGCCCAGCCCTTCTGGTTCTTAAGGGACTTGATCACACTGGGTTCTGACCCTCTCCTCACTTTATAGCAGTCCTAGGTTGGTCAGAGAGCTTGAGCTTGATGGGGACTTGGGGGATGGGCTCCATGTGCACAAGAGGCATTTTCCCAGGTTCTGGAGGATTTCTGTGATGGAGCCCCTCGTCACCATGCTCTGGTGCTCACTGGTGCCCCCGTCTCAGCTCTCCTCGCCTCTGGAGGATGGGCAGGGGCGCAGAGGTGCCAGCCCACTCCAGGGCTCTGTCTCCGGTACCTCTGGGCCACAGATTCTCCTAGCGGCAGCCCTTTATCTTCTCTACTGGCTTAGAGTGCTAGTCAGTAAATGAGGTTTTTCCCTAGGGTAGACCCTTTTGGGAATGGGCACAAACAGATTGGATTGTACGCTTTTTGGTGAGAAGAGCTGCCACCTTCTGGAGTGCTGCAGCATTGCTAGGACTGACCCGAGTGTTTGGGTTCCAGGCACTGTCCAATGTCCCACCTCTGCGCAACTACTTCCTCGAAGAAGAGAACTACAGGAATATCAAGCGTCCTCCCGGGGACATCATGTTCTTGTTGGTGCAGCGCTTTGGAGAGTTGATGAGGAAACTCTGGAATCCGCGGAATTTTAAGGCCCATGTCTCTCCCCACGAGATGCTCCAGGCCGTTGTTCTGTGTAGCAAGAAAACTTTCCAGATCACTAAGCAAGGTGAGGAATGAGGCTCTCCTCCTCTTCTGTGTGCACGTGTGCGTGCATGTGCCTGCGCCCATGCTTGAGCTCAAGTGCGCCCTAGGAAGTCATTGTTAAATGACTTGCCCAGGGTCACACAGCTAGTAAATGTCTGAGGCTGGATTTGAACTCAGTCCTCCTGACCCCAGGGCTGGTGCTCTATCCACTGTGCCACCTAGCCACCCTCTCCTCTTTTGCCACAGCCCCCAAACCAAATCTTCATCATATCTTAGGGGATCCTGGAGAGGAGAGAGAGTGGTGAGCCCTGTGCCCTTCCTGGGAGTCAGAGCAGCTGATAATGTAGCTGGAAGTTCCTTGTCTGTACTTCATGAACTGTGCTGAGGAGATACAGCAGAAGGGATGTGCCCGCTGATTACACTGTCTTAAACTCAGACCTCTCAAATTCTGCATTTCCAAACCCATTCTTGTTATCTTTCCCCCAGACCTCCCCCTTCCAGATTTCTCTGTTACTGACAACAGGGGAGTGCCATCCCCCAATCAAGATCACAACCTAGGAATTATCCTCCTGCCTCCCATTATCTCCTCATTATCTCTCACTGCCTCCCCCTAGCCCACATCTAACTGTTGCTAAAACCTATCAAGTTCCCCTTTGCAACATCTCTCAAATATATCCCCTCCTCTCCTCTGATGCTACTACCCCCTGGTGCAGCCCTCATCACCCCAGACCTGGATGCCATTCAGCCGACAGGGATTTTATTAAAAGGATCTGACCATGTCATCCCCCCCACTCAGTAAGCTCCAGTGGCTTCCTATCACCTCCTGGGTCACATACAAAATGTTCTTTGGTGGTCCAGGCACTGAGTTCTCTCCTGCCTTTCCAGTCTTACCTTACTCTTCAATATCTGTGCTTTGCCTCAGTGACCCTGGCTGTTCCATGAACAAGATGCTCCACTTCTCAGCTCTGGGCCTTCTTTCTGGCTCTTGTCCATGTCTAGGATGCTCTCCCTTCTCCTTTCTGCCTCCTGACCTCTCTGGCTTCCCTTAAGGCCCAACTAAAGCCCCGCCTTCTACAGGAAGCCTTCCAGGGCCCTCCCTATACTGCATATAGCTGGCTTTTCGTGATGTCTCTCCTGTTAGATCAGGTTCCTTGAGGGCAGGGACTGACTTGTGCCGCTTTTTGTATCCTCAGCCCTTAGCCCAGTGCCTGGCTCACAGGGAGTACTTAATAAGTGTTTATTGACTGACTTACTCAAGGTACTTCTGAGCTGATCCTGTGTCTGATTTCACTTGGGAGATGCTGTGCTGTTCTTCAGCCAGTGCCTGTGTTCAGAGAACTCCATAGATTTCCTCTCTGTCAGAGGAGTTGCCTGGCTTCTCATCTGATTGAAAAACAACTTGCCTGCTAATTTTTGACTTCTGCAGCACGACCAGGGTGTCCTGAAAAGATTAAGTGTTTATTCCCCAGAATAAGGAAACTAAGGTACCTCGTATATTAGAAGTGACTTAAATGCACTTGCCATGATTCTGCCAGTTCAGGTCAGAATACCAAACAGGACACCTGTAAGCCTGGGTGGGAGCTATGTCTTCACTGCCTCTTGACAAGAAGGGAAAGGTGGGGAGCTCCCTTTCTGCCTTATGCTGGCTGTTTTAGGTGGGACTCTCAAGGAGCCTTCCTCCTTGGTCTGTGGTTAGGGATTGGAAGAGAGGAGGAGGATAGAAGTCATTACTCTGGTTTTTCTTATTTAGGAGAGTTGTTGTTCAGTCATTTCAGTTGTGTTTGCCTCTTCATGTGTCTTTCTTGGAAGAGATTCTGGAGTGGTTTGCCATTTCCTTCTCTAGCTTATTTTATAGTTGTGGAAACTGAATTAAACAGGGTTAAATGACTTGTCCAAGGTCACAGCTGGTAACTGTCTAAGGCTAGAGACTCATGAAGATACTCTATCCACTGCACTACCCAGCTGCCATTTAGGAAAGTAGTGGCAGTAATTCTGATAGCTAATATTTAGAATAACCTTTTCTAAGGTTTACAGAGCACTTGCCATATATTGCTTCACTTCATCCTCACAGCAGCCCTGTGAGATACTGTTATTCACCCCACACAGTAGGTGAGGCGTGATTAAAACCCACGTCTGCCTGACTCAGACCAGCAGCTCATCCACTGAACCCCCCCGTTGGGTGAGAGTGCATCAGGGTGGGGTAGTGGGGAGAGCCTCATGTCCAACATTTCTGGCTTGGACTTAGTGACATGATCCTGGATAAGTCACTGCCTGTCTCTAGCTAGCCCCTCATTTTACAGACACGATTCTTATGCCAGGAATCATAGTTTGAGAATTTGAAGAGACTTTGGTGGTCTATAAGGACAACTCAGGTGCTGAGGGGAATCTCCCTCCTCACATGCCTGGCACACTTAGGCATGGAGCCTCTATTGGGAGTCCTCCAAGGAGGGGAGCCCAGAGTCCCGAGGCACCTCGTCCCCCACCCCTTCTGGGCAGCACTGCTGTGTTCCCCACCACATAGGACTGTTGGGAGGAAAGGGCTTTACTGGAAAGGGTCATCTGCTGCTCTGCTGAAGCCAGTGCCTTCATTGAGACAATGTGAGGTTAAAAGATTGTGGGCACCAGATAAATCTATGGTAAAGAAGATTCTGGGGGGATGTGATTACAGGTATGGAAGCAAGTGCCAATCCCAGGAACTCTCATGACCATTTAGCATCTCAGAACAGTAGCTGATAGGAGGAGGGCTTTGATTCTATGGGCCTGCCTCCTCCCAGAGACCTAGACAGAGGGCCAAGGAGTTGTTTTCTGACCCTGAGTGGCTTCCTTGTTCTTCTCAGCTCACCCTGACCAAAAACAGTCATAGAGGTCATTTTTGTGTGGGTGCTTAGAAATTCTTGTTGAGTGACTGTCCAACCCTTAAAACAGGTGAGGGGACTTGAGAGAAACCTTGGTGCAGTTGGGCTCTTTTGTTCTGGCCTGGACATCATCTCTAGGAGTTTGGGTAGCAAGGGAAAGGAAACTGTGAAAGTATGTTGGCATATTTTAAAAATTAATTTCTATTCTGAATTCAAACACCAAATAAAACAGACAATAGAAAAGTAAAACATGGGGACATCTAGGTGGCGCAGTGAATAGAGCGCCGGCCCTGGAGTCAGAAGGACCTGAGTTCGGATCTGGCCTCAGACACTTAACACACACAGACAAAAACCTAGCCGTGTGGCCTTGGGCAAGTTACTTAACCCCAATTGCCCTCCAAAAAGCAAAAAAAGAAAGAAAGAAAGAAAGTAAAACATGAAATGGCAGAGCTTTATGTACAGCTTTCCTTAATATATATATATACATACATACACATATAATAAATTCAACTTGTGACTTTTTTTTTTTTTGGTGGGGGTAAGGTAGGCCAATTGGGGTTAAGTGACTTGCCCGAGGTCACACAGCTAGTTTTTATTGTGTGTGTGTTAAGTATTTAGGATTTGAGGCCAGATTTGAACTCGGGTCCTCCTGATTCCAGGGCCAGTGCTCTATTTACTGTACCACCTAGCCGTCCCCCCTTGCCAAGTTTGATAACCTGGTCCCTGTCCTTCATCTGTGACTTTATCTGTTAAATGAGAAATTTGAACTACCTGTGAGCTCCAAGGTCGCTTATAGCTTTAAATCTTTGTGAATTGATCAGAGCATACTTTGGGTCGTGTGTCTCACTCCCCTGTAGCACCCAGTAGGTCTGGATATGAAGTTGTTAGTTACCAGCTGCTGGCTGACTTGTATTTTGAGGAAACATTGGTCATGTTTCCAGTGCAGATTTCTCTGAGACTTGACCTTTCCCACTTCTTTCCTTGCAGGTGATGGGGTAGACTTTCTTTCCTGGTTCCTGAATGCCTTGCACTCAGCTTTGGGAGGGACGAAGAAGAAAAAGAAGAGTAAGTCGTAGTCTTAGTGAAAAGAGCCTCCCTTTTGTTCTGTTGACGTCTGGGACAGTGAGTCCGGGCCCTTCTTCCCTGGCTGGGCTGCTGACTTTCACAACAAGGTCCTTTACTCAGGGATGTGTCAAGTGGAGCTGAAATCAGCATGTGTGGGGGCTTTCAAAGCTCTGGTGCTAGACACCCCCTCAACCATCCCCATTCCTCCCCGTGCTTTGTCTGATGTTCTGGGGCTAATCCTGGCTTCTTGACCCAAGAGGGCCATGAGGTGTAGGGGGGAGAGGAGAGTTTTAAATTTTATCTCCTCCCCCTCTCCTCTCCCCAAGATGGCGTGCAATCTGATGTAGGCTCTATTTATGCATTCATATTAAACATTTTCACATTAGTCATGATGTAAGAAGAATTAGAACTAATGGGAGGAACCACGAGAAAGAAGAAATGAAACAAAAGGAGGATAAATACTATGCCTCCATCTACATTCAGACTCCAGAGTTCTTTCTCTGGATGTTCACAGCATGTTCCTTCCATGGCTGAAAAGAGCAGAGTCTATCAGTCATCGCACAGTGTGGTTGTGCCATGTTCTCCTGGTTCTACTCCCCTCACTCAGCATCAGTTCATGTGTCTTTCTGGGATTTTCTGAATTCCTCATTTCTTATAGCACAATAGTATTCCATTACATTCATATATACAGCTTGTTCAGCCATTCCCCACTTGATGGGCATCCCCTCAATTTCCAATTCTTTGTCACCACAAAAAGAGCTGCTATAAATATTTTTGCACATATGGGTCCTTTTCCTGTTTTTATGATTTCTTTGGGATACAGCCCTAGAAGTGGTACTGCTGGGTCAAAGGGTATGCACAGTTTAATAGCTCTTTGGGCATAGTTCCAGATGGCTCTTAGTATCAGTTCACAACTCCACCAACAGTGCATTAGTGTTCAGTTTTCCCCACATCTTCTCCAACATTTATCACTTTCCTATTTTGTCATGTTAGCCAATCAGGTGTGATGTGGTATTTCAAAGTTGTTTTGATGTGCATTTCTCTAATCAGTAGTGATTTAGAACATTTTTTCATATGACTATAGATAGCTTTAATTTCTTCATTTGAAAACTGGTTCTCCATATCCTTTGACCATTTATCAATTGTGGAATGACTTGTATTCTTATAGATTTGACTCGGTTCTCTATATATTTTAGAAATGAGGCTTTTATCAAAGGCATTGGCTGTAAAAAGTGTTTCCCAACTTTCTGCTTCCCTTCTAATCTTGGCTGTATTGGCCTTCTTTGTGCAACACGTTTTCAATTTAATGTAATCAGTCATCCATTTTGCATTTCATAATGTTCTCTAGTTCTTGTTTGGCCATGGATTCTTCCCTTCTCCATAGATCTGACAAGTAAATTATTCCTTGCTCTCTTAGTTTACTTATAGTGTCAGCCTTTATATTTAAATCATGCACCCATTTTGACTTTATCTTGGTATAGGGTGTAAGATGGTCTCTGCCTAGTTTTTGCCATACTGTTTGTGGAAGACCCATTTCAAAGCTCCAGAAATAAGGAAATAATGTTGGTGAGCTGGTGCATTTCACTTTGTAAAAGAAACAATTGTTGGAGCAAATCAAAAGTGAACTACCAGGTTTCTGCTGACTAGTAAGAATGATCAACAAACTCATTCCTGCTCCTTTCTTACTTCATTTTTACTTGGGGAAGTGATGCTGATGTTAGCGTTATATTTGAGAGTGTTGTTGTCTCCACATTAGCTGTTGATGCTGCAGTGACGTGCAGTGTGGGTGGCAAAGAAAGGAACACTTCTCACAAGTATTAGTGAAAATAAGTCTTCCTCACTTGGAGACCTTGGAGTTTGAACGTTCAGCTTCGGGATCTCCATGTGATGGTGGCTTTGCTGTCCTTCCTAGTAGTTATTGGAATCAAATATGATGATAGCAACTTTGAAAGCACTTTCAGTTGTGAAAGTGGTTGCACCCACTATCTCCAGCTGTAATGGACACATGAGGATTTTGAGGCCCTAAGAGGTCAAGCTCCTTGTCTGAGGTCACAAAGAGAGTGACTCGGCAGCACTGTTTCCAGAAGGCCCCTTGAGCCTTTTATCAGACCTTGGCTCAGCTCCCCAAGGTCTCTGGAAGCCCTGTGTGCCACATTATCGAAGTGAAACGTTTAGCTTGGGCTAGAATTGATCTGCTACCTTTTTTCTTAAAAAGAAAAGCATTTTATTGATGTCTTTTGTCTTTACAGTTCCATCATCTCTGGAAAAGATAATTCCTATAACCCTGCAGAGTGAATCTTTTCCTTGTAGCAAAGAAAATTAAGCATAAACACCTGATAGAGTGATATCTTCTGTCTTGGTAGTCCCCTGACAGTGGAGGAGAGGAGGAAGAGATATTTCCTTATCAGTTCTCAGGACCATTGCTAGTTTTCCAGTTACCTAGAATGCACCTTCCTTTTAGTGACCTTTTTATTTAAGCATCATAGTCATTACGTTCTGTTTCTGTAATCTTTCTTTTGAGTTCAGTGCAGAGTGGACATTTCCTTGCATAGAAGATGTGCTTATAGAAAATTGCTTTGATGTTGCATATGTTCATTATTACTTTCATATAATTAAAGCTTTTTGTCCTAGGATGTAGGAAAAAATAGAACTTGTTCCCAAAATCAGTTTTAGAAGTGGAAGTTTGAAAAATTTGGAAACACTCTCTTCTGCCTCATTTAATCGGTATTCTGCTATTCGTTTATGTAGCTATCGTGACAGATGTTTTCCAGGGGTCCATGAGAATCTTCACTAAGAAACTGCCACACCCAGATCTGGTAAGTTGGTTGAGTTTGGCTGTCCTATTTCATGCCTAATTGTAGACTGAACATGTTGATTGATCTGTACGTTCCGACTATCTCAATCTGATGTTGAGGGGATTAGTGAGTGAATTGTTGCACTGATTAGAAAGACCTTTGTGGGGTCCACCACTAGGGGTTTGTATGTGTTCCATTATGATTTCTGTTTGAGTCTGGGGTAGAGTATGGTTTTTCTTCTGTTAGATAAACAAAGCTACCCCAGATGATTATAGCAACAACTCCCAGTTATTAAGTGCTTTCCTCCCAGGAACACTATGAGGCAGGTAGTTCAAGTGTTTTTGGAACTGTGGCACCAGACAGTGTTTCAGAAATTATTTGAGTCAGGCCAGGGCACACTTGGTGAGAGGGGCTTTCCCTTCTTGCCAAAGCCCTATCCATCCTTGAGGGATTTGTTTCTGGACCTCTGTTGGGCTCCCACATCCTCCATCTCATTCCTTTCCTTCCTAGCCAGCAGAAGAGAAAGAGCAGTTGCTTCACAATGATGAGTACCAGGAGACGATGGTGGAGTCTACCTTTATGTACCTGACCTTGGACCTGCCCACTGCTCCACTTTACAAGGATGAGAAGGAGCAGCTCATCATCCCCCAGGTGCCGCTCTTCAACATCCTGGCCAAGTTCAATGGCATCACTGAAAAGGTGACCTGTGAGCCCTCTGGAGGGCCCCTCTAATTCCTCCTCCTCTGGGTCAGGGGCAGTATGTTTACATGGCGCTGTGATGGTGATGTGTGGGGTTCAGTTATTCATTCTCTCATTCAATTCTTATGGGAGCCAGATGGGGCCATCTGCTTGTGACCTTCATTTGGGCGAAGCTTAATTGCTTTTCCCTTCTGGTGTGCTCTTGCCATCCACCAGCTAGTGGTAGGCATTTTGGTGGGTTTTCCTAGCTATAGCTAAGTGAGCTAAAATTCTAAGATGTATGATGAAAAAAATGATTTGTGAGCATTTAGAAAGGAAAGCAGTGAAGTCTGAGAGCTTTCATGGCTTCAAGAACAGGTCACCTAGGGGTGGGGAAATCTGGAGCCTCAAGACCACATGTGGCCCTCTAGGTCCTCAAGTGTGACCCTTTGACTGAATCCAAACTTCACAGAAAAAATCTTGTTAATAAAAGGATTTGTTGGGGATGGCTGGGTGGTGCAGTGAGTAGAGCGCCAGCCCTGGAGTTAGAAGGACCTGAGTTTGGATCTGGCCTCAGACACTTAACACACACAAGCAAAAATCTAGCCGTGTGACCTTGGGCAAGTTACTTAACCCCAATTGCCCTCCAAAAATAGCAAAAAATAAAAAAAATTAAAAAATAAAAGGATTTGTTTTTTGAAGTTTGGGTTTAGTCAGAGGGCCACATATGGCCTCTGGGCCACAGGTTCCATACCCCTGCCCCAGACTGACCTCACTTCCTGTTTTGCTGGCGTTAGTAGACTGATAAAACTGGGGGGATTAGCTTGGAAAAACAAAGTGGTGAGTCTTGTCCGCCTAGACTTTAGCAATGCTTCTTAACAGAGTTTCTCATGTGGTCCTTGTGGACCCAATGGTGAAATGTTGGCTGGCTGATAACTATGGTTACATAGATTTAGGTTGAATGACTGGACCCAAATAGTCATCAGTGGTTCATTGTGAACCTGGAGGTAGATTCAGATGTAGTCTCCCAGAGAGCCAAACTTGGCCCTAAATAACTAAATCGGTTATTTAGAGGAAGGCAGAGGTCTTGGAACTCTGGACACTGATAGTGAACTTTGGCTCTACCTTACCTGGCACCAGGCCCCTCTGACACTTCCTGGCCATTTCTAAAAGCCAGGTTGCTTCCTCCCCCGTTCTCCCACTTCCTGGTGCCCTTTATGGTTGTCTTCTTCCATCGGGGTGTAAGCTCCGTGAGGGCAGGGAGTGCCCGGCTTGCGTGTGTTTGTACGCCTAGGCTTTAGCACACTGCTGGATACATAGTACACTCTCAGGACCATTCATCAATCAAATGATGCAGAGCTGGGAGGAGAGAAGACGTGAGATCCAAAAAGACCTTGCTGAGCCAGATGATGACTGGAATCTAATAAAATTAAACTGAATAGGAATAATTGCAAACTCCTTTATTAAGGCTGAAAAACCATCAGCTGTATAAGTACAGCAAGAAAGTGACTGGACTAGATAGGAGCCCGTGTGGACAAGATGTGGGGTTTTAGTGGACTGTGTGGTCAGTATGGGTCACCAGTGATGGGGCAACTACAAGTGTCACTGGCATTCATGGTGCCAGGGCCAAGGCTTTGGGCCTGGTCACACTGCATATGGCATGTTCTGTTCAGTCCTGGGTAGACGGGAGATCATGTTGTGTGCATGGGGGCTGAAGGAACTGGGGATGGTTAGCTTAGAAAAACAAAGAATGTGGTCAGTGCCTTCGGATGTTGGAGGCTAGGCTTATGGCCTCCAAGGCAGACCTGGGAATGGTGGATAGAAGTTGTGCGGGCTGCTCTAGAGGCTGGATGTCAAGACAGAATTTTAAACCAGGGCAGGGCTGTCCAAAAGTGGAAGAGGAGGTCCCTGGGGGAGGATAGGGACTGGCTGGCTAGGCCCTTGTCCCCATTTTGTCATGGGGATTCTGGCTTAGGCATGTGAGGCATGTGTGGAACACATGTACTCTGAGGCTCCATCCAGCTCTGCTTTTGGCCTCATTCAGAAAAGGAAAGAGGCCCCTGATTACCCTGGGCCACTGCTGTGGAGTCCTTGACCTTCCCTATTTGTCTTGTGAACAAACTCAGGAAACTGGCTGTTCCCACCCCCAGTTAATATTCATCTTTTGGACCATGCCTGTCTTCATCCATTTGTGTCCTGTCTACCCTTTTATTCTTGAACACTGGGATTTTGACCTAGAAAGACTTACAGTTGGATTTTAGAAAAACCTGGAAATACTTCTGTGAACCAATGCCGAGTGAGGGGAGCAGAACCAGGGGAACATTGTACACAGTAAGAGCCACAGTGTATGGACTTGGCTTTTCTCAGCAATGCACGGATCTGAGACAATCCCAGAAGCTCATGATGGAAAATGCTGCCCCATGTCCAGAGAAAGAGCCGTGGGATCTGAATGCAGATTAAAACAGACTTTTCACTTTTTTATTTTTGTTTTTTCCCTTTGTTCTGATTCTTCTTTCACAACACGACTAATGTAGAAATGTGTTTAACATGAGTGTACATGTGTAACCTTAAAAAAATTGGGGTTTTGTCCCACTTTACTTGACTCTGTCTTTTTGTTCTGAATTTAACAAATGCTAACCCCCCAAGTGGAATATTTTCCAAGCACAAAGTGGAACAGAAAAGAAGGGCTTCTCTGTGAAGCCACGAATTTCTGTTTTTATGTGGCCTTTAGCCCCTGTTTGTTTTGCCTCTGTTTCCTCTCTGGCAAGTTGGCAGCTGGTCTGCTGGCCAGAAGCAGCTCAGGTTACCATCGAAGTGTTGATTGTCTGACTCCCTGTTACACAGTGCCAACACGTGTTAATAACTTACACTAACTCTTGAGGATGTTTAACTTGTTTCATCCTCTAGGTAATGGTTGATCCATTTTCCTCAGTGTGCCAGAAGGGCAGAGCAGGTCAGAGCAATGGAGGGCTCGCCTGAGGTCCCCAGCTGGGCCCAGCCTCGTTTCTGTTGTATACCACCCTTGCCCCCTCCATGCCTGTCTGCAGCCTCCTCAGAGCCAGACCCCACCTTGTGCACTCGTGTGCTTGGTCTGAGCTTGCCAGTGTGCTGCTTCTACATGTGCTCGTGGTTGTGTTTATTCAGCCAGATAGTCTCCAAATGCAGGACTGATGCCTCCCATTTCTTTTGTGCCCCCATAGTCCAGATTAGAAGTTTACTAAGCGTGGGTGGACTGGTCTCATCCCATTTCAGGACCATAGCAACTGAGCTTTGGGAGGCCTTTATGGCTCCTCTGGTCTAACCCTCCACCTAATAATGCAGGGCTCTGCTGGGATACTTCCAGGAAGCTCGCTGTTTGTTTATTTCATTCTTGGATGTGAGAATCGTTAGAAGGTTCATCCTCATTGAATTAAAATCTGCTTCCTGGTCATCCCCACCCCTAGGTTTTGGTGTCCCCCTAGGAGCAGCACAGAAGCCTCTCTCTCACATGATGGGCTTCCTCTTCTCCAGGCTTGACATCACTGATTTCTGAGGCTGTTTTCCATGTTGATGTAGTTTTCAGACCATCATCGGCCTGTTTAGTTTTCCCTGGTTTGTCAGGGTCTGTCTTAGATCTCCTCAGAATTAGACACTTGTGGCTGAAGTAAATAAATCATTATTTAGCAGAATTTGAAACCTGTATTCAGTTGAAGGCCAGCTTAGATTGTTCAGTAGCCTCAACTCAAGCCAGATTGCTAGGCCATCCGTAAAATGAGGGGCTTGTCCTTGGATGGCCCTAAGACTCTTCTGTGCTCCCTTTGTTTGCTGTGCACTCCTTGCTGAGGGTCTGCCTTCCTGTCCCAGGACTCTTCACTCACGAATTCTGTCTGTGTCCTCCCCTCAGGAATACAAGACATACAAGGAGAACTTCCTGAAGCGCTTCCAGCTCACCAAGCTGCCCCCGTACCTTATCTTCTGTATTAAAAGGTTCACCAAGAACAACTTCTTTGTGGAGAAGAACCCGACCATTGTCAACTTCCCCATCACGTGGGTAACATGCCTTTGTACCTTCTCTGCTCTTTTCCTCCTCCCTTCCTTCAGGAGGACTGGAAACCATAGATGTTTTTAGCTAATATTTGGATGGAAATGGACTTGTAGTTTTTTAGCCTGTGTTTCACAGGTTCCGGATTCAGGCTGGGAATTTTCATGATTAAGAGAGTAAAGGATGTCCTGGCAGGATCTGGGATGGTCAGAGGAGGGAACACCTGGGCTTGGGGTAATTGGGACAAGAGTAGAGGACTTTTGATGTTGAATGAAGGGTCTAGAAGAGTAAGGTCCTCTTGGAGCATTGCAGCCTGGTGAGTTTGTCACAAATGTTGGTTCCCACCTTTCCTGTTAGATCGGCTGGAGAGTTTCTCTCTGCCTCAGTCTAAGAGGATTGTCTCTGTGAGAGGTTGTGGACTGACCTCTGTGACACAGGACTTGGCATGTAGTAAGAGCTCAGTAAATGCTCCATGGAGTCAGTCCTATGACAGTTTATTATTACTGAGATGTGGGGGGGCCATGGAGCAGTCAGTCATGTTGATGACCTGGGAACAGTGGAGCAGTGTGGCCTGGTAGAACTCATTTTAGCATCCTTCACTTGAATCCTTGGCATTTTGTGTTCTCTTAGCTTGCTGGGCCAGGCCGCTTGTGGTCTGGGGGAGAGAGAATGGGGCTTAGGTGGCTTGCTCAGTGGAGCTGCTAGCTCTGATCTGTGTGTGGTTTTCTGTTCTGAACTTAGTTTGGAACCACGGGATTAGGTCTTCCCAGCAGTCACGTGCCAAAGGAGTGAGGGAAGGGAATATGCATTTATGTAGTGCCGGCTGTGTGCTGAGCACTTTATAGACATGGTCTTGTTTGGCAAAGGGCACCATCATTCATTTCCTTATTTAAAATTTCCCATTGCCAAATCACCTCAACAAAAATAAGAACGTATTCTGGTTGCTCTTTGAGAAAGAGAGTCATAGCACTCTCCTCCCTCAGCCCCTCCCCCTGCCTCTTTCCCCTTCCGTATAGTTTTATTTAGATTTTGATCAGTAAATATGTCACTTTTTGGGCAGATGCGGTGGCCTCTGCAGTGCGGTTTTATTAAGGGCGCTGATCTTTTTTCAAGCAGGCAAGTTCTTCTGTTTTATTTTTTTCCTTTCTTCAGGCTGAGAAGGTTGTTCTCACTGCCTCTCTTGTTGGCTGCTGCCTGTAGCTGTTTTTAATGTGTTTTCTCTCTTTCTATCTAGTATGCAAGGTGCCCCCCAGAGTCTTAAGCTATCAAAGCTTGAAACTGTTTTTGGGATTCTCTCTGATTGCCTCGAACAGTGGAGAGGGTTAACCTGAGATCTTGGTGCCCCCTGGACTGTCTCCAGATGAACTCTTTGGTTAGCTGTTTAGCCTGGGCCTCAGCTCTGTCATCTGCAGAGGGAGGGCTGGATGAGAGGAGGGCTGTCTGAGGAACTGAGAGAACTGGATGGGGGCTCTGGGCCAGAGGAGGGAGTGTCTCTGCCTCACTTCCAAAGCTCCTCTGCATTTATCGTCACTTGGAAGCGGGGATGGGGGAGCACACTGCTTATATTGCCTGAGCAGAGGAGTGCAGAGCAGGCCCACAAGTGGAGCAGTCTCTCAGAGGACTGTCCCCAGGGCTCTGCTGTGTCTGTCACCTTCTTGGGCAGCCCTGGCTGCTCCAGTCCTTTCTCATGCTTTGCAGGAGATTCATGTAGTTTGTAGGGCTGGGACCTGACCAGAAGTGCCTTTTAGCAATTGGTATCCTCAGAAAGTTGAAGGAATATACCACTTTTCTTAAATAGTCAACTTATTACTTACAAAGCATGGAACTTTAGATACAGTTCATCTTTTCCTTTTAAAAAAAAGTTTTTTTATATCTTGTATTTTTACATTACTTTTTTTTCTGACTGTATCCCTCCCCTCTCCTGTACCTAGGTAGCTAAGAAAACTGTTATCCATTGGCTAAGACTAACAGCTTAAGTAATATTTAACTAATTCTTGAGACACGCAACTGGGAAATCACTTTTTGAATCAAATAGTCATAAATTAACCAGAGTTAAGTTTTTCAACAGCAGTCTGGACCTAATTAGTATTTCCCCTCCTCTTTATTTTTAAAAAGTTTGCCTATGTTCTCTCAGATCTTTGTTGAACCATCACCAGCTTAAGCATATTTATGACTTGAGTCTTTTGACTAAAGTCTGCTCTGTTCAAGCTTCATAGCTTTACCCAGAAAGAGCTTAGGGCTTGAGGTTTTCTTTGACCAGTTAGTGATCCTTCTTTGGCTTGGCTTGTTCTCTTAGTGTTGTGACGATGAAGACTAGTGTCCTTTCTCTCTTCTCAGACTAAGTGGAACTATAAGACATCACATTAATGTCTTCCCATTTCCTCTTTGGCTCCCTGACTAGTCCACAACAACTCTGGAGCCCGTAGGTCTCACTCTAAAGAGTTGGAGTCCTTGGCATGTGCCCGGGGCCTTTTCAGGCCCACTTTAGCAGCTGTTCTTAGGACTTGGATTACTCCTTAAGTCAGCTCCTTTAGTATCTGACAGGTCATTTGGCCCACAATATCCAATGTGACTCAAAAATCCCCAAGTTTTTGTTTACTTAATCATCTTTTTCTTTTAAGTTTAAAAAAAATTGATATTTTTTTACTCAAATTTTCTAGTATGTTCCTTCTTCCAGAAAACCATTCCTTATAACAAAGAATTTTTAAAAATATATCCCAGAACTCAATCCAGAAAAGTCGCCCCCCAGCCAAGCCCAACATCATACACAGGGGAGGGACACGTTCTCACACCTCTCCTTTGGGGCCAGTCTTGGGTCTCCATTTTTTGCACTCTCTCTGGCCTGTTATCTGCATTGCTAGAGACGCTGTGCACATTGTGTTCCTGCCTCAGCTTGCATCATTTTGCATCTGTTCATGTAAACCTTCCCATGCTGCTCTGCACTCTCTGTGCTCATTTCTTAGAGCACAATAAGCCAGGCCACGGATTCCGGAGCAGCCGTTGCTCCTCGTTTGCTGGGCCTCTGCTTTGTTTTTGGTTCTTTGCTGTTACATAAAGTGCTGCTGTGAATATTTGCTGTAAAAGAGACTTGGACTCACTGCCCTCTGGGAGGCACATGTGCCTGCTGGCGAGGTCCTGGCATCAGGAAGGGTTGGCCTTCTGATCACTTGTTAGTTTTCAGATGGTCAGGCCTCTTTGTAGTTTTTCCGATAGAGAGGATCGGTGTCTGCCTCTGCAGCGTTACCTTCCCGCTTTTGTCATGGCTGCCGGCATGTATCCTTTGGGACGAAAAGCAGGAGTCATTTGTTATATATTTATCTTATTATTAGTTATTTGGAGCAGTTTTTATGTGGTTATGAATAGTCTGACTTTGTTCTTTTGAGAACTGCCTGCCTAGATCTTTTATATATTTTTAAGAGGCACTAGGTAGGTAGCCTGGTGGATAGAGTGCTGGACTTGGAGGCAGGAAGACCCGAGTTCAAATCCAGCCTCAAACACTTACCAGCTGTATGATCTTGGGCAAGTCACTTAACCTGTTTGTCTCAGTTTCCTATTCTATAAAATGGGTTGATAACACAACTACGTCCCATAGTTGTTGTGAGGATCAAATGAGACATTTGCAAAATCCCTAGCACAGTGCCTGGCACAAAAGAGGTGGTATATAAATACTAGCTATTCAGCATCATTTTTGTCAGCGTCAGCACCACTTATTCCTTTTATCCCTGTTTCCCCCCAGTTGGCTGCCTCCCTCCTTCTGGGTGCATAGCTTTTGTTCTGGCATGCGCTTTTCAGCCGTGGACGCCCCCCCACATCCCCATTCTGGGTTCTGCACTCCCTCTGCCATTCCTCTTGGTGGTCTCAGCAGCTTCTACAGACGCAGGTGTCCCCTCTGTGCAGAGGCTTCCCAGACCTGCTTAGTCCAGCCCTCATCCCTCTGCTGATCTGCAGTCTGGCATCTCCACCAGCACATGTCCTGTGGACACGTCCAAAACCGAACTCCTCCTCCCTGCGTCCCTCCAGCTTCCTTATCGCTGCCCCTGCAGCCCCCACGAGCCTGCTAGGTGCCCTGGCTTACTGCCTCTCACCCCCCCAATGTCCGCTCTGCATTTCACTCTTCAGCACGCCACCTGAAAGGCTCCCCTGACACTGCCGTGCCTGGGGTGGGCCCCGGCACCCCTGGCTGCTGGGGGGGACTGCCATGCGTCTTTTCTCCACTCCTGTCCATACTCCACTCAGCTGTCAGATCCCAGGTCTGACCGTGACACCTTCCTGTTCAGTAAGCTCCCGTGGTTCCCTGTCATTTCCAGAGTGAAATATGAAGTCCTGGCCCCTTCCTGCTTTTCCAGTTTCCTTATAGCTTTGTGGTTCAGTCACCTCTGGCTCTTCGTGACCACAGCTGGGGTTTTCTTGGCAGAGATACTGGAGAGGCAAACTGGTTAGGTGACTTGCCTAGGGTCACACAGCTGGGAAGTCTGAGGCAGGATTTGAACAGCTCTCTGTGCTGCACTTGGCACCACCTAGCTGCCCTCCCTGTACCTCACTCTCCTCCTCATCTGCTGGGATCCAGGGATTCTCTCTCATGACTGTGTGTGTTTTCCCTGGCCATCCTCCAGGCCTGGGTGCTCTCAGCTCTGTCTGCTGACGTCCCTGGCTTTCTTCAGATCGGTCCTCCCTATTCCCCAGGGACGGCAGGGTCCTTCCTTGGTTGGCCATCTCCACTTGTTCTTGACCCTTGCCTGGCAGAGTCAGTGTTTGAGCAGTGCTCCTTGACTTGTGTTTTGTAATCATTTTTATTCCTTTTTTGGTTAAGAATTCTTCCCCTAACTGGGAGCTGTGAAAAGTACTTTTTCTGGTTTTCTTCTTGATTTGCTTTTGCTATTTAGATCACCGGTTTATTTCAGGTTTATACCCTAGTGGGAGGGGGGAGAGATCCTGGGAATATTCTGCTAGAGTGAAGACTAAGCCTAAAAGGCAGCCAGCATAAGTGAGCATCTCTGGGCAGCTTCCTGTGGCTCTGCCTCCAGCTGGCCTGAGGGCCTCCCAGCAGCCCCCAGGGAGGCCTGGCGCTTTCCTGTCTGTTTTGTTAATGGGTGTGTGTGTGTCAGTGTGTATGTGTGCTCTCACCTGCTGTTCTCTACCTAACCTTTTTTGCTGTTTTTGGCTTCAGAAATGTGGACCTGAGGGAATACCTCTCTGAGGAGGTGCAGGCTGTGCACAAGAATACCACCTATGACCTCATCGCCAACATCGTGCATGACGGGAAGCCCACTGAGGGCTCCTACCGGATCCACGTGCTACACCATGTAAGTACAGGCCTGCCCCATGGGGTGTGATATGTGTGTATGGGGGTGGGCCCTGAGGGCCTGGTCTCTGCTTCTGGAGCTGCAAGACCCAGAGACCTTCCCAGGCCTAGAGCTTCACGGTCTGTGAATACTCAGGCTTTTCACCAGTGTGAACGATCACAGCTACCTGATTCTTGTTGCTGACACCTTTTAGGAGCCTAGGCTGTGGTGTGTTTCTCCAGTAGAGACAGACCTGGCTCTGGGTAAGCCCAGAGGCCTGCAGCCTTAGTCTTACTGCTGCTCCTGAGAACAGGTGAGGGTGGTGGCCCTTCTCTGTCCTTTACTCTGTTCACCCGGGTGAGGTGTGTGCTGGCTGCTCTCAGCCTTTCCCTCCATACATCAGTCAGTGTTGCACAGGTTGACACCATGCATCTTCCCAGCTGAGCTTGGCAGAAACATGTCTGGTACCTCAGAGGGAGCAGGATCAGGAGCGTCTCCTCTCTGGCTTGACCCACACTGGCTTGAGGGACATGCCTGGATTTCTGGAACAGTGAAGGGGAGGGGCTGGATGAAGAATACTGCATGATTGTTCCCCTGAGCCCTTCACCTGGACAGGGTCCAGCAGGTGTCAGTCTCCCTTTAATGACCGCAGTTTGACTCTTGCTTGGGGCATTCTTTTATATTTTCTCTGTAGTCTGGCTCTTTTTTAAGCCTTTGCCTTTGAGCTTTGCTCCTGGCTCTGTGATTGCTGCATCCTTTCAGTTTCAAGGGGGTGATGAGCCCTGCATTTTGCTTTTTTTTCCCTCAGGGAACAGGCAAGTGGTATGAGCTCCAGGATTTACAGGTCACAGACATCCTTCCCCAGATGATCACGCTTTCAGAGGCCTACATACAGGTAGGGGTGGCTGCAGAAAGTGTCAACAACATCTCATACTGAATAGTCTCTAAGAATGGTTTGAGTGCTAGGCAACCTAGAGACAGGACTGCATCTCTGTTCCATGTTGGGTAGAAACAAGGAGTGTGTAATTGTTTTCTTTGCCTGGAGTCAGTGAAGACGGTGAGAGGGTGGAGGTTGGGGTCCTTAGTGAATTTAACAAGTCAGCCTAAACTAGCTAAGCTCAGCATTCTTCAGCCAGCAAGCCCAAGAGCCTGCTGCGTGGCCACATCTCTGCTAGGCAAGTGCAGGGGGTGGGGGAGACCTATGTGACGCCCTCTTTACCCTCAAGGCATTTAAAGTGTAGCTGGGGAGAACCAGCTCTTACCAACACTACATATGTGAAGTCCTCACAGACAGGACTTCTGATGCTATGTGGTCGTGTTGAAGGCAGTACATTGCTGTGGGCATTAAAGGAAGAGGGACTTGATGGGGAGGTAGTCAGATAATATAGAGGGTGTGGGGCTTAGGCTGGCCCTTGAAGGGTCAGTAGTACTTCTCTGTGCATTAGGGAGCAGGGAGACATTCCTGAGGAGTGAGTCCCATGGGTAAAGGCTTGGAGGTGGGAATGAGTGTGTTGTGTTTGAGGGAGAATGAGATGTTTGGCCAGCTGCAGGTGGGCTATTCGGGCTTTGTGAGGGCTGAGAAATAAAGTTGGATTCAGCTGGGTAGAGTCCAGTTGTCACCCCCCAGAGCCAGGCAGAGGAGTGTGCTTGGATTGGGCTGGATGGGTACTGTGCATGGTGGAACACATGACTCTTTCATCGTTATTTCTCCAGTGTAGCTCCTCTGCCAGCACAGGTCACGGCCCTTCCCTCACCTGGGGCCTAGGCTTGGAGAGCTGTTACAGCTGAAAAATTAATCCTCCTTAGCTGGGCTGGTCCTCAGGCAACCACTCATACAACTGGTCACCTGGGTTGTCCTTAAAACGGCTCCTCTTTGGTGCTGGACCTTTCTGGGCTTCACAGAATCCAAGTGTGAGAGCTGGAAAGGGGCCGGTCCCCTTCCTTTCACTACAGCCTGTGTGAGGAGTGGTCATCCACCTTCTGCCTAAAGACCCCTGAGGAGGAAGTGTAACTGGCTTCTTTGTACCCCCGCCCCCCCCCCCCATATATCCCACATACACATACTCTCTCACTTTCTCTCTCCCTCCCTCTCTCTGCCCTTGGGGCCAACCAGAACAAATCTCAGTCCTCCTCCATGTGTCAGTCCTTTGGCTTCTTGGAGCCAGCTGTCGTGATGCTCCCCCTTCTCCTCCTAGTGTTTCACCTGCTCCTCATGTGCCAAGGCCTCAAGGCCCTTCTCCATCCTGGTTACCCTCCTCGTGTCCCCCTCCAGCTTATCTTAAATTGTGGTGTGCCCAGAATGGACCACAGCAAGCAAGTCTGGAGGGGGGCAAAGGGGCCCTTGCTCCCTGCTCTGGGAAGTGGCTACAACTTAATGTGCATCTCAAGATTCCTGGAGCCCTTTTTTTTTTTTGCTTTTTGGAGGGCAATTGGGGTTAAGTAACTTGCCCAAGGTTACACGGCTAGGTTTTTGTTTGTGTACGTTAAGTGTCTGAGGCCAGATCCAAACTCGGGTCCTTCTGACTCCAGGACTCTACTTACTGCGCCACCTAGCCCCCCACCCAGAGCCCTCTAAGAGAAGGAGAGGAATAAGTTGTTGATCTTGTAAATTGAGGGCAGTGCTGCATCCAGTTAAGACCTTTGTCCAGTTTCTCAGCTAACCTTCCTAGCTTTCTGTCATCCGCAGATCTGATGGCCGTCCTGTCTATGCCTTTACCCAGTTCTTATATGGAAATTAAGTCACACAAAGCCAGGACCTGATCCCTGGGAGACTCCTCCAGGGACCTCCTGTCTAATCCAGACCTCTCCATCTCCTCCAGAAGAATAGGGGGTGGTACTTTATCGAAAGCTTTGCTCAGTCCTGAGGAAGCTGCAGCCTCCCCCCACTTGAGTAATTCTGTTCGGGAGATAACTTCTTGATGAAGCCTCACCAGCCCTTATGTGATCGCTGCTTCTCCACCATCTTTTTTATGATCTGAGTTAGAATTTTCCCAGGAAAACCTGTAGTTTGCAGACTTTCCTCTCTCCCTTATTTAAAAACATTTTCTTTTCCCCAATCTTGTGGCACCTCTTCCTTTTCTGCTGTCTTATAGATGTTGCTGACTGACTCAGCAGTCCCAGCTGCCAGTTCTGGTGGCATCTGAGAGGGCAGCTGGGGGCTCTCTCCGCTTACTTATCTTGGGAATCGGCTTCCTGCTAGTTTTTTCATTCTTTCATTTCCAGTGTAAAGGTCATCTTAGTTTGCTGAGAAATCGGTATACAAGTTGAGCAGCCCTCTTCCCTCTGAAGTCTGCTGTCATTGTGTCATTCCACCTCCCAGAAGAGGCCTCACCCTTTCTTTGATCCTTCTTTTTCTAGTATAACTTTTAAAAGCCCATTTTTGTCATCTTAAGTCTAAGTTGGTTAAAGAGTGCCCTGTGTATCCACATCAAGCTCTTTAAAAAATATTTTCCTTTTTACTTCGTCTTTGGAATTGGTTCCTTTTGTTTCCAGAAGAGAAAGAATTTCATTCTTTAGCATTTTTCTTTTCCCTTGGGCTGACTCTTCCTGAAGCATTTTACTTTGTGGGATCCTATCTATATTTCTCTGAGCCCTTTGAAATCTGTTTCTCCCAAATAGAGGGTGTTTGTCGTTCTGTACCTGGATTTCCTCTCCTCTGTTACTAGGACTAGATTGCAATGGTAGCTCCTCAGGGTTCTCAGCAATGCTGTCTCGGTGACCAGGTAGGTTATCCTTGTAAAATTCACAGTAGACTCCCCTTGTTAGTTCTTTTGTCTTTTGAAGTGGAAGTAACGTTTAAGGCAAGTGGAGAGGATATTCGCTGCTCTCCTGGCAGAGAGCTCTCCAGCACGTGTCTGGGTGGTGGCAGTGGGCTCATGCCCCATTGGAGTAGCCTTTGAGGACCCAGTATGTCCTTAATGCAGTATCAGCATAGGATGTGTGGGAATAGGAGTATGTCCCTCTCCTCCCTCCTGATGTGGTGGGAGAGAGCACAGCTCTCTGGAGAGCTTTGGGGGGTTTATTGTGTCCTCAAAGGAGATTCAGGATTTTAGTAAAGAGTGTGAAAGAAAGGGTGGTTGAAAAACTAGGTGGTAGGACCTTAAGTACGGAGCTTTTTTGAAATTTGAGTGAGGGTTTCAGTGTCCAGTGGATTGGCCCATTTGGAAAGAACCCAGAGAGGTCTCAGCCTGATTAGAATAAAGATTGGAGTGGAGGAGGAGCTGTAGCCTTGATGGGATGGAGGAAGCTCTGAGGGCAGGAGAGGAGAGTGGAGGGCCCAGGGTTGGCCCTGCTGAGAAGGGGGGCCAGAGAAGGCTTGATGGGAAAGACCCAGGGTTAGTGAAGGAGCCAAGGGAGTGTGAAGGAGGGGGTGGGAGCAGTGATATGAAGCGCCACAAAGGGGAGAGGGTAATGGAGCCTGGAGGGTTGGGTCTGGCTGGAAGATCATGAGTCACTTGCCTGGGAGATGAACAGATGGCCCCGGGAGAGGAGGATTGGAGACCGGGTGTGTGAAGAATGGAAGAAAAGAGGGGAGAGCATGCCGGCCAGAGACAGGGGAAATGTGGTGAGCCAGGCTGCCGGGTGCTCCAGAGAAGGAGGCTTGAGAACATAGTGATGGAGAGATGGACGGACGGCTGCACTGGGGGAGGGCAAAGGAGCCGTCTCTTTTCTTCTTTCATTGCTTCCTTTGTAGCCCAAGACTCAAAGGAGTTTGGAATGGGAAGTAAGAAATGAGGGAAGGGGAGAAGAAAGTGGGCTGGAAGGGAGGTTGGGCAGAGAGGCCAGACGCTGAATCCAGAATCTGGTGTGTTCATCTTTTGCAGATATGGAAGAGACGGGACAGCAATGAGACCAACCAGCAGGGGGCTTGAGGGGCCCACTGAGGATGTGGCTGGAGCCAGGGCTGCAGAGGCCAGGGACCAGTGGGGTCTTTGGAGTAGGATCCAGAGGCCCAGCCTTCCTGTTGTCTGTCCCTGTTTCAGACTCCTTCGTGATTCTGTCTTCCATTCCCGTTCCTGTCTGCCTCCAAGCAGGCTGGCACTCTTAGAGATGTAATTTATTTCTTAGGCCATTGAGGAAGAGGTAGTTGTTCCTTGCACTCTTCCTGCCTAGAAGGGGTCAGCAAGCCTTCCCGAACTTGCTCTCCCGTGAGAACAACCTCTCCCTTTTTGATAGTTTGTGTCCTGAAGCAGATTAAACACGTGCCGTTCTCAAACCAGACTTGTCACTGACTCTCCCTTCCCTTTCCTCTTGCTCAGGTGGTCAGTGTTCTCCTGTTGACCCTCTCATGGCTGCGGTGTGAAACAAACACCTCATTTACTATTCCCCTTTGGCTCTCAGGAGCTCTGTGATAAGTGACTCCCGTTTGTATCTGGTGCCTGGGGGAGGCAGTGTGGTGGAGGGGATCGAGGACTGGTCCTTTCTCCAGGAGCATATGTTTTAATAGGGGAGATACTGTGTAAGTAACTGGCTATGTGCCGGCTGTTGGCTGGGGAGAGGAGGGAAATCTGAACAGGAAAACATCAGCCAGGAGAGGGCACATGCTCCTGCAGTGATGAAGTTTGAACAGAGACCTGAAGGAAGCTGGGGAGAGCAAGGGGCAGAGGGCAGGCCACTGCTCTGGACCGAACCTGTCCTTGGGAACAGAGCAGACCCCAGGGAGCTCTCTTGTTATCACAACAGGTTTTCCAGTGACTGACAAGAACAGTCATGGCACACAATCCCCCTCTGCCTGTCCTGGGCTAACGTGGCACTGTCCATTTTGGTGTGTGTTGTGTTTTGGACATTGGACCTTTTTCATCCAGTTGATTTTCCCGGTGTAGGTATTTAGACCAAACTCTTGGGTGTTTATGGGACTCCTCCAGGAGACTGGCCCTATTGTGTTCCAGGGCTCAATAGCACCAGCATCTGGAAGACCCCATCTATTGGCAGTCTCTCTAATCCTGTGGCCAGGATCTCCTCTATGTTAGTGGCAAACTGATAGGGAATCATTTTCACGATAGCTGCTTTTAAGTATAAGTTTGAGTAAGTATAGTTTTTAAGTATAGTTTGAGATCTGGTCATCCTTCCTTTTTTCATTATTTTCCTTGAAATCCTTGATCTTTGGTTTTATCAGATAATTTTTTTCTAGCCCTATAACATCCCTTTAGAACTTTGGCATCAAATACATTAACTAAGGTAGTCTTGTCATTCTAATATATCTTCAGGGCCCAACCATGAACAATTATTATCTCACTTAAGCCTGTTTTTGTTCCTGTAATTGGGTTTTTGGTTGTGTCCTGGCACATGGACTCATTATTTTATACAGTGTAGTTATTCTGAATGAAGTGTCTTTGCTGATAAAAGGTACTTTTTTTTTGGACAGCCCTCAGAGGTGGGTAATGTAAATATTATCTTCATTTTTCAGAAGAGGAAACAGACCTATTAGTGTGCCTTGTTTAATAATCACAGCCACCAGGTGGCAAAGCAGATGCTTGGAGCCAACCAAGTCTTTTGCTGAGCTGTAGATTAGGATTCTTTCCACAATGTCTGTGGCCTGCAGAAGCAAAATCAAGCCATCCTGCTGTTTGTGTAGCCCTATGATTTATAGCCTTGAACTTTCTAAGGCCAGGCTCTTAAACAAAATAAGTTATAAAGAAATAGGTATTTTTTCCTAGACAGATCTGTTTTGAAACAGTGGGGACCGATATTCTAAGAAGACTTGAGGACTGTAACTGTCTTCTCATAACTTGTGATAGGGGGATCAGAATGGTTCTGCTTTGCCCCAGAGGGCAAAAATAGGAGTGGACATTTCAGAGGCAAATGTAGGTTTGAAGTCAGGAAAAACTTCTACAAATTACCCCAAAGTTGGATGGATTGTGTTGGGAGGGCTATGTCTTACCGGAGTCTTCAAACAATGGTTGAATAACCACTTGTGGGGTATGTTGTGGGGAGGGGCACAACCTCCCTTGCTGCTCTGACATTTTTTAACTACACTTGGCATCTTTCCTACCCAAAGACTGGAGGAAAATTGGGGTGCCCCCTCCCCAAGTTCAACAGATAGATTCAATTAGACCCTTACCTTGCCCAAAGAATAGCACTTGGTCAAAGGCTTAACTAAATTATTGCAGCAGACAGATTGAACTGGTTCTCTGTGGAAGACCTGTACTAAGGAACTGGTGGGTGGAGCTGTCCAAACGTGTGGAGAGTCCCTCCTCACCAGAGCAATTCCAGCAGGGCTCAAATGGACTCTTGCTGGGGATGATACACAGGGGGTACTTATTGGGTGTGGACTGGGTGTCATTGGCCCCTGAAGTCCCTTCCAGCAATGAGATTCTGTGATTCTGGGTAAGCTGTAATGGAGATGCAGCCCTAGGTTCTTTGTCTAGCAGTCCTTGAGGACACCAAGCCACTTAGGAGATATAATGCCTGGCATAAAAATTCAATTTCCATCATAGTGATGTAAGGGGTATCTATCAAGCCGTGCCTGGTTTTACCAGAGAAAACAGCCTCTAAAACCATCTGTTCTGGTGGTGATCATACTTCCAATTTCCATTGTTTTAGGCATTATGTTTTCCTGGTACTGCTTCCTTCCTTGATCTTGACAAAGGTTTCCTAAGGGACTGTCGGTTCAATAAGCTTATTATGTGCCTACTGTATGCATAGCTGCTGCTGGGGGGCGGGGGGAGAACACGGCAAGTACAAGATGCATAAACTATAACCTCTATCCCCTCTGGCCTTACTTAAAAGTCAGAAGGGCAAATAGTAATCCCAGCAGAAAAGGACGATCAAATACAGTTCAGATCCTGCCTCAGACACTTGCCTAGGGTGTCTAGCCCTGGATGAGTCTGTTAACCTCTTCATTCCTCAGTTTCCTCATCTGGAAAATGAGGGGATTAGACTTGATGGCTTTTAAGGTCCCTTCCAGCTTTAAATGTATGAATCTATGAGCATAAGCATGTTGGAAAAGCACAAAGTTAGAATCAAGGGCTGATGGAAAAAATAAAACCATCTCAGTAAGGTCAAGGAAGATTTCATAGGGGAGTCGGCATTAGAAATGGGTCTTGAGTAGGTGAGTAGGATTCTAATAGGAGAGACAGACAGGTACATGAGCATTCCAGGTATCCTAGGGAAGGCCAGGAGCCACTGGGAGGGAAGTGAGGACCAAGCTTAGCTGTAGATGGGGGCTGGTGGGGAGGGGGGGAATTATCTGAAGTAGTTTTGAATTACAAGAGAGTCCAGACTGAGGTGGGCCTTGAATGCCAAGCTAAAGAGCTAGGATTAGTTTGGTAGCAACAAGATGATCTTCCTGCCTGCCTGCCTGCCTGCCTTCCTCTCGTTCTTTCTTTCTCTTTCTTAACATTTTAGAATGCATTTTTATTTCCAAAGGTGCTTATTATACTGAAAAAATAATTTCCAATTCAAAAGAAAAGTTTAATTAATGTCTTAAATGCCCATCCATTCCTTTAGCCCTCAATGTTGGAACCACTTTCAAGCTCAGTCTCAACATGACCTCATTAATCCACTGCCCAGGTGACTCAGCACCCATTTAGAATTGTTACTGATTTCTCTCCTCTGTCCTCGCAGCCCTACTTCTAATAACTGGCCTCTTGCTTTGATCAACAAGATGATATTTCTGCATGAGAAACGTTAATATGGTCACAATTTAAAGAATTATAGAGCAGAAAGTATCAATAAAATATATTTTTAAAAGTACACAGAAAAAAACAAAAGCTGTTCTTGGGGGGGGGGACATAGAACAGAGCCATGCTATTACTGCCTTGTTAAATTTAGCATGTTGTTAAGTTGTTTCAGTCACGTCCTACCATCCGTGACTCCATTTGGGGTTTTCTTGGCTAAGATACTAGAGAGGTTTGGCCATTTCCTTCTCTAGCTCACTTTATAGATGAGGAAACTGAGGCAAACAGGGAGAAGTGACTTGTCCAGGGTCACATAGCTAGTAAGTGTCTGAAGCCAAATTTGAACTCAGGTCCTTGTTACACTAGGGCAGGCACTCCGTAGCCGTTCCACAAATGTAACGTGGCTACATGTGTAAGAACGGGCTGGATTTGTGGTTTCATCCATATGGGGGATTCCTGCCCCTAAAGGTCAACCATCTTTACATCTTATTTTCTTAGTTGCCTGAAGTATTAAGAGTTTGAGTGACTTACCCAGGGTGATACAGCCCCCACAGGTCTGAAGTGGGACTCAAACCCAGGTCATCCCTGCTCTGAAGCCAGCACTATGCACTACATGGTCGCCTCTCTTAACTATGTAGTACTAAAAAGTCCCAGATTCTATGTAGGAGAAGCTCACAGTTGCACAGCCCTCTTCCTTATTCTTTGTTGGTACAGTAAAACGTTTGTGCTTGTAGTTGGGTTTTCAAAAAAGAAAAAAATTAATTTTAAAAGAATGAATTTTAAGTGTCCAGGATGGGGGAAGGGATGGGTAGGTATTGACTCTAGAAGAGAAAACCAGTTAGGAGCCTTGACAGGTGACAAGAATCTGGGCTAGGCTGTTGGCAGAAGAAATATTAAGGAACCAGAATCTCCAGGCTCCAGCAACTGATTAGGCAAAGGAGAAGGGAGATTCACTTACACTGTTCTTATCTAGGACCGAGTGGGCTGGCTGGCTCAAGTCACTGTCTTGGGACAGTCTAAACCTTTGTTATCTCTCTCCCTTGAAGGCTTGGGATTTGTAGCCCTCTCTGCTGTTGGACAGAGGTTTCCTTTCTGCACCCCTGGCCTCCTGGGTCCACTTCTCTGCTTAGGCACACCAGGTGTCTGCTCCTTTCTGGCCCTAACCTCTCCCTTCACTCCTGCCACAGGATTCTCAGGTCCCAGGCATTTAGGGCTTAGCCTCAATTTTCCTTTCCAAGTCCTCTATCAGCTTGACCTGGATATTCCCACCCACCCTTCAGGAAGGTCTTTGCTGCAGTTTCTACCCAGTGTCCACGGAGGAGGGCAAAGGGTACAAGGGTGGGGTAGCTAGTCTGCTAGAGGTGGCCCAAGGGAAGGAGTTTGGGTCAAAAAAAGGCCTAAGAAATCGGGAGGGCTTAGAACCTCAACTATCCTAGGCACATCTTCTAACGAGAATACATGTGAACAAATGAACAAAAAAGTCGTTTATGAAGCCTGCATGTGCCAGGAGCTGTGCTAAGCACCCAGGATACAAAAATAAAACCAAAAAACAGCCTCTGCCCTCAAGGACCTTCCATTCTAAAAGGGGGAGACAGCCCAACTAGAGGAGTGGGAGCTAGGAAGGGGAGTTCTGGTTTGGTGAGTGACTGGGATGGTGAAGGCAGCCTTAGGGTGTGAGATGAGGGTCAAACTATTTCCATATAACCAGGACGGCCCTAGAACCAGATAACTTAAATTTTCAGTGTGAGAATTTACACTTAGGAAAATAGATAAATGCTACACATCAGGCCTTGATTTATTGCTGTGTTGATTATTTAAGCTTAAGAAAGTGATGGAGAAAATTTTAATGCAAGTTAAACTTGAAAGAGTGTTGTTTTCTGGAGAGCTGGTTGTTAAACATTTACCACCACACCCCTGCCTATAAAATACCTTATGTTAATTACATGAAAATCTGTGAAATAATGTTACAAGGGGCAGCTACTTCCACATGTAACAACATTACCTGTGGGATATATGTTCCTGGGAAGCCAAAATTGAGAGAACAAATACTTAAACTGGACCTTTACAAAGACCCGAGACTGTACTAGGGAATTCGCCAGGATTAGTCCATAGTTTGTTTATGATGATGGTGAAGGGTGGTAATGGGGGCATTCTCTATTTGGACTCTGCCTGTAGGAGGTATCAAAAGCAGCTACTGGTTCTACATTGCCCCCCCTCCCCCCTCAGCCCAGACTAAGAGCCAAGGAAAAGGAACTAGGCTAAGTTTGGTGGGGAGAGGGGACAGGCTGGGGGTGGGAAACAGTGTCCTCAGCCTGCTGCCGGATGGGGCATCAGAGACGGCCTGGAAGCGCTTCCTCACTTAGGACTCAGTGTCTTGGGGGATGATAGGATGCCCCTTCCTGCCCCACTACCCATATCTCCAAGGCCTGGGGATTTAGGTCAAAGTGAGGGGGATGTGCACGGAGGCCTGTAGCACCTCTTTGCCTCTGCCTCCTCCTCCATTCTAACCCATGATCCAGCCACTGCCTATGCCAGCCGCCCTCACTCCACCCCAAGGGACAGCTCCCTATTATGGTTTTTTTAAGTTTAAATTTCACCTTCATTTATAAGTTAATATCACACCTACTCCCATGCCTTCCTTTGGGGACATGGTAACTTCTGAGCAGCTTCTTCTTGTGGCTTCGATGTGTTCCTTTGCATCACCATCCAGAGCCCTTAGAAGGCCTGATTAGCCTTGGGTTCTGCAAAGTTCTCTTGGGAGCCAACTGACTCTGACCAGAGATGCTCCCCATCTAAACCCTTCAGGTGGACACCTCTCTGCTTTTGAGCCCTGCCCTAAGGACACAGCCTTTTGGGGGGCAGGTTCTTAGCTGCTGAGCTGGCCCCACCCCAGAATCACCAGGGAGGAACACACTGTTTCTTGGACAAGACAACTTCCCAGTTTTTGCTGGCCCTGGATATGCCTGATCTCGATAGCTCAGCCATGTTGACAGGGGTTTTGGAACTGGGCTTGGAAATCTGGAGCCCTGGACTTGCGTGATTTGATAGGCATCTCTGGGTAATACTAATAGCTCATATTCACATAACACTGTAAGGTTTGTGAAATTCTGTACGTGTTACCCCTTTTTATCTTCACAAAAATTCTGGGAGACAGGTGCTGTTACTATCATTTACATTTTATGATGAGGAAACTTACTATTACGAGAAAACTATCATTATTACAATGAGGAGTCTATTATCTCTACTTTACAGATGGGGAAACTGAGGCCAGAAGAGATTAAGCTAAGCCCTGTATCATCCAACTAGTAAGTCTCTCAGGCAGGAATTGAACCTTTCTTTTCCTGATTCCATGTTCAATGCTCTCTGCTCTCTGCCTGAATCAAGTGATTACCTCTGCATTTTAACAGGTGTTGAGTGGGGCATGGCGGGGGACGTGGTACAAAGACAGGTACACTCCCTCCCTGGGCCCTGTGGCCCCACCTTCTGCATCAGGGTGGTCTTGGCTCCAGAAGATGTGGTTGTAGTCCTGTCACACCTGGCATTGACCCCTGTGCTCCCTGCCCAGAGAGCTGGATGCCCGAGCTGCCTTCCCCCATCTCCCCTGGGACCTCCTACTTTCCATGAAGATCTGACATTCAGTGCTGAAGTGACAAGAACGTTCTCCATCCTCACCTCCCCTCTTCCTCTTGAAATCCCTGCTTTCCTTCGAGGGGTCTTTTCTGCTCCCCACCCCCACCCCCAATGATGTGTCCTTTCCCCTCCTTGCCCTTTACCTCTTGTCTGCCTCCCCTACTGGAAAGAAAAACACTGATTAAGCACCTACTATGTGCTATACATTTTACAAATAATATTGCATTCTATAGGTTCTATTATTATGCTCTGTTTTACAGTTGAGGAAGCTAAGGCAAATAGAAGTGAAATCACTTGTCCAGGGTGGCCCAGCTAATCAGTGAAGCTGTATTTTTACTCAAGTCCTCCTCACTCCAGGTCAGTGTTTCCCACCCACTAATCACCAGCCACCACTACTTTGTGCCTCCTCGAAGGCTGGCACTATTTTTCTTTTATCTTTGTATAGCTGGTTCTTGGTACATGGTAAGTACCTAAGAAATACTTGTTGATTGATTGAATTTGGGTCCATCTAGAAGAGGATGCCTAAGATGGTCATCCAGGCTTTACTGAGAGACCTTCAGTGAGAGGGAAAGTATTATGTGTCCTTCCCCAGGCAGTCCTTTTCACTCTGGGCCAGCTCCCTTGGTCAGGACGTACTCTCATCCTGTTAAGCTTAAACCTTCATCTCCCTCCCCTTCCAAGTGACCAAGTGACAGCATCTCAGTGACCTGAAAGTGTCCCATCTCTTCCCTTCCCCTCTCTCAGCTTCCTCATCAGAACTTCAGACCCTTCTACCTCCTGGCTACCTGTCCCTGGATGCTCTCCCATCCTGCTTTGGCCCTTCTCCACTCAGAAGCTGTGGGATCAGCCTCCAACCTGGCTGGGTTGTTTGTTTATATCCTTTAAACCTTGGGAAGGATTTGCTTACTCCCAGTATGGGGAGGGACTGATGACTCCTTATCTTACTGAAGAAGATGCATCACACCCCCAGCTCTCATTTCCTGTGTATTGTGTCTATTGACAAATTGGTGTAATTGGTCACTATCGTTGGGGGTGGGGGGAGGGGAGAGGAGGGAGCCCAGGCCTGTCTGCTTTCCACAAATACATCATCATAGCTTTAGAGCTAGAAGAGCCTTTAGTGGCTTCTAATCCAACTGCCTCATTTTCTTTTCTTTATCATATTTACTCATTTATAAATCATAGGTGTATTTTTATCGTTCATTTTTCAGTTGTGTCCAACTCTCTGTGACCCTTTTCGGGGGTTCCTTGGTAGAGATACTGGAGTGGTTTACCATTTCCTTCCCCAGCTCATTTTACAGATGAGGAAACTGAGGCAAACAGGGTTAAGGGACTTGCCCAGGGCCCCACAGCTAGTAAGTGTCTGAGGTCAGATTTGAACTCAGGAAGATGAGTCTTCCTGACTCAGGCTTGAACTCTATGCACTTTACCAACTGGCAGCCCATATGTGTACTACTGTACTAATGATTTTTGGTCCTTTGTTTTCCAACAGGACCCATGACATCACAGGGTGATGTCTTGACTTGGGCATGAATTGGATTTAAGTTCGCCTTACTTTCCTTTTCCGAGACATTGAAGTCCAGTGCCAAGGCCAAAGTCAGGATGGCTGGTGATGGCCTGGGACACAGTGGATGACCTTGACACCTTCCATGTCTGAAGAAGCTCTAAGCACTCCCACAGCCTGCCAGCTTCAGCTGCCTTCATGGCCACTGGAACAAGCTGTTCTCATCCACCCATGCTGACAAGGAATTTGTCACTATTGTACCAAGAATTATATGCTATTTAAAACTTATGCAAAACTACAAATGGAGAAAGTATGAGATGCCGGTAAAATAATACTTGGTCCTCTAATTAAGAGGGAGCCACTGAAATTTGTTGAATAGAGTAAGAATACAGTCAGATTTATGTTTTATCAAAGTGGTCTTGTCTTTTTCTGGGGGTCAGCAATCAGGGTTAAGTGACTTGCCCAGGGTCACCTAGCTAGTAAGTGTCTGAGGTTAGATTTGAATTCAGGTCCTCCTGACTCAAAGGCCAGTGCTCTGTCCACTGCTCCACCTCGTTGCAACTTCAGATTTATACTTTTGGTGGTTGTATCCTGGACATGGAGGACGGGTGGGAGTGGGGAAGACGAGGCTGGGTATCTGATTAGAAAGCTATTACAACAGTCCAGAAGAAAGGTGATGAAGTTTTGAACTAGGGCAGACTTTGTGAGTGGAGAGAATGGATGGAGAAATGGTGAGATCTGGCACCTGATGGAGGGAATCTGAGCAACTCTTCCCTTTTACAGATAAGTGACCTTATCTGAGGCTGGGGAGGTTAAGTGATTTCGTGTTATCAGTGAGACTCAACTCAGTTCTTCCTGGTTCCAAGCCCAGCATCCTTTCTTAGACACCAGGCCCAGTAGCCTTAGCAGATGCAGAAGTAGCTTGGGGCTGACCAGCCTTTTTCCCCAGGGCACTGCCCTTCCCCCAGGCCTTACTTCCCTCTTGGGGCTTGAAGGCCAGACTGCCCTCTCTCCTGATGGGACAGCACTTTAGGTGGGTCCTCTCTGGGCCTCTCTCCCTCCTCCCTGTGTCTGCCCTGGGTGAATAATTTCTAATTGCCACTCTACTGATTAATAATTAAAATGCAAGCTTCCAGGCAATTTGAATTTGAATCCAAAACTTTATTTGTCCTTTGTTTTTCAATATATTACAATGGAGTGGATTATTTGGGGTGAAAAGATTTGAGGTAAGGGGGTGGGAAGCAGGTCGCCTCTCTCCTCCAACAGAGGACGGTGCTGGAGGCAGCTGCTGGGTCAGAGATGCTAGGAAAGGCTGGTGGCAGAGCCGCCACAGTCCTGCAGGATTCTAAGAAACAGCCTCTAAGTACAACTGGGATCCGAGGTCAGAAGAGCCTTGGGAGGAGGTGTTCCTGGAGCCTCAGCCCGCGCTGGCCTCTGGGGCAGCTCTTTCCTGGAAACTGCTGCTCTGGGGCCCTCTGCCGGACGCATCAGTCCTGCCCGTGTATTTTGCAATACAGGAGAGCCTAAAAGCAGGAAAGATGCCATCAGCCCAGAGAAGGGCTGAGGGCAGAGTCTGGGTGCAGGGGCATTTTCCTCCCCTCCCCACCCCGTGGGTGGTGCGTAGTGGTGGGCTTTTTTTTTTAATCTCAAGTCTCAGAAGGAGAACAGGCAGGAGCCATGAGCCTGTTGGCCCCGGAAGAGACTGCCTAATGAGGCTGAGGGGCAGAGAAATTCCAGTGGCTGCCACCTGGCTGGGGAGTGACAGAGCTGGGACTAGAACCCAGGCCTTCCCAGCCCGATGTTCTTTCCACTGTGTTTCTCTAAGGTCTGAACCGCTGGGACCTACTTCTCCAAAGCCAGGAGTGGGCATTGACTAGCCTGAAGGGACAGAGGGCTTTAGAGGCAAGACTTTGGTATAAACTCTGCCTGTGATGCCTCTGCCTCTGCGGCCATGGCTGAGGTAGCACACCTGTGCACTTCACTGGCCTCTTCTCTAAAATGAGGTTAGGGGGCGGCTCGGTGGCGCAGTGAGTAAGAGTGCCGGCCCCGGAGTTGGAACGACCGGGATCGGTCCTGGCCTCAGACAATGAGCACCCACACACACATAATGACTGGTCGTGTAACCTGGAGCAAGTTACTCAACCCCGATTGCTTTAAAAAAAAATGGGTTTAGACTGGAAGACCCCCCCCCCCCCAGTCTCTCACCTCCTAGATATGATCCTAGGATCCCTTTGGGGATGAGGTGGGACCCTCTCCGGGGGCTTCATCAACCCCACATTAAAGGCTGACCCTGGCACTGAGCACATTTAATAGGGATGTGTCTAGAAGGTGAGACCTGAGGAAAGGCGGGCTCTGGGGGCAGGAGGAGAATCCCTTTTACAAGAAGATGTGGCTTTTCATTCTCCTTTTCTCCTTTTTTGCTTTTTGTATGGGGGAGGACAGGGTAATGGGGGTTAAGTGACTTGCCCAAGGTCACAGGGCTAGTTTTTATGTTAAGTGTCTGAGGCCACATTAGAACTCAGGTCCTCCTGACTCCAGGTCTGGGGCTCTGTTCACTGCACGACCTAGCCGCCCCTTCATTCTCCTTTTCAAGGTGGAGGGCATCATCATCATCATCATCATCATTTACTTATTTGGTGTTTAAAGGTTTACACAAGATTCCTGTGATGTGAGTGATAATGCCCCCGTTTTACAGATGAGGAAACTGAGAGATTCAGTGACTTATCCAGAGTCACACAGATAGACGCAGGCTTTTCTGACTGGGAGCCTGCCCTCTCTTGCCTTCACTGCACAGCTGCTGTGCTCATGCGACCAGACGCCCTCAGTGGAGCTGTCTCCCTGTGGTACACGTTAGCCCGCTTGCTAAGAAGCCTGGGCAGGCTGGCTGGGCAGGGTCAGGGGCCCATCTGACTTTGATCGGGTCTCTTCCTCCTAAATGTCTTTGACTTGGATTTCCTCCTACCTTTGCTTTCTCCCACTCCCCTCCTCCCTGCTTCTCCATCTGGCGGCAGGGAGTACTCACGTGACATTCCTTGGCAGTCTGGGTTCTGGAGCACCAGAAGCTCGGGCCCTGGGCACAGGCTGGATTCTGAGGTTGACTGAGCTCCCTCTCACACATTCCCAGGGCCTGTCCAAGAGAACCCAGGCCAGCAGGGGACAGAGCAGGACAGAGCCTTCGTTAGCTCCAATAGCTCCCTCTTCTTCCCCCCACACCCTTTGGGGCTTCCCTTGACCTTCAGTATAACCTGATTTTCCTGGTATCAGAATGGATCTTAATGGTGTAAATGAGTAAGTGTGACTTTGGGCATCTTTTCCTCCCCCTGGGGCTGATCATGGCCCCGGAAAGTGGGGCCACAGAGGAGCCCAGTCATCCTGGGGGGAGCTGGAAAGGACGCAGAAGAAAAGTTGGTCCAGAGCAAGGAGAGAGTGGGCAGAAGGGGCCAAACATACCTGGCAGATGAGGTGGGGGGCTCGGCCGTGAGGCAGCAAGGACAGCAGTGAGGGGTAGAAGTGTTCCACCAAACCTTGGCACTGTGAGGGCAGGACACACACACACACACACACACACACACACACACGTCAAGACTGACCAGAGCTGGGGAAATGGGCCTGCCCTCCTTGGCCCAGCCAGGGCCCCAACTCCCACAAAATGGCTGCTCTGCCTCTCCAGCCCCTCCACCCACCAGGTCATCAAGACAACAAAATGCTTATTGTGTGCTTTGGCCTGCAGCGTGTTATAAGGCTGTATGTTGGACCTGGGCTGTAGAGACCTTAGGATTGGGCATGGCCTCAGAGATCATCGGTCTCCCCAGCCCCATTTTAGATTTTATACTTTGCACAGCTGACGGCTGGCATGTCACTTTCAGGCTTGAGAAATTCCCATAATCCTCTATTGTTTCTAGGCTAGCAGCTAGTGCTTCTAGCTTTAAGGTGTTCAAAGTGCTGTTTGAATGCTGCCTCATTTTGCCCTCACCACAACCCCGGGCAGTGGGTGTTAGTGTGATCCCCATTTTACAGAGAAGGAAACTGAGGCAGACAGAGGGTTAGTGACTTGTCCAGGGTCATATAGCTAGTAAGTGTCAAATAAAACCTTACATTTTATTATGGTCTTCTATGTGTCTTCTCTCTTCTGGATTGTTTTTTTTTTTTTAATAAGCAATTGGGGTTAAGTAACTTGCTCAAGGTTACACGGCTAGTCATTATTTATGTGTGGGTGCTCATTTTCTGAGGTCGGATCTGATCTCGGGTCATCCCAACTCCGAGGCTGGCACTCTTACTCACTGCGCCACCTAGCCGCCCCTTTAGGGCAATTGGGGTTAAGTAACTTGCCCAAGGTTACACGGCTAGGTTTTTGTGGATTAAGTGTCGGAGGCCGGCTCTGAACTCAGGTCCTTCTGATTCCAGGGCCGGCACTCTATTCACTGCGCCACCTAGCCGCGCCCTCTCTTCTGGATTGTTAAGACTAAGTGGTTAGAGGTTATATGTTTTTATAAAAATAAATTTTTATTGATATATTTTTATGTCACCTGTATTTCCCTCTAGATCTTCCTTTCCTCCCAGCCCTCTTCAAGAGAGCCATCCCTTATAACAAAGACTATGAAGAGAGAATTTCCTTCCTTCCTTCCTTCCTTCCTTCCTTCCTTCCTTCCTTCCTTCCTTCCTTCCTTCCTTCCTTTCTTTCTTTCTTTCTTTCCTCTTTTCTTTTTTTAAGTTTAGTGATTGCCCAGGGTTAAGTGACTTGCCCAGGGTCACACAGCCAGTAAACAAAGTCCTATTTAAACTCAGGTCCCCTTGACGCCAGGGCCAGTGCTCTATCCACTCCACCACCTAGCGGTCTGAAAAGGGAATTTCTTAAGAATGTTTGTACTTCCTAGCCCCTAGAAGTGGTTCATGTGTAACAGGAAGCTAGGTGGTGCAGTGGGTGGAGTGGGTTTGGATTCAGGAAGACCTGAGTTTGGATCCTTCCTCAGACACTTATGGCCCCTAGAGATGCCTCCAGCTCTTACTCCATGATCTGTGTGGATGCTCAGTAAATATTGGCTGAACAGAGAAGCTCCTACTGTCACCCTATTTTCAGTTTTAGAAAGCTTTTGCTGGATGGGGGCTGCCCTGTCCCTGTCCCTGTCCCTGTGTGGTCAAGGGGATTTTTTTCAGGACTAAAATCACTTCCATCTCAAAGGTTCTATGAGCCTGGTAGAGAGAGGGGACAGAACAGTGGGGCTGAGGAATGGAGTATGTGCCCATCCTTCCTCTGATTGCTAAAACCCTTCAGGTCCCACTGGGATGTCACCTCCTCTCTGGGACCTGGATCTGAGTCCTACCTCTCACACTCGCTATGTGGCCTTGAGCAAGTCACTTCCTTCCTATGGGCCTCAGTTTCCTCATCCATAAAATGAGACGACACTATTTTCATTTCCTGCTTCACAGGGTTGTTCTGAGGAAAGCCCTTGGCAGGCCCCAGAGTGCCACTGACATGTGAATCGCTGGTGTCATTTCCCAAGGCCATGCAGAGAGGGGACTTTCCACAGGCTGGAATGTGCTAATGCAGGTGCTTCCCATCCTGCCTTCAGGGAGCTCACAGTCCAGTTGTGGAGACAAGAGTACCACACCTGTGGTAGAGAGCCACCTAACAGGATAGTGTAGGCATAGCCTGTGTCAGCGAGTCTGGGGTGAGCCCAAATCCTACCTTCAAAGCTTTCTCTTTGAGTGACCTTGGAACCAAATCATTTAACCTCCTGGGCCTCAGTTTTCTCATCTGTCAAATGGGGACAATAACAGCACCTACATACTTGGTGAAGCTCAAAGGAGGTAATATCTGTGTCAAGTATGAGAGTAATAGATATGTCAGGGCTCTGGCCAGGAGGAGCCGTGGCTGGAGGGATACATCAGGGCTCGCTGCTGTCATCCCCGGGCCAGGAGGGGCCATGACAGGATCCCCGAAGCCTTGGTTGGAGGGAGCCCAGCCCCCTCACCTCCTGCCAGTCCAGCTGGGGGCTGTTGCAGATGCTGAGCAGCGTTTTCTCTATGTCTCGCTGGGTGCTGTTTGTAGTAAGTTCTGATGATATTCGGCTGGTCACCGATACACAGAGGTGGCAATCTGGGTCTGAGGGTGTCCACTGATTTGGGAGAAGACCTGAAATAACATGTTCTGCAGAAATGAGGTGGATGGGAGGAGAGAGGCCAAAGCCAGAGGGAGAGGGGCAGGGGCTGGGAAGAGGGACGAACGGATGCAGGAAATAGAGAAAGGAGACCCCTAAAACTCACAAAGACCAGCCTGCCAGCTGTGGCTCACCTAGGCCGTAGCCGTCTTCAGTGGAGCATCGAAGGACGAGGCCACAGACCAGGTGGGGTAAAACACGGCTCATTACTGCATCCAGCAGGATGACGGTGTAGCGCTCAGCCAGGCACTGGCAGATGCCACCCACCACCAGGGGCACAATGTGGCACACTTGAGAAACGGCTACTGCCAGCAGAGACTGAAGAAGAAGTATGAGAGGTGGAGGTGAGGCTCTGGGGACAGAGAGGATGTGGTGGGGCAGCAAGAGGGAGACCAGGGTGGGAGTCAGGGCCCACAGTGTTCCGGCTACTACAGACTGTCTTCCAAACTTCTGGTCCCTCCTGGGGAGACCCAACAGCCATCCTATGCCAACCCAGCTCCCTGGATCAGCCATACAAAGACAAGAGGGAAAACCAGCCCTGCCCTCCAAGAGGGAGATTCTCTGATGCTTAGGAGCAGTGGGACAGATCTGACATCTAGGAAATCCCCCTTCCTTTCCAGAGACAGGGGAGGAGCTGACTGGAGGAAGGAAGGAAGGGAGAAGTAGGGAATTATCTGGTGCCCTGGGTTCCTTCACTGGGGAACAGCCCCACAGATCCCCTAGAGGGGTTTTGGGGAGTTGTAGGTGACTCAAAGGGAATCAAGTACCCTCTTTCCGCAGAGGGAAGGAGGTACTTCCTTTCAGTAATACCCTTCTCCTGAATTCTCCCATCTCATCCCCAGAACCCAAATACTATAGAGAGGAGCCCAAGGTAGCAGGAAACATTTAGGCCAGGTCCCCTCTGGTCTGAAAACTAGAGCCTCTTTAAGTCATTAAGGTTCTACCCACTGTGATTCCTTCTAAAACATAACCAGAGATTCCAGGTTTTCTGATAACTCTGGAACTAACTGAGTATATTGGGAACTATCCTGTGGAACATAGTTCTGGTCCTTTCTGGTTGACCACATGTATTCTGGTCCCTTGCTAAGGACAGATGCTACCAAGTATGCCCATTAGCACTAGAAGGGGTCAGACAAAGGTCCATCCCCACCCAATCTCCACTTGCATCTGAAATGAGCTTCCTTGTGGGGATGGAGATGCGGCCAGGAACCAAGATACCTGTAGGCTAACATCTGCAGGCCTGGGGTAGGCCGTCTGGGGAAGGGAAGGCCTGAAAGTGGCAAGAAGCCAAGTCGTCTAGATTGGGAAAGGTAGCCTGAAAAGGGGCAGCCCCCCTGGCCTCACCTTTGGGATCACAGATTGGACTTTCTTAAGTAGGGTTCGGCAGAGCCAACAGAAGGGAAGCGGGATGGGGAACTTCTGCTCCATGAGGTCCTAGAGGAAGAGAGCCACACAGAGAAGGGGTGATCAATGGGAGAGGCCCATCTCTTGGCCCCTGACTTCCCAGTGTTACACCTTCTCTTCCAGCAACTGAACTCTTGGGCCTTCTGCCCTTCTTTCCTCCTCTACTCTCTTCCCCCTATTTCCCCAGCATTTATATGCTCCATCTTCCTTAACTACACCAGCTGGACCCGAGCCTGTGTCTGGTCTTTTTCTAACTCCAAAAGACAGAATTAATTAATTAATTAATCCTAGCCTTCGGATTGAGCTATATTCAAGTATTTGAAGGGCTGTGAAATAGATCAATAAGATCAATCAATCAATTTATTAAGTAACTACTATACACCGACCACTGTGCTAAGTGTCGAAAGAGGGACCAGCGCTTCTGAGTCCTAATTCTGAGACTGTGGAATCCTTTCTGTCCTACCTACCAGCTCCCTGACTTCTTCGAGTCTCCCAGCCATCTCTGGAGTCCCATTCATGCCCCTTCTTGTTCCTTCTCTGACTCTCCGCCAAGGATTTCCATGGTCTGGGACCATGGCGCTCACACTCCCTCCCTGGTGTGCCTGACAGAGGACTGGAGTAGGGCCAGAACCTTGGACAGAGCTCTGGCTTATTCCTATAGCTGAGGGGCCTCAGTGTTGTTCAAAAGCTGTTCAATTCAACAAGCATTTATTAAATGCCTACTGTGTACAAAGCACAATGCTCTGTTTGACACTTAAAGCCCTCCACAGCCTGATCCCAACCTACTTTTCCAATTGTCTCCTTATATATTCTTCCTGCATTCTTTGGTCCAGTCGCTCCATCATGCTTGCTGTTTTTTATACAGGATACTGTTTCTCATCTCCGTGCATGTGCACAGGCTGTGTTCCATGCCCAGAATGCCCTCCCTCCTGACCTTTTCCTCAAAAAAACATTCCTTATTCCTCAAGCACCACCTCCAAAGGAAGTTTCCTCTGGAGCCCCCAAGTTCTGGAGCCTCACCCTCCTTCAAACTGCCTTGTATTTATTCCATACATGGAGATGTCTGAATGTGTTGTCTCCTTGGATGGAGTGTCAGCTCCCTGAGGGCAAGGACTGCTTTATTTCTTGTGTTTTCATCATCTGCACCTACCACAATGCCTGGTACTTAGTAACTGTTGGATAAATGCTAAATTGATTTTTAATGGTTAAGTGCTGGTGATAGAAGGACAAAATGAACATTCATGCCTGCCCTCAAGGGGTTTAAACTCTACTGTTAGCACTCTTCAGGGACAGGGAGAGCCTGAATAACTGATATCCAAAGCCTATATGTAGTCAAGACTTTCTCTCTCTCTCTCTCTCTCTCTCTCTCTCTCTCTCTCTCTCTCTCTCTCTCTCTCTCTCTCCCACCCACATGCTGTTTAACAGAATTAGTTCACAAGACATTAGTCAGGTGAACCAAGTTGGGTTCCATCTTCATCCCCAATATATACAGATGGATATTGTCCCAGATGTCTCACAGACAAGATGATTCCTTCTGACCTTTCCTCTCCTAAGCCAGCATCTTACCCTCTTTTCAGTCAGGAAACTCCTCCTTTGGTCTAACCTAAATCCCTTTTGCTGATTTCCTTGACCAAATGAACTTACAACGTCACAGAATCTGTCCTCTCTACCTTTATCCTTTATTTAGGCTATTATTAAGCAGAAAAGGGGCCTTGAACTGATAGATGACCGGGCAATAAGGTCTTTCTAGTGTATCATGTGCAGAGGCTTTTTAAGGGTAAGCACATACATAAGTGTGGAACAAGTGTGGCTATATGGGAATACCATGCATGGCTGGGGTTTAGACATGGCACTGGGGGTGGGCTAGGCCCACTGTTCTTTTTTTTTTTTTTCTTTTTGGAGGGCAATTTGGGGTTAAGTGACTTGCCCAAGATCACATGGCTAGTTATTGTGTTAAGTGTCTAAGGCCAGATTTAAATTCAGGTCCTCCTGACTCCAGGACCGGTGCTCTACTCACTGCACCACCTAGCCACTCTGCTCACTGTTCTTCTGGGCCATATCTTGAACCTGATTCTAAGGGAGTGGGTGCCATGCAGTGAACATTGGACTGAGAACTCAGCTACCAGTGATTGTGCCACTGCCTAGATGTGTGGTCTTGGACAATTCACTGTACCTCTTTTTACCTCTGTTTCCTTCTTGGCCAAATGAGGAAACTAGACTTTAAAATAACAATTGCTGACATTTATAAAATGCCTTAGTCTCCAAAGTGCTTTCCTCACAATCCTGTCCTGCTCTGACCCTACCAGGCAGGTAGTTTAACAGATAAACTGAGGCTCTGAGAGATTGTTACACAGAAAATAGGCATCAAAATGAAGGCTATGCTTTAGGGTATTTGGCTTCTAGTTGAAGATGTTGAGATCTAAGGCTCCATCTGACTGAGTTTTTAAGATGCTATGATTCACTTAAGGAACACTTGAGAAAATTCATCCAGATTCTGGCCTTGGTGACCTGGCTTCCTCTACCAACTCCAGAAAGGTGCTCCTCTCTCCCCCCTAGACCAGGCTCCTGCTTTGTTCTCTGAGGGAAGAACCCTCAGATGAGGCCAGTAGCCGACAGTGTCATGAAGGGGAGCCAGCTCACCTGGGTGTGAACCCCAGGTCTCCCTGGGAAGTCCTCCAGAAAGGCCGGGACCAACTGTTCTGAGAGATCCTGAGATCCTGGCTCCCATGCTGAGAGTGGGACCGTGGCTTCACACAGGCCTAGACTCCCACAAAACTTCTTTGGCTGTTGAGAAACCATAAGAGACATCAGAAAGGTGATGGCAACCTGGGAAGAGGGGAAATCTCTGGTCTCAGCTCAGTCCTGGATGAAGAGGAATCAGAAGCTTTATGAATGGAAGTATTTACAGGACCATGTAGAGTGATGGGTATTCATCGGGGGCAGAGAGGTATGGGTTTGTGGGGGAGGATTGAGGCCAGGAGGATGAGCCTATGTATGCATCTCTGAGCTTGTGTATTTGGAAAGGGTGTGCTGTGTGTGGGAGGTAAGAGGTGTGTGTATGGGCAAAGGGTAGGGGCTCTGTGTGAGACAGCAGAGTGAATATTCCATATGTAAGTCTGTGGAGTGGGTATTCTGTATGTGTTGGGTGAGTCCTCTGTGTATATGTGAGATGGGTACCTGTGTATATGTAGGGTGAATGCTTTCTGTTTATATATGTGAGTCCCTGCATATGTGTGTGTGTGTATGTGTGTGTGTATGTATGTGTGTGTATGTGTGTGTATGTGTATGTGTGTGTGTATGTGTGTGTATGTATGTGTGTATGTGTGTGTGTATGTGTATGTGTGTATGTGTGTGTGTATGTGTGTGTGTGTATGTGTGTGTGTATGTGTATGTGTGTGTGTGTATGTGTGTGTGTGTGTGTGTGTGTGTGTATGGCTTGGAGAGGAACACTGAGTATTGAGAAAATTATTTCTACATTATATTAATAATTATCTCAATAATCTACTATTAATAGCATATTAATCATCAGTTCTTGAATTAGGACCTGTAAGTTGTTCAGGACCTTGAAGTGAAGGACACTGTTGATAGATGAGACTGCTTTTTGATCCTGGGTGGGAAATCCCACCCAACTAGAGAACCTTATAAAGAATTCAATCTAAGGTGAATTCCAGTCTGTAGTATTCTACCCAGGCTTGGCTGAGGGTATATACTTTGTCTAGATTGCCTTAAGCAGGTAGTGGTGGTGGTGGGGGAGGTGGTGGTGGGGGGTCAGGGAGGGGGTGGGGGTGATGGTCATGGTCATGGTCTGAGGACAAGAGTGGTCAAAGCCACATCCCCCAGACCCTCATTCTCAGTGAGTTCCCTTCTCATTATAATATTCATTCTTCTCATTAGTGATTAGCCATAGAGTTGATTGCCACCCTCAGGAACACCCACTCTTCCAAGGGCATATAAGCATCGAGAGGGTTCCATAGGGGATCTGGTATTCAAGAGTTCCAATGACCCTTTTATTAATTATCTGCCAGCATGATTAATAACATGAAGCTATGTCTCTTGAGTCTTTTATAGGTCACAGTATGTGTATTAGGTATGTGTTTTGGGGGAGCCCCAGGAATGTACATGGAGGTGTGTTTGGGAGGGAAGGGTAACTCACAATCTGTCCCTGGAAGTGCGTGATGATGAGAGACAAGTATTCATCCAACATGTGCTGGCAGTTTGGCACCATGAGCTTCAGAGGCAATTTGGAGCATTCTTCCTCCAGGAAATGCTCAACAGTTTTCTAGAGAGAAGATTCAGGATTGTGAGAGGGTCTGGAAAGCAGGGGCCAAGGGAGACCCTGGGGAAGAAGACCCAAAGGAGGATCCCACAGGGAGAATCCAGTGGGGTAGCTGTGAGTGGAGGGCTTGAGGGAGAAATATCAGACTGCGGTACAGGATGGGTCAAGTCAAAGATCCACTCCACTCCGGGATTGAAGCCAAAGGAGTTATTCAAAGTCTTTGTGATCTTGTGATGGGCCTGGTGACTCTGCAGCCTCTTTGTCTGGGGCTTCTAGAAGTCTAGGGTCTCTGTGCTGTCCTGTAGTTTCTCCTGCCCCATTTCCATGCCTCTCTCCCACATCCCCCCATTGCCTTCCAGTCACCACTTCCCACCCCCACCCCGAGGAGGAAGGATTTCAGTACCTTGAAAAGTCTTTCTTTGGCCATCTTAATGAGAATGGTCATGATGTTCTCACACTCTTGGCATAGGTCATCCTGAGAAGGAGGAAAGGAATGGGGAAGGGGGCAGGAAAGGGAGAATTCCTTTTAGGGTCAAAGAATCTCAGTGATGACGGGGGCAGGGTCTTTTTCATGGAGAACAAGATGCTCTGGGCATTTTTTCTGACTGTGCCCCATGCCAGGAATGCTCTCCCTCCTCCCCTCTGCCTACTGAACTCTCTTCAAGTCCCAGCTGAAATCTCTTCCTTCCCCCTCCTCTCTTAATTCTAGTCCCTTCCCTCTAGTTATGTTCTTTTTATCCCATATACTTTTTTTGTAAACAATTTGCTTGCATGTTGTCTCCCTTATGAGACTGGAAACTCCTCGAGGGCAGGGACTTTCTTTTGCCTCTTTTTATATCCCCATTGCTTAGCACAATGCCTGGTACATAATAGGTGCTTAATACACATTTACTGATTGATTGGAGAGTTTAAAATGGTAAACTCCATAAGGACAGGGATTGTTTCATTTTTATCATTTTATCCCAACGGCTTATCATGATGCCTGGCACATAGTAGGTGCTTAACACAGGTTTGTTGAATTGAACTGAATTGACAGCTAGGTTCCCATCAATCAAGGAATCAACAAGCATTTATTAAGCCCTTACTATGTGCCAATCACATCGCTAAGCTCTGGGGATGCAAAAAAGTAAGAACACATTTCCTGTCCTTAGGAAGCTTACATTCTAATGGGGACATGGCAGGTACATATATAGGTATGTTGGAGATACATATAAATAGATAACCTTAGGGGCTTGAAGCTGAGGAGATTGTCCCCTCTTTCCCTTCTCATTCTTTGGAGACTCCCTATTCTCTCTGTCCCATTTCTGGGATCCAATTCCTCACATACACTGCTTGGGAATCCCTTCCCATGCCCAGTGAATTGGTACTCACTGCGTTAACATGTCCCCAGACCTTCTGGAGGCAGTGACCCAGGGCTCCACAGCGAATAGCTGTCTCTATGTCCTGACACTGGAACTCAGGATCTTGAGCACAAGTTGGTAATGTGGGAATTCGGGCTGCCGCAGCTGAGGACCCAAACCAACATCCTCACTTGGGGAGCACAGCTGCCTGGCTCCCCATTGCCAGCCTCCATGGAAGCACAGAATTAGAGTGGGAAGGAATCTTTTAGAGAGCTTAGTCTGACCTATACTAGTCTAGTCCAGTCTGTATCTGGAAAAGAGCCCCACTCTCCCCATCCAGCACAACATCCCTGACAAGTAATCATCCAACTTTTTGAATGACTTCCAGTGACAGGGGTTTCACTACCTCCCACTTTAGACCTTTACTAATTAGACCTTTAGACCCTACTAATTTAGACCTTTAGACCTTTACTAATTAGACTCTTTAGACCCTACTAATTATTAGAAAGTTTTTCCTGATGTCAAACCTATACTCACTGCCTTCCATCTTCCGTTCATTCTTCCTGGTTCTTCCCTCTTAGACCAAGCAGAACCAGTGGAGTCTTTCTCCCATAAGATATCTCTTCATATTCTTGAAGACGGTGATCATGGACCTCAGATACCTTGACTGATCCCCACATGGGCCTTCTACAGCCTGGGTGCCTCCCTTGGACATTATCCAGCTTATTTTTGTTCTTCCTAAACCCACCCATTCCCTCTTCCATATGCCAGCCCTTCAAATATTTTGAAGATGTCTATTGTACTGCTTTTATTAAGCTAACTATCCCTAGTTCCTTTGTCCACTTCCCATCTCTCATTCATTATGAATCTCCCTGGAAGGTTTTCTGAGGGATGATTTCTCCCAATCTCTTCTATTTTTGACTCTTCATTGACTAGGTTCAGACTTCCACCCTGGCCCCTACACCATAAGATCAGGAGGTAATAGATGAAGAGCTGGGAGGGGCCCCAGAGGCATCTAGCTCTCCCCATTTTTGAGGCCCAGGGTTGTGTCTCACCCAAGGTCACACAGCCAGCAAGCATCAGAAGTGGGGACTCCCTGGAAGCCAGGCCCATTGACTCCAGAGTCACTGATCTTTCTATTGCACTCTGAGAGCCCAAGATGTTTTTCTCTTGGGATTGAGGGGATTGGCTCACCAGGGCTGAGGCTGGAGAGAGGCAGCAGTAGTAGCAGCAGCAGCAGGGGCAGGGTTCTTGCTATAGCCATGGTAGGTGTTCAGCAAGGTTTGCCACTCAGGATTCCTGTCTGCAGCATTTATAGTTGGGGGCGTGGGCATCATGGTGGAGGAGGCATCAAGGGGGCAGGTTAGAGTGAGCCCTGGGGAGGTGAGCTGAGGCAGCAGGGGGGAGCTGAATCAGGGAAAAGGCACTTGGAGGGGTGATAGTCCAGGGCAGTGGAGAGGAGGAGGAAAAGGAGGAAGAAGAGGAGGAGAAAGAAAAAGAGGATGAGGAAGAGGAGAAGGAGGAGGAGGAGGAGGAGGGAGATGTGATCAAGATCCCAGATATTTGCCTTCCCCTTAGAAAGCTCCCGAGGTCTTTGCTACTTACCAGTTTCCAATGGAAACTGACTCCTTCAGTCCCCACATCCCAAACCTCTTCTCGGACTGCCCACCCTTCCCACTTACTAGTCTGGCCTCCTCCCCCACCTCTATTTACTCATTTTGTGGCAGCCAGGTGGTGCCACAGAGCATAGAGTACAGGACCTGAAGCCATGAAAACTCATCTTCCTGAGCTCAAATCTGACCTCAGACGCTAACTGTGTGACCCTGGGCAAGTCACTTAATCCTATTTGCCTCAGTTTCCTCATCTGTCAAATGAGCTGGAGAAGGAAATGATGAACCACTCCAGGATCTTTGCCAAGAAAACTCCAAATGGGGGTCACAAAGAGTTAGACACAACTGAAAAATGACTGGACAGCAGTAGCTTCCTCCATTCTAGCCATTTCCTAGCCCCATGGCTTAGCTCCTGTCCTCACTCTCAGGGGAAGCTGAGGACTGATGGTAGGAGAGGAGCATAGATTTAAAGCCAAATGGGACCTTCGAGGTCAGTGCATCCACCTCTCCCCCACCCCCATTTTGCAGATGAGTAGAGTGAGGCCTCAGGAGCTTACATAAGAAGTGGCTGTCACTAAAGTGACACTGGGCTTGGCGCCTCCATTTGTGAAGAGCTGGCCCTGCGAAGTCCCTCTCTCAGGGGGAAAGAGCTCTATTCTGGGGGAGAGGAGGCCTTTCCCACAAGGGAGAGGTATCTGTAAAGCACCTTGCCAACCTTCAAGAACTAAATCCACATGAACCACTAGAGCAAAAGGCACGTTGGGCTTGGGATCAGAGGCCCTGGGTTTAAATCTTGACACTGTGAGCTTGGGAAAGTCACTTAATCTCTGGCCTCATTTTCTGTAGATGCAAACTGAGGGAATTGGGCTGGGTAACTTTCAAAGCTCCCTTCCTGAGCTAACTTCTGTGCTCCTTTGATGATCCTCTTCCTTGATTTCCGTCCCCCTCAGCACACCGTAACCTGTTTGCCCCTACTCTTGGGAAATCTCTCTGAAAGCCCTCACCTGGCCCTCCAGCCTGGAACAAGGACCTGATGGGCAAACACTTTACTGCCTGACTGCACAAAGGTAAGCATCTGGAGAGGTGCCCAGGGACCAATCAGTATCTACTTGGTGCCAGTGTTATGGGGAGACAATCTTCTCCCCTTGGGCCATGGCCATTTTGATTGCCACAGAATTCAAAAACTATTCTTTATTATTCTCAATCTTGGGCCTAATTCTCAACTCTTCCCTTCCTCCTTTCCATCCCCAAATCCAATCAATTGCCAAGTCTTGTTGACTGCCCCTAACATCTCTCAAATATGTCCACTCTTCTTCATTCATTCATATAGCTACAAAAGGTCCTTAAAATATTTCACCAGGATTGTTGTACTAAACTATTAATTGAGCTCCCTGTTTTCAGTGTCTCTTATCTCCATCCTCCTGCAACAGTTGCCAAAATAATATTAATGTAGAGATCTGACCACCTTATTCTAATTCTGGGTTCTAAGGAAATCAGAGTATTGTTTTGATTTTCATGCCAAGGGCTAAAACTGCAACATCACCCTCATTAATTATCAATTAAATGTGCCCCTACCCCAATTTATTTACCAACTAGATAAACCTCTTCTCAAATGTTTGCTCATTTTTTCTACATGTCCAATTTTCTAGTTTCCTAGGTTTAAATGAACAAAAAGAATACAGGTTATGTACGGTATTTATTAACAATGCAACAAACAACGAAACAAAAGAAATGAATAATTATTTACAATCAGTTGTGAGAACGAGCTAAAAATCCCTTTTAAATATCACTACAACTGCTGACTCCTCAGTTCTGGAGACATAGCCCCACCATTCGCTTTTCTCAGAATACCAACTAAAGTCTGTTCTCAAGACTATTCTTCATATTTCTTCACAAGATAAAGGTTAAACTCAATTGTCTTAGGAAATAAGTTTTCTTAGTCATTTTCTGCTGTTTTCTATCATCATCCTCATCAACAACAACCATTTATTAAGTCCTTACTATATGCTAAGCTATATGTGCTAATCTCTAGGGATACAAAGGAAGGCAAAAACAATCCCCACTCTCAAGGAGCTCAGATTCTAATGATGGGCTATATAGAAATACTTATGTACATATAAGGCATATACAGTGTTTAAGTGGGAGGTATTCTCAGAGGTAAGGCACTAGTAGTTTTGGGTTGGGGGAGAGGAGTATAGAGAAAATGGAAAAAGTCTCCTACGGAGAAGGGATTTGAACTGAGTCTTGAAAGAAGACAAGGAATCCAGGAGGCAGAGGTGAGAAGGCAGAGATAGGGAAAAAAATTGGAATTGGCATATGGAGTGTCATGTGGGGAAAACCGCAAGGAGCCCAGTGTAGCTAGACAGTAGAGAATGGGGAAGGAAGAAAAACCCAGGGGAAAAAGTGTCTAGGAGCAGGGGCCGACCCAAAGTGTCAAATATGGTAGAGGTCGAGAAGGTTGAGGATGGAGAAAAGGCCATCATAGTGGTTGACCTTGGAAAAAGCAGCTTCAGTTAAGCGAAGAGTCAGGAAGTCAGATTACAAGAGGTGGAAATGTAAGTGGAAGTTGAGGAGGTAGAGGCAACAAATGTCAACAGCTTTTTCAAAGTGTTTGAATGTGGAACAGAAGGGAGATATATAGGATGATGGCTTGAGGAGATGGCAGGGTTCAGTAGAGGTTTTTCTAGGGATGAGGAGATCTGGGCAGCAGGGAAGGAAACAGAGATAAAGGACTGGTTCAGAGGCAGGTAACTATGCCACATTAATGAGAAAAAATAAGGCTATGAGGCTGGGGGCAGTGGAGATTTTATTTTTGTCATTAGACATCTGAAGACCTCTCAGGGAGAGGGAACAGACACTGTTCTTTGAGAGGATATAAACTTTAGGAAGTCAGGGATTGTTTCATTGTGTCCCTGTGTCCCCTGGGCTTAGTATAGGGTCTGGCACATGTGACTTCATTGGTATAGCCATCTCCCAGTGAAAACTGATACCTTCAATCCATGCAGTTCTGCACTCACTCAGCAGCTTAGAGCCTGAGAGCTCCCTGGAATGCTTGCTCAGGAACTTGCTTAGGGCTACACCATCAGTATCTGTCAGAGGTAGGTTTCTTTAACTTTAAAAATGACTCTCCTTTGGCACATAGAAGGCCTACTACATGGAGGTGAAAAGTCCAGGGATGTTATACACTGCATGTGTTTTCAGATATTTTCAAAATATTGATCAGTTGTGCTCATTTTCCCCTCTTTTTTGTCTTTAACAATACTATTTATTCTATGGGATACTGGGTACTATGGGTACTGGAGGAAAAAAAAGGCATCAATAAAAGCTTATTTAAGAAATGCTTGTTGATCATTTGATTGACCCCAGAGGACATCATGAGAAACAACGCATGAAAGTTACAAAGATGAAACTTTAAGTTGGATATGGGGACAAACACAATGAAAGGTGTCCCGAAGCAGGATGAGAGGTGATGGCTCTGTCTCCTTGGAGATCTTCAAGCAGAGATTGTCATTGGATTAGGGGACTGATAAGGCTGATTCTGGTTCTCAAATTCTTTGATTCTGTGAATAACACAGGGATTTCAGATTGAACGGAAAACAACAATGGAAGGCTAATGGGGGACTTTTCTAGAGCTCTTTAAGCCACACCAGTTTGAACAGAGGAAGGTATTTTCCCTCTCTGGATGACTTACACTCTTTTTCTGAGAAAAGAGAGAGACTTCTAATATTTTTCCTAACTCTAAACATTAGTTTATTCTATGAATTTACATTTAAATCAGACTTTTTCTTCCCCAAATTGAAAGTGATAGAAATTGATGGAGTTAACTGCCAGGCAACCCCCTTGGCCCCGCTTCCAGGAGTTCAGACCCTCTGGAGATAAGATGGATAAACAAATAGAATTTTTTCTTTCCATGGGTATTTCCCCTCATTGATGGGAAGAGGTGCTTTAGGTCACCTCTTCTGACATCCACCTGGAGGAAGTAAGATTTGAAGTGACTCTTGACCCAGAAGAGGGAAGGTTGGTGACTTCAAAATGAGAGGTTGTTTTTGGAATGTTAAGTGAGGAGGGAAAAGGAGTCTAGAGGTTGTTGTCTTGGAGATGGGTTGTAGTCAAAGGAACACTGCCCTTGAAGTCAGGAAACCTGGATTCCAATCTGAGCTTTGTAATTTATTAGCCTTGTGACTTTGGATAAATTACTTCAATTCTTGGGGACCACTTTCCTCATCTATTAAATGGGGCCAACCATTTTTGCATTTTCCATGTGATAAGGTTGTTTTGAGGAAGGAAAACTTCTTGTTATTTTGGGGGAAGTTAGGATGAAAAGAATGGGAGGTAAAGTCTGGGAAGCTATGGGTTTTGAATTTGCTCGGGAAGTCACAAGGTGTGTCAGTGAAGGTCTTTGATGAAGAGAATAGTTATAGGACCAGAATATTGGAACTAGAAGGAGTCTTAAAGGTAATTGAGTCCAACTCATTCATTTTACAGATGAGGAAACTGAGGCTGGGAGATGTTAAATAATTTGCCCAGGGTGACAAAGCTAGATGGCTGGACCTGGCATCACGTGGAGTTCAAATCAAGCTTCAGACACTTACTAGCGGTGTCACCCTGGCTAAGTCATTTCACCCTGTTTGTCTTAGTTTCCTCATCTGTAAAATGAGCTGAAGAAGGAAATGGCAAACTGTTCCAGTATTTTTGCCAAGAAAACCCCAAAGGGGGTCATGAAGAGTCAGACATGACTGAAAACGACTGAACAACAAGCAACAGAAAAGATCTGTTTGGCTTCTTTCCATCAGGCTAAAGTAGATAAACATCCGGGATCTTTTCCAGTTCTGAGAGATGCTCATTGATTCTGGGATGGATAAAATGAGAAAATATTTATAAAGCCCTTTCCAAACCTTAAAGACCTATATAAATACTTGCTAGCTAGTAGTAGTAATTATCTCAGGCAGATTCAAATCCTGACTTCAAGTCCAGTATCCTACCTATTGTACCACACTCTCTTAATCATGGGGAAGATGATTTTGGGTATAGCAGTGTCTGACACATTTCAGGCACTTAGTAAATGCCTGTTATTTTGTATCTACACAGATATGTATATATGTACATACATACACACATATATCCAATATGTATGTGTATCTCTGTAACATATAAGAGGAAGCATGTTTCAATGGGAAGAGCACTGGATCTGGAGTCAAGGAGCTTGAGTTTGAATCTCAGCTCTTCCTCTTATTCTCTGTATGAGCTTGGACAAGTCACTTACCATCTCTGGGCCTCAGTTTCCTTATCTGTAAAATGAGGGTGGTGAGCCAGATGACTTCCACAGTTTCTTCCAGCTCTAAATCTCTGATCCTATGAGATATGCATCTGCACACGTACATATGTGCACACATATTGTGCACACACGTATATCATATGCATGCATATACACATACATATACATGATATATGTTGTATAATATGTATGTATATAATACGTATCTAGTATGTGAATAGTTTTGGAGCTCATGACAGTAGAGGAAGCCCTAGGGGGTGGGTGAGATTATATCTAGAAATAGTGAGTTGGAGGGGATGGGTCTCATTGACAAATATTATTTGAGGGAGCCCGAATGTAAGTTTATGCCTTTGATACTTGGGGGTGGGGAGAAAGCACAGCACGGTGGACAGACATAATAGCCACATTTGACTGGGAATCAGACCTGAGTTCTAGCCATTGTTCTGATGATGACTGTGTGACCTTGAACACAGTCCTTACTCTTTCTGAGCTTTAGTTTCTTGGACCAGACCAAAGGATCTGAACCTTTCTGATTTGTCAAGGCAGTCTAGTGAAGCCCATAGACCCTTTCTCAGTGTGCCACACCTCAGGAAGGATCCATCTTGGATCATCCAATTGCATATGAAAAGGTGAGCTATGCAATGCATTTGTTCAGGGCATCCACTGCCTCTATCCCTTTATCCCCAGCCTCTCATAAGTATAAGATTCCAACAGGGAACCTGGGAAATATAACTAGCTGGTCATCATATAACAAGGATGGGATTTCTCACTGAGGGAACTGGCTCTAAAGTAGGAAGAATCATCAAACAGGAGAGGCGTTAGACCTCCTCTACATTCCGTCTAGAAGTGCCAAACCTTAGAACTGAGGGTTGTAGGAGTCAAAGTCTGACTTGCAGCAGAAGCACATGGGGAGCTTCATGTACATCATTAGGTCAGGTCAGCTTCCTGTATTCCTTCTGTCTTTTTGTTTCTTTTTTCTGAACATCAAAGACCAGAAACCCAATAACTGGACTTTTCCAGCTTGAAAGATGGCAGTAACCAGGGTACTGATGGAGTTCTTAGAGAATAGTAATAGTAGCTTACATTTATATGGCACCCTTAAACTACACAAAAATCCCAACCTTAAACTATACAAATAGTTTGCATAGTTCTAATTGTTAGAAAATTTCCATTGTTTGGAGCCTCAGTCTGCTTCTCTATAATCTTTCCTTTTTCCTAGTTTCACCTTCTAGGGCCAAGAAAAACAAGGCTACCCCTCCTGTATGTATCATATACATTTCATATACACTCGAAGACAACTATCTTATATTTACTTTTTGGGGCCAAACATAAATAGTTTTTTTCAATAGACATGCTTATGACATGGTCTTCCATCCTTTGGCTGTCCTGGTTGCCCTAAAACTATGAAACACCAACAATGTAAATACTCATGTTAGACCATGCCCTAGCAGAATTTCTCGGGCTTGGCTTCATTTTTATCATTTGTTTAAGAGAGCAAGTCACATAACTAGTTAGGATCTGCAAAATCAAGCTGAGATACCAAACTTTAGGTCAATTGATTAACTGGTTAGTGATAAGAGAATTTCTGGCTCAGTCTTATTACCTCTATATACTTAAGATGAACGTATCACATAACTAGCTAGATAGCTCCAGTGTCATTAATGGTTAGTATGCAAATTCCAGCTATTTCCCCAGTATATTCTAACTAGTTTATTATTTTACTTGCTGTAGATCTTTGCCTTCTGCTATTTGTTCTTTGAGGTATAAATCTTATCTTCCCCTTCTGCTCTCTGTAAATTTCCTTTGTATCCATCCTACCCATGGAACCAGAACCTATATAACTCAGCTTAAGATTGTTGTTCAGGGCCCACTGATTTTTGTATACCATGGTCTATGCTCTGAGCATACAATAAACTGATTCTTGCACATTTTTTTATACTGATAAGTATGGTTAGCAGCAATCCCTATCAATGAATCTTTGGACAATTTTGCTCACTCCTAGAAGCCACATTTTAGAAAGTATATTGATAAGCTGAAACAAGTCCAGGAGAGGGCAACTAGGATAATATCTTTACAGAAGGAACTGGTGGTGTTTGGCCTGGAAAAGTAAATACATGATAATATATGAAGGACTGATATGTACAGGAGGGTTTAGCCTTGTTCTTGGCCCAGAGAGTGAAACTAGAATAGGCTAGGGTTATAGAGAAGTAGACTGAGGCTCTGTGTGGTGAAACTTTCTAATAATTAGAACTACACCAAAGTGGATTGGGTTGCCTTGGGCGACAGTGGATTCCCCTTCATTGGTGGTTTTTCAAGAGAATACTAGAACCTAAAAAGTGGGCGTATGCTATAGAAATGATACTCGATCACCTATAGGTCATCTCTGAGGTCCCAATTCTGATTCTCTGAATCTCTTAAGTCCCCTGCTTTTTTTCAGAGTTCTGGATCTCAGTTTCCTCCTCTGTTAAATGGGACTAAAAATACCGAACTCATAGAACTGTTGTAAGAAGGTGAGTGAAATATATATATATATGTACATATATGAAAATGCCTGAGATGTTGGAGGGGCTGAGATGAGGCAAAGGTGCTGCTATTCCTTTTAAGGTGTGGAGAAGTGATGGATGGTCAGAGGGAAGACTGGAAACCAATGGGCCCCATTCCAGCATCTTCCAGGTGCCAGGATCCCAGCATGGGGAATGGGGGTGGAGATGTGGGATGAATGACAAATCTGAGGAATGGAAACTTCCCAGATTTCTCCATCTGCAGGACGGAAGCAGCCCCACCTTGTCCTTGGGCTATTTCTAGAAAGTGAGCCTTGCCTCTCTTTGAATGAAGTGGCTGGCGGCTTCCCCAGTTTGGGCCATCTGCTTGTGGACATCATCTCTTACTGTCTGGACATTCTCCAGTCTGGGCTATCATTTCAGTGCAGAGGGAGAAGGGGACAGAGCCCAGGACAGACCTCCGGGAGCTATAATTATCTCAGAAAAGGACTTAATGCCTCCACAGGAGGCCTTCTTCAGCTATTTCATTTTAGGGGACCCCTTTGACAACAGTCTGGTGTTCTCTGTGGACCCCTACTCAGGATCATGTTTTTTTTTTTTTTAAGCAATTGGGCTTAAGTAACTTGCTCAAGGTTACACGGCTAGTCATTATTTATGTGTGGGTGCTCATTTTCTGAGGCCGGATTTGATCTCGGGTCATCCCAACTCCGAGGCCGGCGCTCTTACTCACTGTGCCACCTAGCCGCCCAAGGATCATGTTTTTTAACACACAAAACGAAATACGTAAGATTGCAAAGGAAACCAATTATATTGAAATACAGTTATCAAAATATTTTTAAAAAATTCATGGACTCAGGTTAAGGACCTCTGTCCTACTAATATGTTTTACATGGTTGAACACATATAATTGATATCAAATTGCTTACTGTTTTAGAGAGGAGCAAGGGGAGGCAGGGAGAAAAATTTGGAACTCAAAATTCTTTTTGTTTTGTTTTTTTATTTTTTTTTAATTTTTTTTAAATGACTTACTTTTTTGCGGGGGGGAGGTAGGGCAATTGGGGTTAAGTGACTTGCCCAAGGTCACAGGGCTAGTTTTGTGTTAAGTGTCTGAGGCTGGGTTTGAACTCAGGTCCTCCTGACTCCAGGGCCAGTGCTCTATTCACTGTGCCACCTCAAAGCCTGGAACTCAAAATTCTTAAAAAAAAACCAATGTTAAAATGGTTTTTACTTGTAATTGGAAAAAATAAAATACTATTTAGAAAAAAAAGAAAGTTCCTCTGTTCTAGAACCTGAAAAAACAGAACTGTGGGTCCCTGAGATTTTAATAAAGTCACCCCTGTGCAAAGAATAGTCAAATTTACAATGTGACACCAGGCAAATCCACTTCCTTTTCTGGACTTTTATTTCCTTGTATGTAAAATGGAACAGTTTGGACTTTTCTCATGTGGAAGAGAGATTAATTAGGCTTGTTCTGATGCATAGTAGACACTTGATGAAATTATGTTAGGTTGATTGATTGGCCCTTGAGGGCTCAATTAGGAGTAGTGGGTGAACAGTGGGTATCTGGGAACTTTAAGCCAGCCTGATAGGATATTGAACCATGGCTGGATGCAGACAACAATCTCCACTGGCAAAGGAAACAGATGATGTGACAAGGTCCTAGGGGCCTACAGTATCATACATGGCAAGCCTTCCAATGAGAGCTTGTGGAATGGGTGCCTTGGGAAGTGGAGGCTTCCTCCTCATTGGCTATCTTCAAGCAAAAGCTAGCTGGAGCCCTGTGGAGGTGATTGTGGGAAGGATTCTTCTGCTAAGGGATCTTGGAGATCTGATCCAACTCTGAGTTACTGTGACTCTGTCCCTGGATCATCCTGAAGGTGGTTTATAGGTCTAACATTCTCTGATTATCTGAAAGCAGCACAGCACCTGCTTTGGGGCTGCTGACTCCCAGCTGTATTGGCAGGGCACCCAGACTGGGCACCCAGAAGCTGCTTACTGCTACTCTTCAGATTCTAGGAAAAACCCCGCAGGTCTAGATTTCTAGGGCTGCCACTCATGAGGCCCCTCCAGCGTGCCTCTCATTGACTTAGTCAATAAGATGACTAATTTTTCCTGTAATTTTTTTTTTTACTGAGAAGGTGTAGCAAGAACAGTTAACACAAAACATCCTCCCCAAACCGTGGGCACACTCTCCCCAAACACATACACAAATTCTCTGGTGACACTAGGTTCAAACTTCAAGTACAAAGTCTGGTTGGGCACATGTGTCGGGATTATATGTGGCCAAAGGATAAACTCACTGACTGACTGCTGAAAGTCCTTCTTTATGATTGTTTGTTGTTGTTGTCTGGACCTTCTGTGATTATATTAGTTGGGGGTGGGGACAGAACTCCTGCCCTTACAATTTTGTTGTTCAGTTATGTCTAATGTGTCTTCATGACCCTATGAGTTTTCCATTTCCTTCTCCAGCCCATTTTACAGATGAGGAAACTGAGGCAAACAGGGCTAAGTGACTTGTTCAGGGTCACACAGTTAGTAAGTGTCTGAGCTCAAATTTAAATTCAGGTGTTCCTGACTCCAGGTCCAATGCTCTTACAATAGGCTAAAAAAATTAAGACTTATGGACCCGGAGACAAGAAGGTTGATTGACTGACAATAATTGACTTTAGGAACATAAAAGATTTGTATGAAAAGGAAGATGAGAAAGTCTTCTCCCTGTCCACAGAAATGAATAATAGAACACTGAGGCAATTGGACCTTCAGTTGAAACTGGGAGAGTGTGACATTTATTACATAGTTTGGTGTTAGAGGCTGAAATATCACATTGGTCAAAACAGGTTCCTCAGGGTCAGCTAGGTGGTACAGCAGATAGAACACCAGCCCTAGAGGCAGGAGGATCTGAGTTCAAATCTGACCTCAGATACTTATTAATTGTGTGACCCTGGGCAAGTCACTTAACCCCAAAGGCCTCCAAAAACAAAAAAGAGGTTTCTCCACAATATAAGCCACTCCACTAAAGTGTAATTTCTTTGAAAAGAATAAATGCATAGCTATAAATGGAAAAATAATTACATAAAATTATTCTATAAAATATGATGATGTGTATGCTTATAATGATGTACATTATATTTTATATAATTTATATAATTAATTAAAATATTAAATGTTTTAAATTTAAAAATATATTTTACCAGACTTATATACAATATATATGTATATATCCATCCATGTCTATATTTTACCAGACCTATAATTTCGTTGCCATAGATGCTGGGGAAACTCCCTCTACCAATGCAATGTACATGCTCTGCATCTTACAGTCTTGAGGGTTGACCAGGACACTGTTGATAGGACCCTGTATATGGTCCTCAACACTCACATCTCTTGTCCCCTTGTCCTATTGGCCTTCATTATTTTCTAAGCCTTTTCTCCACTGTGCCTTGTTCTCAGATCAATGCCAATTATTGCAGGTTTCAGAGTGGACCCTGCCCCATGGGAGGGTCCTGCCCCCAGCTCTGATCTAGACCCTTTCTTGTTGACCTTTTTTTTTTTCTACATTTACCTAGAAATTTTCCTGTGTTGATGTTCTTCCACTCTTCCAGGCACTAATTGTCCACAGGAGTTCCAACTTCCCTCTCCCAGGGCAAGTAGACTCTTCAAGCCCCCAGGTTTCATTGGGTAGAAGGTCCTCATCTCCCTTCACCCTGATTTTATATATATATGTAGAAGCATTCATCAGTGGAAACCCTTACAACCACCAAAGTAAGGCCTCCTTCCTTTCCCCCCTTTATAATTTTACCCCTCTTCCTCACCACCTCTACCCCACTCTTGTCTTCCCAAGACCACCGAGTTCAGTAGTTGTGATGGCTCTCAGTGATGGCCCTCAGTTTGACCCCAGAACACCCCTCACTCCTCTCTATCCCCCTGCTCTCTTCCTGCCTTTCACGTTTGCCTCCCACATATTGTAATGGAGCCCCACATAAAAAGCACTGATTCACCTCTAGGTGGTATGTCGCCAGGTTCTGTTGATAATGCCCTCCAGCCCCGCCACCCCTCCTCATTGTCATCACTCTCAGATTTCTGCCTTCACCCCTGTCTTTTTTAGAAAGAAGTCTCTTACTGATCTTTTGGTTGTCACTCTGTGGCTGCTGTTGTATACATTTATTCACTCCTCCTGCATTTCTGTTGTTTGGGGCATTTGAAAAGCAAATACTCTCTTTAATTCTGGGTTTCAAATTCTTTATTGTTTAATACCCATATTTTATCCGGTATGGTTAAGCTCAGATTTATAGGTTCAGTCATTGTTCTTTGGAGCACATTCCCCCCCCCCCCCCATTCCCTCCTCCTTTCCCTAGTGGGTGCACAATAATTTGTTGTTTGAAAGTCCTTTCCTTTGTAGTTGGAAGTCTTTTTTCTGATGGCTTGCAGAATTTGTTTCTGAATTTAATTGTTTAATTTAACCACTGTGAGTCTTGGAGTTTGTAACCTTGTTATTTTGTTTTTTCTTGGAACTGATCTGTGAATCTTTCATTTAGAATTCCATTTTCAATGATGGGTTCTCTTCTGTTATTTCCTTCTTTATGATATTAGGATTTTTTTCATTGTGGCATGTTCTTCTAGGAAGCCTAGGATCTTCAGTTTATCTCAATCTTGTCTTCTAGATCAGTATGTTTTGCTTGCATAGTGACCATTTCTCTTTTAATTTGCTTCATGATTCCCTCCCCTCTGATTGTGGTTTCCTTGGGGGCTGGATCTCAACCTCCTCCCACAATAGGTAGTTCACAGCTCACCAGCAGTCAAACTAGCTTAAGCTAGGTGCTATGCTCTTTCCCTCTGGCTTGAGGGAGTATTACACAGCTCCTCACATACACAGTACCCTGTTCTGGTGACCTGTTCCGTTCCTTCTGTACCTCAGTTCTCTGACCCAGAACTGACAAGTCAGAGCCTGTTTTCCCTAGCATGGGTTGTTCAGAGCTTTGCTGCACTGATCCTTCTGGGTTGCAGCCCCCAGCAGGCTTTTGCTCCTGAAAGACTTTGGACAAGCTTACTGTCTAGGCCTGAGCAAACTTCCCAGGTCTGGAGCCAGTGTGTCCATAACACTGGAAAAAGGGAAAGGAGATTGTGGAATAGGACTAGGTTTTGATGTAGACCTGTGCTGTGTCCTTGGGTCTGCTAGGATAGTAAAACTTTATTGCCAGTAGCATGGGAAGTGGGGAAGCTCAGGGTCAGTGAATGTCAGTTCCTAGGCTTTTTAACTTTCTTTTGGATTTTGGGTGTGCTAGACTATGGAAACAGCGGAAGTTGCTTTATTTTGAGCACAAAATTTCCTGGTTTTTAGAGGTTTGAGAGGTCATGGGGATTGGAGAAAATGTTTAGTCCATCATCTTGCTGTTCACATGATCTGGAAGTTCCTCCAAGGTAGATATTTAGCACCCAGAGAGAAAGATGCTTATTTCCCCAGTGAAGAAACTAATAGAAATAAAGTCCTGGCTTTAGACTGGAGATGGAATAAGGGTAAACCAGGAAATGAAGTGGAAGATAAATGTAAAAGTCTTTGTGAACTTGTATCTGGTCAAATTTAATAATATGAGACTATGCCTGTCAGTTTCCATTTGAATAGAAAACAATTTTTAGCTCCATTTGTCTTCAGTATTCAGCATTGTCAGAGAATGAGGGTGTAGAGTTACATTGTCATAAGATATCTTAGTTGGAGTAGACCTCACAAACTGTCTAGTCCAACCCTTACTTGAATAGAAATTCTCTCTATAACATTCCTAGCAAGTAGTCACTGAGCCTTCCCTTTAAAGCTTTTAGCCTGGCAATCACTGCCCAGCGAGACAGTCCATTGTCATTTTGGGCAACTTTGATTCACAAAATTTAAGCACTAGAGTTTTTAGAGTTATCGCTGACATCAACAAAAAATAGTCCTCCAGTTTTCTTCCACTTTCAGATTCTTCTTACATTGGGATCATAGAATCATCTACCCAGGGCTGGAAGCTCTTAGGGGCTTCTAATCCGTCATCCTCATTTTATAGAAGAAGGCCCAGGGCGATTGAATGATTGAATCAAGGGCACACAGGTAGTAAGCTCTGGAGGTGGACCTTCTTACTCCAGCATCAGTGTTTTTTCTCCTTTATCGCCCTCCACTCTGAATTTAGACCATCTAGTGCTTAGGATGGTACATGACACATAGCATGGACTTAGCAAAAAGTTTATTGACTTATTGACTTTTGACTGAGTGATTCATTGATTGATTACAATCTATATCTTTGAGACTTCCATCCATTGCTCCTAGTACTGTTTTCTGGGACCCAGAAGAACAACTTTAATTTCTTTTCCATGAAACACTCCAGGTTTAAAGACAGCCACCATAGTCAGCCAGAGAGGAGTGGGATGCTTTGAGTGGGGTAGGGAGTCTTCTATTAGTAGAAGTCTTAGCAAAGGCTGGATTACCCCTTGAAAGTGTGAAATAGTTATTCAGTTGCAGCTTGGACTACATGGCCTCTGACATTTCTTCTGACTCAGAGAATGATTTAATGAAGATGGAAACTAGGCATGTTATAAACAGCAGAGGATTTCTTTTTAGGAGTCGTTTTTGGGGCCAAGAGACATAGAGAGAAGGAAGAAAATTAGCATTGGGATGTCAGTCAAAGGATGAAGTAATAGTATTAAGGAGGAAACAAGTAAACACCTATCCCGGTCCCTCAGACTTTTGACCCAGGAGTCATCCTGGCTTCCTCACTATCTCCCCTCTTCCCAGTATCCAAGCTGTTGCCAAGGTTTGCTGATTTCACCGTTGCTACCCCTCTGGGGCAGGCCCTCACCACCTCACACCTGCCCTATTGTAATAGCCCACTGGGGAGTCTGCTGGCCTCAAATCTCTTCCACTCCAATCCATCCACCATTCAGCCACTAAAGTGATTTTTCCTAAAGCACACTACTGATTCTGTATCCCAAAGAGATCCAAGGAAAGAGAAAAAGGACCTATTTGTACAAAAATATTTATAGCAGATCTTTTTGTGGTGGTAAAGAGTTGGAAATTGAGGGGATGCCCATCAATTGGGGAATGGCTGAGTAAGTTGTGATGTAGGATTATGATACTATTGTGCTGTAAGATACAGTAAGCAGGATGGTTTCAGAAAAACCTGGGAAGAATTATATAAATTGATGCAAAGTGAAATGAGTAGAACCAGGAGAACATTTTATACAATGACAGCAATATTGTAAGGATGATCAACTCTGAAAGACTTAGTTATTCTGATTGAGACAATGATCCAAGATAATCCATAATGGAAAATGCTAACCACCTCCAGAGAGAGACCTACTGAACTCTGAGTGCAGATTGAAGCATACTTTTAAAATATTCTTTATTTTTCTGTGTGCGTGCGTGTGTGTGTGTGTGTGTTTGCACAATGGCTAACATGGAAATGTTTTGCATGACTTTAAATGTATAATAGATATGCTATTGTGTGCCTTCTCAAGAGTGGGGGCAGGGCAGAAAGGAAGGAGAGAATTTCAAGCTCAAAATTTTAAAAAATGAATGTTAAAATCTTTTTACATGTAATTTGGAAATATTTAACAAAATAAATAAAAATATATAATAATGATATTTTTAAATGGTATGATCTTTATCAGGTCACATATCCATTTTGAACTTGTGGTAGCATTTAGGCAGCTAGGTGGCACAGTGGACCTAGAGTTAGGAAGACTTGTATTCAAATGTGACCTCAGATATTTGCTATCTAAGGTTACCTTGGGCCAATCACTTAACCTCTCTGTGCCTCAGTTTCCCCATCTGTAAAATGTGGATTATTTTCCTTCAACTCCATTTAAAATAGGAGGATGCTTTATCTTCATTCTTTTGGAATCATGAATGGGCACTGTATGGATCAAGTTCTTGAAGCTTTCAATGTTGTTTGTTTTCATAGAATTAGTGTTAAATTTTTATAGGATTTCATAGGGTTAGTGTATAAGTTGTTCAACTGGTTCTTCTCATTTCATTCTTCGCCAGTTTGTAAAACACTTTAAAATTGTTTGGTTTTATAATATTGATGTTAGAGTATAAATTGTTCTGGTTCTGCATACTTCCCTCTGCATCAGTCTATTTGAAATCATCTACTACCTCTTCATTGTATTCATAAACCATGTTCATAAACCACAATTCCTTTGGCCATTCAGGGGCCTGCTGGTTGTACCTTTTCCCTGAGAGTCCCAAATACACCTTCAGCAGTGATTTCCCACAGAATCAAAGAGAGAAGGGAGTTAGTTACCTACCCAAGATCACAGCACAAGAGTTACTAAGCATGGAGTTTAAGAAAGGAAAGATGAAAGATAGTCAAAACTAGGGGCCAATGGTGGCATAGCCAGCACGATTCTTTGAGTTTTTCCAGGAATCCTGGTGCAAAGGCTGCTGAGCATGTTGGCAGAAACCAAACCGAAGTGTTGTGGCAACATTCTAGGGTTGTTGCAAGAAGGAGGGCAGGAGACAGGCTAGTCTCAGGCAAAATGGAGAAACAGGACAAACAGACCCTGGATGCCTTCTCACCTCCTCCTAGCCTTTCAGTCACTTGGTTTATAAGCATTTATTAAGCATCTACTGTATACCAGGTTCTGCATTAAACACTTGGGATATGAAGAGAGATTAAAAACAAAAACAATGAAAACACACTCCCTTCCCCCACGTTTTAATGGTGGAGACAACACGGAAGTATCTAGGTTGGGAGTTCTTAAGCTGGGGCCAAGAAACCGATTTTAAAAATATTTTTGTAACTGTATTTCAATGATTGATGTCCTTTGTAATTTTGTATTGTGCTTTATGCATTTAAAATGTGATTCTGAGAGGAGAGGGGTACACAGGCTTCAGCAGCCTGCCCAAGGGGGTCAAGACATAAGCAAGGTTTAAAATCCCTGGTCTTGGTATTACAGAATATACACAGACTGAATGTAAGGTAAGGTGCAAAGAAAAGGCCTTGCCAACTAGGGGGACCAGGAGAGACCCTCTCCACAGGCAGGATATGAGCTGAGTCTTGAAGTCTCAGGGCAATCAGTGGGATAGCATTCCCCTTTGAAGGACAGAAGGTGGCATGGGTAGAGCATGTTTAAGAGGAAGCTGGACTGAGTTCAGTAACCATTGCTGTTGCTTTGGGTCCAACTTTCTTTACTTGGCTTTCCTGACTTGTGTGGCTCGTTCTGATGGGCCTCTTGGACCTATTCGACCCAGCCTGTGTTCCTTCTCCCTGTTGGCATAACCATTCTTCCCTCCCTTGTGGTGTGTGACCCTCAGCCTCATGATCTGACTTGGCTTTGCTGTTTCCACTTTTTGACTCTGATGCCAACCTGAGCTAATCCCAGCCCCTCCTGACACATGGTGTACTGGGCACTAGACGACCTCCCAGGAGCCTCTGCTCTGTCTTGGGAGTGGTGGTCATCTGAAGCCTTTATATCTGCCCATTGCCTGCAGCTCTACAGCAGGAAGCCTGAGGGCTCTGGGATACAACCCTCAGGAGATGAAAATCAAGCTCTCATGCTCCCAGCTCGAACCTTGTGACACAGCTGGGGCTCATGAAACCAGAACAAGGGATTTCCCGGTGCTGGTGATACTGACTAAGCCTTGGCCCCTTCCTAGCTTTTCGGAGGAGTTATCTGTTTGTGGAGAGTGTGGAATCCATCCAGAAAGTGTGGAACCCTCAGGTATTCCACTCCCACAGATAGTAGTCAGACCATCCCTGAGTGAGTGGTGTGTGTGTGTGTGTGTGTGTGTGTGTGTGTGTGTGTGTGTGTGTGTGTAGGGAATACACATTTATGTAGCACCTAGTTTGTACCAGGCTCTGTTCCAAGAGTTTTTACAAATATCTCTTTTGATTAAAAAAACAATCAAACCCTGGGAGGGAGATACTAATTATTATTCCCAATTTACAAATGAGGAAACTGAGGAAGACAGCAGTTAAATGACTTGCCCAAGGTCACACAATGTCTGAGGCTAGATTTGAGCTCAGTTCATGAAGAGTCAAATGCAACTGAAATGGCAGAACAACAAGATGGATCCCCGGGTTACACATTTGTCTGTGTCCAATAGTCTTCACAATAAACATTTTTCATCCATTTGTGTTTTTCCAGTGTGGACTCTTAGGTTGATCTCTTTCAGATGGTGGTAGAGCTTAGTGGCTATCAGATTCCAGAGCTGCGTGCAATTGGAAAACATCATCTGAAAATATTTGGAGGACCTTGCCACCCATATATAATCCTTCTCTGAGGACCCTGAACATGACATGTGGCTTCCTAACAGCGGCAGACATTTGATGGTCAAAGATCTCTCTGTTCTGTCTTGCTTATTTTGAGAATTAGAGGACAATTGAACACAGTCTTCTCTGTTGTTGGGTCTTTCAAAGAATCTTATCTTTATGTACATATACATTAGAAAGGAGAGTATGTTGTAAACTCTTGAATTCCACATAAACATGATCCATTATAAAATCATGTTGTAATCAGCAAAGTGCTCTAGAAACAGAAACCATTGTTAACATGCCGAGGAAGCCCCACAGTATGACCGAAATGAGTCTGTGTAGCAATGGGCTGAGTTATTACAGGACACCCAACTTCCCTGGAAACCCAGATTGGTTTATACCTGTGAGATTGACACATGGCTGCATCTAACCAATTAGAAAAGGAGGGAAGATCACTAGCATTGGGAATGGATCTCTACCTGCAGCTCTTCCTTCTGGGGCTGGAGCTGGGTGGTGGGAATTAATGGCCAGTATCTTCCTCTGTACTCTGTACAGCCCACCCAAGGAGGCCAAGCTTGGTGGCTGGATATGTTTCGCTGTATTAGCCAGAAAGTATGACAATTCTATTTCTCCCACCCTTTCCCACCAACATCCTAAGCCAGGGATTTGCCCTGGGACAGGCTCTGATTTGGAGGAACAAAGTCTCTGGCTTTGTTTTGTGTTTTGCAGTTTCAAAGGCCACCAGGGGCGCCTAAAGAGACTGTCCCTGGGCTATTGTGACCCCATTGCAGAGGCTTTCCAAGAATCAGAGTCCCAGAGTCTGGTTGGGGGATGGGAAGGAGAGCCAGAAAGAGCAGAAAACACAGGGACACGGGGAGGAAAGAACACAAGAGAAAATAAAACTGCCCTTCTTGCTAGTACTTATACACACCATCCCGTCTGTTTCTGAACCCTTGCTGTCCTCCTCTCTGCCTCTGAACACTTCCTTTAAGACTCAACCTTTCCAATGTAGCCTTTTGAATTCCTCCACCTTTATATCTATTTTGTGTGTCCATATCCATATCGGAATTGTCTCCCCTACTCTGGACTGTAAGCTTCTGGAGGGCAGGGACCACTGTCTTTTTACCCTCAGTGCCTAGGATTTTCCCCTAGGTGATTAATACATGCTTGCTGATTGAGTGACTGACATGAGGAGCAAGACATGGTGAGGCAGAGGGAGCATTTTGAAGCACTTTGTTCTGACTTGCTCCTCCTCAGTCCGCCTCAGTTTCCTCATATGTAAATTGGGGATAATGGCACCTAGACCTCCCAGAGTTGTTGTGAGGATCAGTTGAAATGACATTTGTAACGCATTTTATAAACTTGGAGAGTTATTTTTATTAATCACATATTGGCACATGTAGGGAATCAATCATATACATACAAAATGGATACAATATAATGGGGATCACTAGCACCACTGGGGGGACCAAAAAAGTTTTATGTGGAAGGTAAAGTTTGAACTAATCCTTGGAGGGAGCCAGGGATCTAGGAGGCAGTGGTTAGGAGGGACAGTGCTCCAGGAAGGGGGCACCACCAGGGCAAAGGTTTGGCAGGATGGTCAAAGGAAGGACAGGCTGGTGAACGTCTTGGTGGAAAGGTGATTCAGAGAAAGGAGAAATCAAGCCACCCTTGTGGAGTCACACTGCCTTTTCAGGATTTGTTGAAGGTAAGTGCTGAACTCCCATCCACTGTGTACACCTGGGCTGGTGTGGAAACCTCTGTGAGAAGCTTCGTCCTCAGGTGTGGGGATGATCCCAAAATAAGTCACACACACACACACACACACACACACACACACACACACACACACGAACACGCACAGACACATGCACACACATACACATGTACACACATATGCACACATACACTCACACATATACACACTTGCATACACACATTCACACATATACACACATATATACACACACGCACACACTCCCTTGATGGGAGGAATCATTTGCAGGTATGTAAGGCTCTGAGTGGTCACAAGAGGGCAGCAACAGAACTCTGCTGGGGTCCTGGAGCTCCCTGGCTCCAGCTGACTGCTGGCTGGTCTGCAGCTGCCTCCAGGGTCTTCTGTGCGGACCACTCCAGAACAAGAATAGCAAGGCTTTTTCCTACGGTTTCGAAAGCGCTTCACGTCCTCCCTGATATTGCACAATCCCACACACAGAGCACTGGAGCATGTGCGAACACACACACACACACACACACACACACACACACACACAGAATTGTGTTAGTGAAAGACACTGTGTCCCCAGAACAACTTTCGTTCCCAGAAGCTTCATAACTAGAGGTAGAATCAACACTTGCCTCATGGAGAGGGGTGTTCCAGGACATTATGTAAGGTAGCTTACCGTAGGAAAATATCATTCAGGGTGAATCAAAAGAACAGTCTTTGGGAGGAAATAACACCATCTCTGGAATCACAAGAGCTGGGTTCTTATCCCTCCTCTCCTTCTGACTACTTGGGGGGTCTGGACTGTCTGGGGAGGAACACACTTCTGGTGGGGGGGGGCTTCTCATCCACCTTTGGGGGCCCCCTGTTGCCCACTCTCACCTGGGGCTCTAAAAGCTGCGGCATGATACCCTGGTAAGTCATCTTGGAAGACCGACTAAACCACGTTGAGGATAATTGACAGGCTTCAAACCCGTCGGGGAGAGAGGGGAATGCCTACCCCAAGCACGTGAAGACTTTCACCAGTGGAATGGGCAGACAACAGCCATGAAGGCGGCTGAAGCAGGCATTGTGGAGTGCTTAGAGCTTGGTCAGACATTGAAGGCACCAAGGTCATCCACTGCCTCCTGGGCCATCCTCAGTCACCCCAACACTGGACTTCAGTGACCCTGGAAAAGAGAGTGAGGCTGACCACATTGTGCAACTTAGCCTTCCTTCAATCCAATTCACAAACAAATCAAGATCTCAACCCATGAAGTCATTGGTCCTCTTCAAAATCAAAGGACAAACAACAATTTGTAAGATTGTTAGCAAATCGATGAGTTTCATTTCCTCATCTGTAAAATGAGGGGCTTAGATGACATAACCTCTGCAGCCCCTTCTAGCTCTAAATGTGTGGTCCTATGAAATGCATTGGAGAGGAAGAAATGAGCCCTGGGCAGTATGGCATGGTAGGCTTGTGCTAGACACCAAGTCAGGCAGACCATGTTCAGATCATGCCTTGGGCACTTACTAGCCATGTGACCTCTTTCCATCCTTATTATACAAAAGATGTATTGATCAATGTCAGCCACATTGCTAAGGTCAAAGCCAAGATTCAAACCCAGGTTCCTCCAACACTCTTTCCAGTACCCAACATTACCTTGTCAGGTGCCCACTATATGAAAGAGATTAATATGCAGTAGCATATTAATTTTCATATCTATTTTCTGCTCTCCTGATCCTGCATGCTATCAGTGCCTTCTCCCCTAAGACCACCTTCAATTTGCTCTATATTCATCTCTGCCTGTTTGCTTCCCCATAAGACTGGAAGCTCCTTGAGGACAGGAACTGTCTTTTGCCTTTCTTTGTATCGCCACCACTTTACATAATGCCTGGCAAATAGTAGATGGTTAATAAATGCTTGTGGATTGATTTCACATTTGATTTTCTAATCAGATACCAGGGCATAGTCCTGTATTTTTAATGCCCTGTGGACTACCCTCTAGTTCATGGTAGCTAAGGACAAAGAATCATGAGCTCATAGATTTGGATCCTGAAAGACCATAAAATCCAACCCACCCATTTTCCTTTTCTTTTTTTCTTTTCCTTAACATTTTTATGTAAAGTTTTAACTTCCAGATTCTACCCCCTCCCTTCTTCCCTTACCTTTCCCCTTCCTGAGATATAAGCAATCAGATATAAGTTATACACGTGCAATTACATACATCATTTCCATATTAGTAATTTTGTACAAGAAGATTCGAATAAAAGAAAAAATCAAAGAAAGCGAAAAATAGCAGGCTTCAGTCTGCATTCAGACAATATCAGTTCTTTCTCAGGAGGTGGCTAATATGCTTCATCATCAATCCTTTGGGATTGTCTTTGTCCAAGATCCCCTTAATAAAAGGATTTGTTCTGGGAAGTTTGGATCCTAGAGGACCATGTGTGGCCTCGAGGCTTCAGATTCCCCACCTGAGACTCTTAGACCTTTGTATTCCTGAGAATACTTATGTCATTTACAATTCTTCATTGAACATACACTGTGCACAACATTCTCCTGGTTCTGTTCACTTCTCTCAGCATCAGTTTATGTAAGTCTTCCCAGGCTTTTCTGAAATCATCCCGCCTGTCATTTCCTATAACATAATAATATTCCATTACTATCATATACCATAGCTTGCTTAACCATTCCCCCCAAGTGATGGACATCCCTTTGGTTTCTAATTCTTAACCACCACAAAAGAGCTGCTATCAATATTTTTATGCAAATGGATCCTTTCCTCTTTTTTTGGATATCTTTGGGGTATAGACCTAGCCGTGGTGTTGCTGGATCAAAGGGTATGCACAGTCTTTTAGCCCTTTGAACATAGTTCCAAATTGCTCTCCAGAGTGACTGGAGAAGTCTACAACTCCACCAGCAGTGCTTTAGTGGTCCAGTTTCCCCACATTCCCTTCAACCTTTCCTTTTCCATCTTATTAGCCAGTCTAACAGGTCTGAAGTGGTACTTCAGAGTTGTTTTAATTTGCATTTCTCTGGTCAATAGTGATTTAGAGCATTTTTTTCATATGACTATAGATAGCTTTGATGTCTTTATCTGAAAACTGCCTATTCATATCTTTTGACCATTTATCAATTGGGGAATGACTTGTATTTTTAGAAATTTGACTCAGTTCTCTATATATTTGAGAAGTGAGGCCTTTATCAGAGATACTTGTTGCAAAATCCCCCCTCCTATTTTCTGCTTTCCTTATAATGTTGGTTGCATTGATTTTATTTGTGCAAAATTTTTTTAATATTGTATAATTAAAATGCTCTATTTTACATTTTTTTTGCCTTTTTTTTTGGAGAGGGGAGGGTAGGGCAATTGGGGTTAAGTGACTTGCCCAAGGTCACACAGCTAGTTTTTGTGTTAAGTGCCTGAGGCCAGATTTGAACTTAGGTCCTCCTGAAGCCAGGGCTAATGCTCTACTCACTGTGCCACCTAGTTGTTCCTCTATTTTACATTTTTTAATGCTCTCTATATCTTCTTTGGTCCTAAATTTTTCTCTTACCCATAAATCTGACAGATAGACTATTCCATGCTCTCTTAATTTGCTTATGGTATCACCCTTTATTTTAATCTTATCTTTGTATACAGTGTGAGGTGTTGGTCTAGACCTAGTTTCTGCCATACTATTTTCCAGTTTTCCCGGCAGTTTTTGTCAAATAATGATCTTTTGTTCCAAAATCTATAGCAGCTAACATTTCTAGTACAGTATTGATGAAGAATATAGGCAATAATGGTCTCCCTCGATTCACCCCTGATTGTATTGGAAAGGTTTCTAGCTTATCCCTATTACAAATAATGTTTGCTGATCAAGCATTTTATAATTTTATAAAATTATATCCATTTTGTAAGATAAGGAGACAAAGTACCTTTACTTAAAACATAATGCATAGTAAAGTGTTAAGTCAAATAGTAAACACTCCTCTCACTCTTTCCCCCACACTTTGACCTCCCAAGCAAGAAGGCCATGAAGCCTGAGAGTCCTCTTTGCTTCTTAGGCTGTTGTACAGCATGGCACTACAGACCATTTGAATGGGCCAGACTTGACTGTCAGTGAGCCTCAATGGCTGGAAATCACTCTTTCTTGGTCTCTGAATGCCAGAAGCCCAATCCATCAGTTCATCGGGGGCTTTAGCATTGATGTGAACTAGACATCACCTTTATCATTTTCTCTTTCTCTCTGGCAATTTCCTCTCTAGGCTTATCTCAAGAGTTCTTCTCCAGCATTTTTTAACTTCCCACTCAGGGAAGGTTCCTTCCCCACCTTCTGGTAACACCCTGATGTTGTATAACCCTGAGCAGCCTTCTGAAGGGTGTACTTGTCAGAGTCTGTGTCCTTTTTACAAGAGAGGCATTCTCCCAGTACCTGTATGCTTCCTGAAGGTTCTTCTAACAGGATTCTGCTTAATGAATCCTCTATTAACCAGAACAATGAGGGGATGGGGGGAATGGGAAATTTGAGTTCATTATATATATTTTTTGTAACTGAGGGGGCCCCCCAAAGTCATTTTTTCATTTAAACTCTTAAAAATCTTTCTAAAATGTATCTCTTTTTTTAAAAATTAGAATTAGAATTTAGAATTTTAGAATTAGAAGTCTTGAGTTCCAATTTTAGCTCTGACATTTACTGGAAATGTGACCTGGGCCGGGTCACTTAAATTCTCCATGGTTCAGGGGATAGAGTGTCTGACTTGGTCTCAGGAAAACATGAGTTCAAATCTGCCCTCAAATATTTATTAGCTATGTGACCTAGGCAAGTCACTTAACTTCCTCAGTTTCCTCAAATGTAAGATGGGGACCATACTATCACCCACTTCTCAGGGTTGTTCTGAGGAGATAATATTTGTAAAGTGCTTATCCCAGTGCCTGCCTCTTCATAATGTTAATAGGTATTGAATAAATCCTTGTTTCTTTGGTTCATTCACTCTCTCCATCTGCATATTACAAAGGGGCTATGATCTCAGTGATGTGGGCACTCCCTCTAAAGACATCAGGACATCCACACCTGCCCATCTGCTGTCAAGGTTGTACATTTCCTCCCATAGGGCCATTCAACATGCTGGCCGCTGTCCTTGTGCTCTGATACATCATGAATCCCAACGGAAGTGTCAAGTCCACAAGCATCTATTGAGCACAGAGAATCCTAAGAAAGGTACAAATAGTCTCTGCCTTCAGGGAGCTCATGTTCTAAGGGGAGAGAGCTCCATCACAGTTACCATTATCTGAGATAAGGAATGGGCTACTTCAGGAGGTGGTGGGCTCTATCTTTTCAAACCCCATGCCAGATGACCAATTGCCAGGACGTTGAAGCGGGGATTACTGTTCAGGCCTGATTAGGTCCAGATGGCCTCAGAGATCCCATGAGACCTTGAGATTCTGGGCTCTGTGACTCATTGAGTGACTTTTTTCTCTTGGCCTCGGGAAGGTGAGGGGTAGTCCAGCCAGAAACCTGCCTGATTCAAGAGGAACAATTGTGGGAGGAAGGAAGCACAATTACAAAGAAATCGCACCTCCCCTTCTCCAGGCCAGGGCTGTTGGCAGCCAAGAGCCTGGGGCTCTCAGAAACTGTAAATTTCCACTCTTTTAAGGAGTCATGAAGCTGGTCACGGGTGTGAGGAGAAGGCGGTACCTGAGGCATCTGGAGAGGAGAGAAGGACATGATACGGAAGGTCAGACTCATCCCTCCTCTCCTCCCCTCAGAAGGCTAGGGACACCTCAAGACTGCCTTGTTTCATCATGGATCTATCATCCCGCAATTTATCTAAACCCTCTTTGATTCTTTTTATATGTCCTGCCTGTATCACTTCTAGGGGTGGGGACAAAGTTCCTTAAACTGACTTCCTTCTTCATAAGTAGCATTTCCTTTCGTTAGTCCTGGATTTACCTCTCTCGAGGGTCAAAGAGTGAACCCTCAATCTAGTAATAGGAGCATCTTTATCCCATGCAGGGATGCTGCCGATAAGGGTCAGTTTGTCCCTGGGCCTTCATGACTTACTAGTGCATCACTGTGCTTCCTGCTGGTGAAGAAGGAGAATGCTAGGCTACCTATGAAAAAGCTGCTTTCCAGAATCAGCATAATGCACCCCTACAGGAAAACATGATACATTTGGTGGTGATTTGCTTTTAATAAGGAATCCAGGAACACAGGTTATGATGGAATGCAAGGCCCACCTGCACTTGGATTGGTGAAGAAGTCCCCATTTGCTCTTCCCTTCCCTTTTGTGATTGTAGATGTCCATTCATCTTTCGGGCCTTTATGGGATTGCAGCTGGGTGGGACCCTAGAGGCTCTCTGATCCAATGCCCTCATTTTATAGAGGAGGAAGCTAAGCATGCAGGATTTGAATCCAAGTGCTCTGGGGACATTTTGGTGGATCACCAGCCAAGGTGCATGCCAAGTCCTTGCTTTTTGGCAGACATTGAATCTGATTCTTTACGGTGGGAAGAAACTATGGAAAAGTGAGTTTCCTCAGAGGAGAATAATCAAGAAACATTTGAAAAAGAATTGATGATGTCCAGCTCAGACAATGAAAAAAGTGCATGTCCCTGAGGACCTGGGGGTCCTTGAGGGGAGGGGACACATTGTTCTGCCTGGCATCCCTAGCACCTAGAACAGGGCAGGACAAATAGCAGGCATTTAAGAAAAGCTTGTTGATTAATTGATAGGTATAATAGTACCAACAACAATCCCTATCTTGAGAACACTGGTAGCCCCAGGTGGCCACACCTACAAAAGGCCTTTGTGGGGGTGGAGGAGGAGATGGGGGAGGGGGAGGGAACTGACTTGCTCAGATGGGCAGCTATCCAGACTTCCCTAGTTTGCCCTTGACCCTGATCTTTGAGAAAGGAGCTGGTGGAAAGAAGAAGCAAGACTTCCAAGGCCGATTTACCCAAGATGCACCATGGTGGTATGGCTGATAGAGAGCATGCTTTGGAGTCAAGAATAAGGTCCCTCACCAAATTCTGCAGTTAGATATGGAAGAGAATTGGGAGTCAGAAAAACTGACTCTGAAAGCTAGTTCTGCTTAGGAAGATCTGAGTTCAAATCCCGCTCAGTGAATAAATGACCTCTTTGAGCAATCAGAGACCACCAAGGCCCTCATCCTCCAACAAGTGGCTGCCTTGAATACTTCCAGTGCTGGGGGAGTTCACTATCTCACTGTCTTATAGACAAATCTTTCTGTTTCTGGACAGCTCTAAGCATTGGAAACTGCCTTTGAAGGCCAATAGGAGCAGGTCTAAGCCCTTTGCCATATAGTTGAAGATAGCCCTGATGTCCCTTCCTTTCCCCTGGCTGGAGTCAGACAGGGCCAGGGGACAGAGAGAGACATGGCCAGTGAGGGGCATGATCCTTCCTGGCTCAGCGAGAGGGAGAGTTTGGCTAGAAAAGTCTTCCCCCTCCCACCCCAACCTCTAAATTCACATCTGAACCAGTCTCCCTTAAGATCTGTCTCCTAAATGACATTGGATCTCGGTCCCTGGCAGGGCAGCAGTGCAGGTGGCGACAGGGGCAGTGACAGCATTGACTCCAGATGGAAACTCTTTGGAGAATTCAGACATGACATCACTGCCTCCCAGCACAGGCTGGGACAGCACCAGTCAGGGGGCGGCCAGGGAAGGCTTTTTCCAGGGCCCAAGTGTTTGTCTTCACTTCCACCTGGCTGGACTGTATTCAGTTGGTGGGCCTCAGAGGCCAGGGAGGGCGGGCAGGGGAAGTTGCCCTCCTAGAAAGCCTGCATGAATTTCAGGGGCAATGGCTATGTTGGGTCCATGAGCCACCTGCTCATTCAGCCCACACCTTTTTATTTCTTATCCTCCCCACCCCCATGCCCTTGAATTTCAGGAGGCCAGAGAGACCAAGACTGCCACCCACATTGTTACCATCACATCAGCTGCCCTGAGGATTAACTGTTGTTTTACAAGGATAAAGCATGTTTTGATCTGTTGAGAATGAAAATTCTGGCCTCCTGACAACTCCTTCTTCCATCTCCCCATATCCTCTCCCACTGTTGGGGAGAGCACCTCCCCTCCTTCCCCCAGGAGCTGAGTGTCTCAATGACATTCTTCCCCAATTAAGGCACTTCACCTATTAAAAGGACCTTCCAGTCCCACACTTGGCTCAAGGCCAGTGGCAGCTCCCTCTACCACCCTCCTACTGCCGGACACTAAGTCCCATTTAGCCCACATGGAGGACCTAGGGCTCCCCCAGGCACATGCCAGGGCATGAAACGGGAGAGCCCTGAGCAAGCCAGCTGACACCCAAAGCCTGTGGGCCTGGTCCAAGGTCTTGTCTTCAAGCACCATCTGTCACAGTGTCTGGGCTGAGTGGGGACACAGAGGCCTGCTGGGGGCGGGGAGGCCAGGGCCAGTCACATGAGTGGTGGAACATGCCCTTCTTGGGGCTGCCCCCTCAGCTGGGCCCCACCCAGATCCCTCTCTGGGGCCAGCCGGGCCCCAGGGGAAAGATGATCAGGATCTTTGGCCCCTTTCAGGGGAACCCAAAGGGCATAGTGGAGTCAGTTACCAGCTCAGGCCAGAGTCCAAGTCCAGGAACCACAGAGGTCAGAGCAGAATCATGAGACCGAAGGCAGGGCCTGGGCAGCAGGCCAAGGGCCCCGCCAGATGGGTTGCTGGTGCCCTCTCTGGCCTTCTGCCTCCCTCTCCAGCTGGCCCTGGGCAATCCCCAGCTCTCAGGCTCCCTGGCCAGGCAGGAGACCCCTGTGGGGTGGATCCAAGGCCCCAGCTTAGACCAAGGCACTGTGGCTCTGTGAGCAGAATCCTCTTAGCTCTAAAATCAGAAGGCTTGCTAGCTTTGGGGCTTGGAGTAAATAGCTAACCCTGATGGTCTCAGTTTCCTCATCTGTAAAAAGAGGAGGTGGGATTATTTGGCCTCTGAGATCTCTTCCAGGACTATGAGCCTTTGACATTTTCATATTTTTTTCCATATTTGCTTATTTTATTTTTAATTTATGGAATAAAACAAGCATTTCCATAATATAATAGAATTTTTTAAAACGTCTGCAAATCTGTTATGTACAACGTGCTATTCCTTTTAAATATATGATAAAGCTCTGTAAATGTCCTTTTTTCTTTCTGTGATATTTGCATCTTTTCTCAGCAAGGGGTCAGCAATCTTGGTGAGGGGTCAAGGAAAGCTGGATGCCCTCCTCCCAAACAGTGGGGACCCTGACCTCTGAGGAGGGGAGGGAAGCAAGGGAAAGGACAAAGGATGGGGGGAGGTTGGAGATCTAAGTAGAGGAAGAGAAATGGAAAGAGGAGGAGAGAGGACAAAGAGAAGGAAAAAGAGAGAATAGAACAGATGAGGAAAAGCAGGAGGGAAGAAAAGAGGGAGAAAACGAGGGGAAAAGAAAGAGGAGCAAGGAGAGGGGGAAGTGGGAGATGAGCCTGGAAAAGTCCATTCCCATTCAGAAAGGACAAGCTGAGGAAGATCCATCTCCAGCCCTCCCCTCTCCACCCCCTCCAGGCTTGGAGAGGAGCTAGTGGTTCAGCCAACCCACTAGTCCTTGGGGCATCGTTCTGAGAAGCCCTCTGGAAGACTTGGCAAGTGTCCAGAAGAGGGCACTGAAGACCATTAGAGGTTTGGGAACCAGCCACCTGGAGGAAAGGCCAACGGACCGACTGGACTTGTTTACCCCAGAGAAGGGGTGGGATGGTGTGGAATAATAAATAACAACAATAGTTATCAACATAATAATGACAAGTTGAGTTCCATGAAGAGCTGGCAGTTGGCTTTGGGGGTGGAGTTGGGCAACCGCAGGGAAGACGGTCTCAGTCACTGGGCAGTTGGCCACAGACCCCAGAGACAAAAGGGCAGTGTGCGCCCCAGGTTCTGGAGATAGGGTCAGTGTCCAGGTTCAGGAACATTTATATAGTTGGCTTTGGGGAAGCCACTAACTTCCTCCCTGGCCAGGAGTTTCAGGGAACACAGGAGGAAAGGAGGGAAGGAAGAAAAGAAAGGGACTGAAGAGGAGAGAAGGCCAAGAGAATGAGGGGAGAAAGAAAAGGAAGAGGAGATGAAAAGAAGGTATCTGTGTAAACTGAAGCAGTTCCATTTTACAGATGGGAAAACTGATTCCCAAGGAGAAGAAATAATCTGCTTAAGAACACGTCATTGATGGAGCTGCCATTTAAACCAATGGAGGTCTATGTACTCCTTGACTGAGAAAGACCCAGACACTGAGTTGTTCCTTCTTTCTCTCCCCTGCACCCCTAGTCTGTTTGCCTCACCCTTGAATCCTGGCTCTCCAGAACCAGCCAAACTGGCTATGCCCTTTGGGGCATCAATGGAGGCAAGAAGGGAAGAAAAGGGGAGTAAAGATGGGGAGAGAAACCCAACACCATGCCCCTCATTTCAGTAGCCCCTGGAGCCTACTCTGTATACTCAGAAGAAAGAGGGGCTCAAGGCATAATTGAGAATGACTCTATAGCATACACTGGCATGGTACTTGATTTTTGTTTTTTTTAAACTGAACCTTCGATTTCATCCATGTGGGGAACTCTCAATCAGGAATTCCCTTTACTTGTAAAGGATTGGTACTTTCTCAGAAACTTATGTTTAATTAATCAATTAATCCATTAATTAATCCATAAATCCAATCAATCCATTAATCAATAAACATCAGTTAAGAGTCTGCTGTCTTTAGCTGTCTGGGATGCTAAGGGGCTGAGTGACTGGTCCACACAGGGTGGGAGTTGGGGGGTGAGTGTGGGTGGGTGGGACAGTGTCAGAGGCAGACTTGAATCCAGCTCTTTCTGATTTGAAGGCCAGCTCTCTAACTATTACACCACATTGTCCCTCCGGCTCTTAATTATCATGATAGTTAGCCAGATCTGTAACCAGGATGGGGAGATTGAGCCTTGGCCTGGATGCAGAAATTAAGAAGGTACCGTCAGCACATGTAATTTAGCTGCATAAACCTGGGCTGGACCACATGGCTACTGAATATACTTCCAATGAGGAGATTTTGTGATTTGGTAACTCTTTAAATAGATGGTACAGGGGATAGATCTACATGAATCAGCAAGACTCATCTTCATGAGTTCAAATAAGGCCTCAGACACTTCCTAGCTGTGTGACCCTGGGCAAGTCACTTAAGCCTGTTTGCCTAAATTTCCTCATCTGTAAAATGAGCTGGAGAAGGAAATGGCAAACTATTCCAGTATCTTTGCCAAGAAAACCCCAAATGGGGTCACAAAGAGTCAGACACGACCAAAAGCTCTTCAGTCTGGAAATTTGAAGGGGCCAGATTGGGTTAATAAAAATAATGTTACAGTTGTGAAGCAGTTAAAGGTCTCCAAAGCTCTTTTTCTACAATGATCCTGTGGGGTAGGTAACAAGCCTATATTCTCTGTGACCCTTTTGTAGGGAATACAGTGATTTGGGTTACTGAGATCAAATTAGAGCAAAGGTCAATAACTTCATCACCTCTACCCAATTCATTCCAGGTGAATTGCATGGCAGTCAGGGGAATCATGAATCTTCACATCCCCATTCCATCCAAATCCTTTGAAGTTTTGCTAAATGGAATCCTTTCTGGGTGATTCAAATGAGTTTCAAGCTAGCAACTAAGGGAATTAAAAGAAACTTAGGTCTATAGTTCAGATAAACAGTTGGACTTATAGGCATCAGGGAAAAGGATGGTTCAAAAGACTTAATAGCTAAGGGCTTTCCTGGTTGTTTGACTGAGTATAGTTGGCTGGAGTCTGTTTCCCAAAAGAGCAGAAATAAAGCCACATCATAGCTGAAAACCAGCAGAGAGCAGCACCAGCTCAGCAGAGATGCTTTACTTCTCAGAGTACAAGGTCTATCCATGATAGCTCTGCTGGGTCAGAAATGTGAAATGCCCTGGATGTACATTTTTCTTAGAAATGCAAGTTTGTTCTCCCTCACTGATCTCATGTAACCTGTAGGAGACTATATTCCTATGTATGTGGAGGAAGTTTTCTGTCATTTATTTTGTGACACACTTAATCTAATTTTTTTTTTTTTTTTGCTTTGGATAAGTGTATCTTCTAGTTGATCTGGTAAGAGAAATACATCTGTGGTGCTCATGAGTCTTGTTTTGAGTGGATGCTGACCCTCCAATCTGGGATGGCTTTCTGGGAAATTATATATGAAGGGGAGCTCTGTTTGCTTTACTGAGTACTAGAATGAAATCTTTATGTACCTTACCATCCCAAAGTTTGAAGGAGGATGTCAGAAAATTTCTTGCTTCTCATTCTCCTCTCTTTCCACCTCCAGATATATTGATTTTCCTCTGTTTGTGGTGCTGTGAGCCAAGATGCTGTTGGAACTAGGGAGTTAACTGCCCTCCCCCTACTCTATCATCAGCTAAAACTGTTGTAAACAATGAAAATGTGGCATGGATCTGGAGTAGTTTGGGTTGACTATTGCTTAGGTGAGTTGATCTGGAACCCCGATGACAGCCCTTTGGGCAAGAAGAGTAGAAACCTGGCAGACAGCTCCTGAGAACTTACCTAGAAGAGATTTCCCATCTGGATACAAACTTGCTAGATCAATGCTTTGTAGAAACTCAGTCAAGTTTTGAGCCCACTCCTCTAGGGACCAGGGCGGAAGGTGTTGGGGGTGGGGAGGAAATGTTTGTATATTCTTCCTCTATCTTCAAAGTAATTAGCCTTTTGTAAAAGCAAAGGGATGTTAAGAGGTTATATGGAACTGTAGCACTATTCCCTGAGCCCTTACTAATGGAGAAAACACAATGAAGGTAGCTCCAGTGGATGGTAGGGGAAAGATGCCCTAACACCTCAGGAAGTCTGAGGGAGAGAGGTAGCCTGCCCAGCTACAGGAGAGGGAGCCACAGTATATTTGTTATACACAAACTCTATACTAGAAAATTTTAATCCAAGTAAAAGGGGAAGAGGAAAAGATGTTTCTGGAACTTCATGAACCCAGAGGTGATCCAGACTGGAATTAAAAGCATCAGGACTCAGATAAATTAATGGATGGCCAAGTTATAATAGGCTATTAAGGGAAGTGAGCCACGTCTGGGAGCTGCTCTCCCCTTTTCAGATTGACGTCATGGAAGGCAAACCCTACCCTCTTACAATGTGTCCTTTGGGACCCTTATCAGAGACACGATCTTGGGCTGACCCAGGTGGCAGCTGGGAGGCTCTTAAGCCTCTCACGACCTTGCTCTGTGGCCTGAGCCAGAGACCTAAGCCCTTGGTGCCCAATCTTCCCCATGGGCAGGAGGATGTAATTACACCTATCTGCTTCCCTTGGAGGTGATGAGAGCTTTGGTGGAAATGATTAGGCTTGCTTAATATTTGCTGCTTCTCATGTTATTTTAATCTCTGCTCCGTCTCCGCTTTCTTCTCCCCACACACTCCTCTGCCCTCAACAAGTTAGTCAAAACCTGAACCTGGAAACACTGGGGCTTTTTAGGGGAGAAGATGGGTTCCTTCTAAAAACAACAAAAGCCATCTTTGTACCTTGGACCATCAGCCAAACTAACAAGGTATGGCCGAGAAGAGTTAGAGATGTCTGTCCCTGAGCACACCGCTGACTTTTTCTAAGCATCCCTAAAATGTAAGGACTGGATTAAAGGCACTTGGATAGGTATTGTAGTGGCTAGAATGCTGGACTTAGAATCAGGAAGATCTGAGTTCAAATCCTGTTTCAGAAACATTTCTGTGATCCTGGATGAATCATTTAACCCTCTGAGTCTCAGTTTCCTTATCTGTAATGAAGGGCAGCTAGGTGGTACCATAGTGGATAGGTCATCAGGCCTGGAGTCAGGAAGACTCATCTTCATAAGTTCAAATCTGACCTCAGATACTTACTAGCCATGTGACCCTGGACAAGTCACTTTACCCTTTTGCCTCAGTTTCCTCATCTGTCAAATGAGCTGGAGAAGGAAATGGCAAGCAATTCAAGTGTCTCTGCCAGGACAATTCCAAATGGAGTTACAAAGAGTTGGGCATGACTGAACAATAACAGCTGTAATGAACAATCATCTGTAATGAAAAGATAATTAAAGCACCTACCATAAGATCATTGTAAGGCTCAAATGCAATAATATATGTAATATAAATATATTTATAAAACCTTAAAGCACCATACATGTACTTATAAATATTATTTATTTTTACTGTCATTTACATCCCATCCAACACTAACATTCTGTGGCTCTATATGTGGAAATAATAATTTAATTTAATTCAAATCCAAACTTGGACCATGGATGTGCAAGCAGGTCTCATGTCCCCCTCCCCCCTCCCCCTCTTACCAAATGGCAAAGGCCTAGCCAAGGTACGGTCTAACCACTGGGTTGAAGAGACAAAAAATAAATTAGGAGTAATAATAATTTAATTCAATTCAATTCAACAAACATTTCTTAGCTAGCCACTCTGCTCAAGGCACTTTTTAAGGCATTGGAGTACTGAGACAAACATAAATCTGTTAAGGAGCTGATATTTTGCTTATGGGATACAACAAAGAGGTAAATGTAAAGCCACATAAGATAGGTATATGCATATATTTACATATATATGAATGTGTTTGCATATATTATTCAGGAGTTCATTAAGAGAGGCATCTTGGTACAGGGGATAGAGAGGCAGCCTCAAAGTTGGGAAGACTTGAATTCAAGACTTCCCTTTGCCACATACTGGCTGTGTGACCCTGGGCAAGTCACTCAACCTATCATGGCAGCTCTTTAAGACTAAGTTACAGAGAAGGCACTGCCCTGAACCAGCAGAGCAACTTTCCTCATCTGGGAATTCCCTAGTCCCTATCCTTACCTAAGTAAATCAGAATCCATCCTTTTTGTTCTTTTCTGGATCAGTGACATTTCCTAAATGTCCAGCTAGGGCTGGACAGAATTAGTTAATCATATATGGTGAGAAGGGAGAGGAGAAACCAGACTAATGACTGAGACTGAAATTTGTTAAATAATATTACTAGAGCACTATAAGGTTTGCAAAGCACTTTACAGTTTTTTTTTTTCATTTTGTCCTCACAACAACCCTGGGAGGCAGGTGCTATTATTATCCCCACTTTACAGATGAGGAAAACAGAGGCTAAGGGACTTGTCCAGGGTTTGTCTGATAGCTAGTATCCGAGGCTGGATTTGAACTCAGATCTTCATGACTCTGGTCCAGCTGTCTCTCCACTGGGCCACCTGGAGGCCTCCTTGCATCTCCCACCAGAGAGCTGATTCCAAAATGACCAGTTTTTGCCCAGCAGCTTAGCTGTTGCAAGAGTCACCAATCCATTTTGCCTACTCCTCCCTACCAAGAAATTTCTCATTTGTCCTGACCTAAATCTCTCACAGAAACTGTTCTGCTTAACTACAAACATACACACACACATCTATACATACACTGTATGCACACACACACATACAGTTATCCCTTCCGCATTGAAACTTTCCCCATCACAGTTTCAGCATAAGAGCAGCATCTCAGACCAGCATAAGAAATTAAATGGGAATTTGGAGGGACTTTTGAGGAAGCCTCAGTCAGCACACAGAAGTCAGCAGATGACATGGAAAGTTTAGAAACTCAGAAATGCAGAATATATGTATGCATATATACATATATATATATATATATATATATAATATTGTATACTATCAGCATACTTTATCCTTTTTTTCTTTTTTTTTTTTTGGAGGGCAATTGGGGTAAAATAACTTGCCCAAGGTCACACGGCTAGGTTTTTGTTTGTGTGCATGTTAAGTGTCTGAGGCCGGATCCGAACTCGGGTCTTTCTGACTCCAGGGCCAAAGCTCTACTCACTGCACCATCTAGCCACCCCAATACTTTATCTTTTAATACCATAATAATTATAACTTCTCTGGCATGAGGGGAGGGCAAATTTTACATGGATTTTCTAGATCATGGAGGGGTCGGGCATTGCCACCCCTAAACCCTCACAATATGTAAGGGATAACTGTACATATAAGCGTGTGTGTGTGTGTGTGTGTGTGTGTGTGTGTGTGTAGAGAGAGAGAGAGAGAGAGAGAGAGGGGTGGGGTGGGGGGAGAGACAGAGACACATAGAGAGAGAAGGAGAGAGAGAGAGAGAGAGAGAGAGAGAGAGAGAGAGAGAGAGAGAGAGAGGAGAGACAGAGAGACAAAGAGAAGAGAGACAGCAACAGAGAGAGAAAGAGGAGAGAGACACAGAGAGAGAGGGAAAGAGAGAGAAAGAGGAAGAGAGGTGAGAAGGGTAGGGGGGAGAGAGGGAGAGAGAGTAACATCTAACAACCCTTCAAAGGCTTGAAACCCTGTGGAGAAATGATTTCATGTTTCTCTTATTCAGAGTGGTAGGTCAAAGGATTTCAAGCTAAAAGGGATGTTAGGCACCATCTGGTCCCACCCTCTAAGACGCAGAAAGAGGAAGTGCCCAGCTTTGGGTCCCACAGCCAAGAACTGTCCAAAGCATCGAGCTCCCTCTCTAGGTTCCTCTATAGTTACAGAGCCATAAATCTCCGGGGCAGGGGGAACCTTCAAGATCCCTTGGTTTAAATGATCAGTTTTCTTTCACGACCCAAGGAGGATGTACGTGGTTGTCGCATGTAACTGAATCATCTCTGTCACACGGACACAACTTTGCCTATAAGAGACCTTGTGAGAATCCTAGTCTTTGTTTGGCTTTTTTCAGCTGAGATCTGAACCTGTACTTAAGCATAATAAAGCCTAGGTTTTTAACCTCGGGAAAAAAAACCCAAACCAGTTTTATAAGAAAGACTTGTTTTTGTCCTGTTCATATTTCTTAGAAGTTTGTTATGTGGGGAAAATAAATACATAGGCCCTTTAGAATAGGGCCAGAGCAGTATGTAAATAGAGTTGGCTACTTGGTGATGAAAAAAATAGATACCTGATGGGGCAGGGAGAGCATGGAAATGAGAGGAAACTGGGGAAATGGCTAAGAAACTTTCTGATGGGTAAAGGGCAGACACAGGCAGGTCATGCCTGCAAATATAGGCTAGACAAAGCCATTATCACCCCCTTTTATTTCTGATGGTAAAAAAAATGATGCAGAAATCCTCAGTATTCTGACATTAGATTTAAAAATGCTCTATATGTAAGAGTTAATGAAATTAAAATACTCTACATGTAAGTTAGTAATAATAAGGTTTTCTACTTGTCATATTGAAAAAGGAAAGATTATGCAAGGAGTACAAATCCTTTTTTTTGTTCTTTACATGCTTTTGAATAGTCTACCACTATATTTAATTATCAGATGAGTTAATATATGTAAAGTGCCTGCAAACCTTAAAATACTATATATATTCTCCGCCCCCCCCTCCTCCTCCTCTTTCTCTTCCTCCTTCTTCCTCTCCTTCTTCTTCACTAGATGTTTAAAGGGAACTGAAGACCTCGAATGGAAAGTTAGAATCAAGCTAAATTGAGACATCCCCAGGGTCTGAGTCTTGGGTGTGAATAATATTCCTTCACTAATCAAACTTGCTGAAAAATCTTCAGGATTTAATCTGGTTGTTCTTTTAACCCCTGGATTGTACTGCTAGTAGGATATGCCCCCAAAGTAGTCAAAAATAGAAAGAGGGGCACCAAAGTATTTCATAGCAGCACTTTTTTTTTTCAGTAATGAAGAAAGCAGCTAAATCAATCATTGAACATGAACGGAATGGAATATTACAACACCAGCAGAAACAATAAATGTGAAGAATAGAGAAAGTTTGGGAAGACTTGCATGAACTGATGCAGAGTCAAGTAAGCAGAACCAGAAAAACACTGTACATGAGGCCTACACCCATGGAAGTGGAAAGAACAACAGAAATGACACTGAATACCATATGATCATAATGACCACGTTTTTGCCCTAAAGAAGAAATGAGAAAATGCACCTCCTTCTCTTTGCAAAAGTGAGGACTATGGGTATGGAAATACTGCATATAAATGGAGAAGCATATTGTAGTTTCTTTTACTTGCATGACAATGCCTATGAGAAACCTTGCTGTTTGCACCGTTGGATCACAGGCTAAGCAGTGCTGATATTCACCAGGTAGCAGCTTCCCAGAATTTCTAGGATAGTGTTTGAGGAAGAAAGAACAGCCCAATGAATTTTGCCTTTACCAAAAAATCCAAAACCAAAATATATGTATGAAGTCCTAGGGAAAGTTCTCTCTCTGTCTCTGTCTCTCTTTGTCTCTTTCTCTTTCTCTCTGTCTCTGTCTCTCTGTCTCTCTCTCTCTCACACATACACACACACACACACACACTCTCACTCTCACACACATACACACATGTTATAAACTGGTCTCTTTTTCTTCACTAGATGGCTCCCTCAGAGCCCACTGAAATACAACCCCCTGGGGTGGCTAGATGGTGCAGTGAATAGAGCCCTGGCCCTGGAGTCAGGAGACCTGAGTTCAAATCTGACCTTAGACACTTAACACACACACACACAAAAAAAAACCTAGCCTTGTGACCTTGGGCAAGTCACTTAACCCCAATTGCCCACCAAAAAGCAAAAAAAAAAAAAAAAAAAGAAATACAATCCCCTTAGAAATCTGGACCTGTGAAATACTTTGGTCCTCTCTTTTTATCTTTGACCACTTTTGGGGGGTGTGTGTGGATATATCCTACTAGCAGTGGAATCCAGGAGTTAAAAGGACAGTCAGATTAAATGGTATAGGTTGGGAACTATGATAGCTTTGGAGCTAGAAGGTATTATAGAGGCCATATGATCAAACTTTCTCACATTACAGATAAGGAAACTGAGGAACAAAATCCAGTTATTAAGTATTTGAGGCAGGATTGGAACCCAAGTCTTTCTAACTCCAAGTCCAGCTCTCTGTTCAATGCATGACTGGTGATTGCCTCCTCTGACATTTATATTAGTAGAGAGTTGCCTGAGACATAGAGATTATGTGACTGGCCTATGGTCATAGAACCAAGATGTTTCAGAGGTAGGTCTTGAGTTGAGTTCTCTCTCCTAAGTGAGTCCTCTATCTGCTATCATGCTTATTCTTTTTTATTTTTTTTTTGCTTTTTGGAGGGCAATTGGGGTTAAGCGACTTGCCCAAGGTCATGAGGCTAGTTTTTTTGTGTTAAGTGTCTGAGGTCAGATTTGAACTCAGGTCCTCCTGATTCCAGGGCCTGTGCTCTATTCACTGCGACACCTAGCTGCCCCTATCATGCTTATTCTTGTATCTCTGCTTGTAATGATTAAATTTGATGGGCATTTCTTCAGCACCTACTCTGTGCAAGGTCCTGAGCTAAGCATTGGGAGTCCAAGCATTTAGTTCCTGCCAAAAAGGAACTTATATTCGGCTGTTGGGACAGCAATCTTGAAGTCTGCATGGAACATTTCTCAGACTCTACCTACACCCCTCTGTCCTTTTCCACATCATGATCTCCCAGACTTCAGGTAGATTCACATGGCAGCTCGACCATCTGTAGGACAAGCAAGCTCTCGCTGGCTTAGCTCCCATGTTCACAGACCTGGCCTTTGCCTGACCCTCTGTGCTTGTGTGGACTCTTGGCTCCAGCCTTCCCACAGGAGCCCTGGTGATTACGTCTTTCCACTGAGCAACTTTCCTTGCTGGATTTTGGTGTCATAGTGCCGGAAAAGACCTCAGAGGTCATTGAATCCAACCACTTCATTTTTACAGATGGAGAAACTGAGGCCTAGAGAGGGGACGTGAGTTGCCTAAGATCACGTAAGTAGTAAGGGCAGAGTCCAGATTTGAATCTAGATCTTTTGACTACTGCCTCGTTGCCACTCTGCTCAAGCCGGTTTTATTTTCCCCTTTCAGAAGGGAGAAAAGGGTCTTTTGCTCCCCCTCTCCATGTGGATTAGAGGCCTCTCCCCTTTCCCCCTCTTTCTACCCCCATAGTCCACCCCAGGGAGCAATCATCTCAAAAGAGAACAGAGTAAGTCTTTTAACAGAAGGCTTCCCTCCAGCCCTTCAGTAAAGCAGTCTGAATGGATTTATCAGGCTTGTACCCAGTGTTTTGTGTATGTGTGTGTGGTGTGTGTATGTGGCTAGGGAGAGCCCTAACACTTTGTGTCTTTTTTAAAAAGATCTGAGCTGACAGTCTTATTTTCCACGTCTCATAGGCTAACCTCTCCCCACCTAGCTTTCGTTTGTTTTGTTTTTATAACAGTATTATTATTATTATTATTTTGCAGGAAAGTCTGAATCAGGGCTTCGGAAAAACAGGACAGCAGTGCCAACTGGAACTATTTGCTTTGGGGGTGAGTTAGGGGGTTGGCGTCAGTCAAGGCAAGAGACATGCCAGTGGAATGTGATTTTGGGAGGAAGCTACAGGTCACTCAATCATTGGCAAGTAGCCCGGGAGCAACTAGATGCTTTGGGTGTGTATGTTAGTGGGGGGGAGAGGGAGGGAGGGAGATGAGAGGATTTTTTTTCTCTCCTCAGGCAAACAGAGTCCTGATGATTTGGGCAGTGGGAGAGTCAGAAAGGAGTAAAATAAGGGTTTAGGAAATGTGGGGTGGGGTTGGAAGTTGGGAGAAGGAGAAGGGACACTTATGACTGTGCTGGGCTCTGGAAGAGATACAGAAAAATGAAAAGTGGGTCCTGACCTGGAAGAGTTTTTAGTCTGGATAGGGAGATAACACACACTGGGAGTAATTAGAGAGCAAAGCAAGGGTGTATGTACTTGCAGAGAGGGAGCTTGGGTGTAGGTTTGACCATGGGGTCAGAAGACCCAAGTTCAAGTCCCGACTGTGACATGTCCCAGTTTCATGAACTTAGGTCAAGTCAAATCAATAAGCACTTTTAAAGCACCTATGTGCCAGGTCCTGTGCTAAGTCCTGAGGAAACAAAGCAAGGCAGTACTCCTTCCTTTAGGAGCTCACAGTCTAACTGGGAGATAGCACAGAGATATCTATACAAACAAGTTGTATACAGGATAAATTAAAAGTAATCAGAGAGAGAAGGGCTTAACATTACAGAGTCTCAGGAAAGATTTCCTTTTTAAAAATAATCATTTATTTTTCCCCCAACAACATGTTAAAATAATTTTAAACATTTTTTGAAGCTTTGAGTTCCAAATTCTGTCCCTCCATTTCTCCCTCCCCACCCGCCTCCCTGAGATGGTAAGCAATCTGATGTAGGTTATATATGTGAAATCATATAAAATATTTTCCCATATTAGTCATTTTGTACAAGAAGACTTGAACAAGAAAGGAAGGAAGAAAGGAAGGAAGGAGGAAAGAAAGAAGGAAGGAAAGAAAGAAAGAGGAAGGAGGGAAGGAAGGAAGGAAGGAAGGAAGGAAGGAAGGAAGGAAGGAAGGAAGGAAGGAAGGAGAAAGAGAAAATAGTGTGCTCCAGTCTACTTTCAGATGCTATCAGTTTTTTCTCTGGATATGGATAGTATTTTTCAGACAGAGTCCTCTGGGCTTGTCTTGGATCATTATATTACTGAGATTAGCTAAGCCATTCACAGTTTATTATATAATGTTGCTGTTACTGTGTACAAAGTTCTCCTGGCTCTGCTCACTTCATTTTGCATCACTTCATTTAAGTCTGGGGATGTTTTCTTGCAGAAGGCAGGATGTTAACTGGGACCTGAAGGGAGTCCAGGAAGCTAGGAGGTGGGAATGAGGAGGCATGAGGGCAATCAGATAAAATATCTGAAACTGTGAGATGAAGTGTCTTGTATAAGGAACAGCAAGAGGACCAGAGAATGCAGATGGAAGAGTATGGGGGGAAGCAGGGGGAGTAAGGTATACAAGACTGGAAAGGTAGGAGGAGGCTGACTTTGAATGATAAATGAGAATTTTATATTTGATCTTGGAGGTAGTAGGGAGCCATGAGTTGATTGAATAGGGCAGCGACATGGAAGACCAATTGGATAGCTGAGTGGAGGATAGAGTGAAGTGGGGAGAGACTTGAGACAGGGAGACCAGCCTGCAGGTTATGGAAATAGTCCAGGTGTGAGGTGATGAGGGGCTTCATCTGGGCGGTGGCAGCATCCAAGTAAAGAAAGCATGGGGTATACAAGAGATACTATGAAAGCAGAAATGTAACGAAGATTGGATAAGGGAGGTGAGGGGGGGGGGAGAATTGAGGATGACACTTGGGTTTTGAGCCTGGGGGACTGGGAGGGTGGTGGTGTCCCCAATAATAGTAGAGAAATCAAGAGGAGAGTGTTTGACAGGAAAGATAATGAGTTCAATTTTGGACACGTGGAATTAAAGATGTCTATGGGACACCCAGTTCAAAATGTCAAATTAGGTGTTTGAGCTTTGAGATTCAAGGTCAGGAGATAGGTGAGATCTGAGAATTATTTACATAGAAATGATCATTGAACCTCAAGCAAGACACAACCTCAAAATGCCCCCAAGAGACTATCTAAGACTGTAAGTTATAGACAAATTGCTGCTCAGCTTTGGTGCAAGGAATTTCTCTCACCAGTAAAACCACACATTTGGACCACAAAGAATATCTGAGTACAGTCCAGGAGACAGTAGTGGGCAAAGTGAGGGCCTCAGAGTTAAGAGTCAAGGTCTGAATCCCTTAATCTGCCTTATTGGCAAGTAGTTTCAGCACCGCCTGACCAAGAATGCCCTCTGTGACAAAACCAACAAGTGGTCATCTTGGAAACCTCCCATGAGGAGACGCCCAACATCTCTGGAGACAGCCTGGGGAACAGTTCTTTGCGGGTCAGTATCCACTCAAAAATAGACGTCATGAGCCCCCACCAATGTATTTACCTTGTAAAGACAAGTTAACTAGAAGATATAACACAAAACAAAGACATGTAATTAAATAGCATGAAAGGAAAAAACTATCAATCAAAGAGTTCTCTGAGATAGTTAGGTGGTGCAGTAGTAGAGTGTCAGGCATGGAATGAGGAAGACTCATCTTCCTGAGTTCAAATCTGGCCTCAGACACTTACAAGCTGTGTGACCCTAGGCAAGTCACTTCACCCTGTTTGTCTCATTTTCCTCTTCTATAAAATGGGCTGGAGAAGGAAATGGCAAACCACTCCAGTATCTTTGCCAAGAAAATCCCAAATGAGGTCACAAAAAGTCAGACATGAATGAAACAACTGGACAATGGCAAAAATAGTTCTCCCATAAATCCACACATTATCAGTGAATGGAAACATTGAGAAATATGTAAGGAGTTGTACCTGTGAGAGTGTGGAGTAAGAATAAGTTTCTTGCCTTGACATAACTTACTCCGGTTCACCATTTTGTGAAGAAATGCTTTTTTTTTTTTTTTTTTAAGCAATTGGGGTTAAGTAACTTGCTCAAGGTTACACGGCTAGTCATTATTTTATGTGTGGGTGCTCATTTTCTGAGGCCGGATTTGATCTCAGGTCATCCCAACTCCGAGGCCGGCGCTCTTACTCACTGTGCCACCTAGCCGCCCCGCAATGCTTTGTTTTTAATAAATGTTTCTTTTTCATCTTTTTTCAATGCAGAAATAAGCATATGTGTGGTGTAGATTGTAATCAGCTTGTGCATGGTCATAAACAATAGATAAACCGAAGACAGACCACCCAAGGGACATTTCATTAAGCGATGCTTCATTAGTTTATGCCAGTAAGTACTAGTCAAATTAACTGACAAATAAAATCACTGGTTACTAACCTGCACTCAAGAATAACCAGTGAGTGTTGTCAGCTAGAATGATAAGGAACCCACTGAAGGTCTCAGCCTTTTGTCTGCTGCTGGTTTACAACTCCGGCTGGCTCCTATGTTCTGCCTCTCCTGCACCTGAGACTCAAGCAACCCCACAGTGTTCTCTTGAGGGCAGGCATCGTTCTCTTGAAGCAGTGCTGATGGAGATTTGACTCCCTCCTAGGGAGATATGGGGCCTCTGGATGGCAGAAAAGGAGCCTTACATGTTTCCTAGTGGGGCTGATGTTTGTATTGCCTAATAGATCTAATGTTTGCATGCTCTGATTAATCGAGTTTGATTATAGGATTCGAGAAATGTAAATCGAATTAGTGTTTCTCCTCGCACTAGTTAGAATACATAATGGTAAATAGTTCTGTGCATGCATTGTATCTTAATTGGGGGTGCAAGCATGGAGAGGCAGCTAATGCTTCCCAGGGACATCACTGAGATGCTACATCCCTCCTTCTCCCTCCTGGTCGTGTGTGGCTTGGTCTCTGCTGGATCTTTGCTCTTGCTCGTGTGATCTCGGCTTGCTGACATTGTACTGATCTCACGGATGCTACTGGCTGCTGCCACCCCAGCCCTGAGGTCTCTTGGTCACCACTGATCCCTGCCAGCTGCAGAATTGCTAGGCACCAGCTAATGGGGCCTCTTTTTGCCTTTAACTTCCAGCTTCATCTGAAGTCCTCAGCTGGGGTGGGGAGGGGAGAGGGGGCCATCTCTTCCTTATAGGGCTCTGCCATAGCACTTTGAGCAGCTAGTCCAATGAGCCTTTCTGTTATCACTCCTATAAAAGCCAAAAAGCCCCAACATACTCAAGCATTGAACTGGGAGAAGAAACCACAGAACTTCTCTCTTAAGGAGATTTGTTTGTTTCTCTGAGCCCTACTAAAAAGGAGTTTCCTCTCCAGCAGATTTTTCAAACTTAGCTAAACTCTTTGGGACACAGAGCCATAACCATTCTAGTTACTCAGGCTTAAATTGATCTTTCTGCCTTTATTTCCATTTTCAAGGTCAGGGCGACTGTCTCTCAGAGGTTTCACTGATGGTTAAAAATTCCTTTGCATCTCCCAGTATAATTCATTCCCAATGATAAACTATACCTAGTCAGCATACATTTTAGAGGCTACTTTACAAACACATTTTCTAATAGCTCTCGAGGCTTATGGTTACCTATTTCTCAGTGATACAACTCCTCTGGAATTAAATATAGATGAGTGGGGTGGGGGTGGGGGGGCAAAAGTCAGAGTAGCAAAAGCTAAGCTGGAAAACAAATTCACTGACTTGCCTAGAAGGATGGGTTGATTTGAATGGAAAAGAAGGAAATTCTAGTACTCTGTAAAAAGTGAATCCTTTCACTTCCTAGCAAACCCTGTGTTGGAGAAAGCTCATTTTCCCTTAATAGAATGTAAGTCCCTTGAGGGCAGCTAGGTGGCTCCTTCGGAAAGAGTGCCGGACCTGGAGTCAGGAAGACCTGCAAACCTGCCTCAGATACTAGTTGTGTGACCCTAGGCAAGTCACTTCACTCTGTTTGCCTCAGTTTCCTAATCTGTCAAGTGAGCTGGAGAAAGAAATGACAAACCACTCCAGTATCTTTGCCAAGAAAACCCCAAATGGGGTCACAGAGTCAAACACGACTGAACAACTGACCAACAACAAGCCCCCGGAGGGTACCTTATTTTATTACTGAACCATGCCCTGGCTGTGGCCCATTATAGGGACTTAAGTGAAAGAATGACTTCTTTGGATTCCCTGTTGTGAATGGGTTGAACACCAAGTCATAGCAGGATGCCCCTAGAGTCCCCTTTTCAGTTTTTTCAGAAGGATGGCCTGTGCCCCTTGAAATTCTGTCAGCCAGAGGAGTCTTATCCTCTCGTTCCCAATATGCTTCTGTGACTTTAGAGAAACCAATGTCCCTAATGTGTGCTTCCTTAGAGCAGGCATTGGTTTGTTGGCATAGAACCTGGCACATAGTAGGTGCTTAATAAAAATGTAGGGGACTAATGTCACATAGACATTTAGATACTAGGCAAATCTGTGAGCTCATTAATGCGGATGCCATTTGGTATTGATGCAGGTCACAGCTCCTTCCTGGCTTCTGGTCTTGTGTCAGTCAACCAATAAGCATTTATTTAGCATCTTCTATATATAGTCACTGCTCAAAAAAACAGTGTGATTCTCAAATAAGTCCTTTGATGAATTCTCTGTACAACACAATAGAAGCTTCCCTTTGAGTTGTTTTTTCATATCTCAAGGCTCTCGATTTAACACTTGAATTTTCTATCACTTTTGTCTCCCATGGAGCCTCCTATGACTGACTTACCTCCTCTTCCAGTCATTCATGTCCTGGGTGATTTCTTTTGTGGGACTCTTTTTTTAAGCTGTTTTTTTTTAAAGCAATTGGGGTTAAGTAACTTGCTCAAGGTTACAGGGCTAGTCATGATTTATGTGTAGGTGCTCATTTTCTGAGGCCAGATTCGATCCCAGGTCATCCCAACTCCGAGGCCGGCGCTCTTACTCACTGCGCCACCTAGCTGCCCCTAAGCTGTTATTTTTAATAGTATTTTATTTTTTCCAATTACATGTAAAGACAATTTTCAATATTCATTTTCTGAAAGATTTTGAGTTCCAGATTTTTCTCTTTCCTTCTTTCCTCTCCTCTCCCTAAGACAGTAAGTAATTTGATATAGGTTATACACGTACAATCATGTAAAACATATTTTGTATTACTCTTTACAAACAAGTCATCACTGGGTTCTCCTTTACAATGAATGTTTGATCATGGAAGTCTCTTCAAACTCAGAGTTGGGAAAAGACCACAAAACCATCTATTCCATCCTGCACCCAAGTAGAAATTCCTTCTATGATGTTCTCAACAAGTGGCCATCTAACCTTCACTGACAGGGAGCACTCCTCCTCCCAAGGAGGCCCTTTAAAGGAGGACGAGCACCATTTTCCAACTCTGTATCTTCAGCATGGGGCCTTTGCACATAGTAGGTATTTATTGAAGTTATGTTCATTGAATCAAATTGCTACTTATATCGTTCAGTCATTTTTCAGTCAGGTCCAGCGCTTCATGACTCCATTTGGGGTTTTCTTGGCAAAGACATTGTGGTGGTTTTCCATTTCCTTCTCCAGCTCATTTTATAGATGAGGGTAAACAGGGCTAAAAGTGACTTGCCCAGGGTCACACACCTAGTAGGTGTCTGAGGCCAGATTTGAACTCGGGAGATGAGTCTTCTGGACTCCAGGGTCAGTGCTGTGCACTGTGATGCCACCTAGCTAAACAACAACAAATGCAACAATGTTGGATCAAGATTGTTTTGGGTCCCTGGATTATCATAACCTCCCAATTGTTCCTCTTCTGCTGGATGATAACATAGTATCAAACAAGAATGTTAGACCTGGAGTCACAGGGACTGGGCTCAGATTCCACCTTCTGGACTTTCTAAGTATGTGGGAGGGAAAGCCACCAGACCTGTGATTTCACTGCTGCAGGGAATTCTCTGGGGAGGAAAAAATCCTCCACCAATGCAGGTAGGTACCTTATGGTCTTAGAGAGTTTCCCAAAGCACTGAGAATTTCAAGGGACTTGTCTAGGGTCACATGACCAGGGTGTATCAGAAGTGAGGCTTGAACTCAGATCTTCCTGACTCTGAGGTTAGCTCATGACTGCCTCTGAGTCACTAGTGAATGAGGGTGAATCATTTCACCTCTATCTGTCTTGTTTTCCTCATCTGTAAAATGGGTTCATTATAGCACCTACTTCACAGGGCTATTGTGAAGATCAAGCAAGATACTCATGCAAAGTGTTTTGCAAACCTTAATGCTCTGTGTGAATGTCATTCATAAAGTTCTTTATAATTTTCAAAGCATCTGCAGAGATTTTGTTTAAGCTTGACAAACAGCCCTGACAGGTAGATATCATAGCTATTCTCATCTGCATTTTACAGATTTGAAAACTGAGACTTAGAAGAGGTAGTATCTTACCTACGCTCACAAAATGTCAGAGACAAAATTCAAACCTGAGTCTTTCTGATTGTAAGTCCATTTAGGCAACATTCAAAGAGGAGTGTAAACCCAGAGACACAGATGGCATCTAGTCCAATCCCCCAATTTTACAGGTGAGGAAACTGAGACCCAGAGAGCTTAAGTGACTTGCCTAAGATCACACAGCCAGAGTCAGTATTCAAACTCAGGTTCTTTGTATCCAAATCCCACTGTCTTTCCCCAGTTCCTTGCTGCCTCACCTCTGTGTGACTTGTAACCAGCCCAGAGGAGTTTAGTAAGGTTCAGTATCAGAGCCGACCCCCAGATGATGCAATGCTTTTGCACAGGGTGAGGTTCGTGAGTTCTTAGGACCAGAGATTTTAAGTTGGAAGGGACCTTTGAATTCATCTACCAGGGGTGGGAAACCTGTGGCCTCAAGGCCATGTGAAGCCCTCTAGGTGCTCAAGTGCAGCCCTTTGACTGAATCCAAACTTCACAGAACAAATCCCCCAAATAAAAGGGTTTGCTCTGTGAAACTTGGATTCAGTCAAAAGACCACACCCAAGGACCTAGAAGTCCTAGTCCAGCCACCTTATTGTTCAGATGAGGGACTGGAGAAATAAGGTAACTTGCCCAAGATCAGACAATCAAGTTGTGGCCCAACTGGGAATTAAACCCATCCCCACTATGCCACACTACCTCTGTTTGGACCTATGGAAATCAGGTACTGAGGCACATGGAGGTTGCAATCTGTAAAGGAACTCGTCCCTCCAAAGAAATCCGAAGTATCTGAAGAAGGGAAGTAAATCAATTTCAGGGTTCCTTTCCCTTCAAGGTGACAGAGGAGAGGAGAGAGGAGGGGAAGGGAGAAAGGAAGGGAAGGGAGAGAGGAGGGGAAGGGAGAGAGGAGGGGAAGGAAGAGAGGAGGGGAAAGGAGAACATCTAGAAACATTAGAAGAAAGATGAATCCTGCTCTCCCAGTCTCCCAGTTTAGGCAAGATGAGCTTTTCAACAACATTGTATCCCCAGGGATCTGCCATCTTGGATGTGGGCATTCCCTCAAAAATGCAAATAGAAATCCATCTCTGCCTCCCCATCCTGGGTGGTTCCTCCTGCTAATCTTCCCAAGGGCCCACCCAGCCTCCTTCTAGATTTGCTGATGCTCTGTGGGTACCAGAGGAGCTCAGGGGCTGCCTGTCTATAAGTCATTCCTCTTTCTTCCCACATGACCAGGCCACCCTTTCTTTTGGTCTTACATATTTCCAATGACAGTCCTTACAGAGAGTCTTCTACATAATTCTGCCTTTGTAATGAGTCCCAGCCTGCACACACCCACCAGGAATCTCTCTTTGTTGTCCTTTGGGTGACCCCCAAGCCTTAATTCTTCTGAGACTATAGTTTTCTGCAACTCAAGGCTATGCAATTTCTCCAGAAGAATTCTGGTGTTTTTTTTTTTTAAAGATAATATTTTAAAAACAAAATTTGTTTTAAAAGAGACCTCTCCGAGCCTCAGTTCCCTGATCTGTAAGGTGAAAGGGCTGGTCCTATAAGGTTTCCTCTGGCTCTAGAATTATAATCTAACTATAAACTTCTCTCCCCAAGTGTATGGCCTTTCTCAGACACACACAGAAAAAAACACAAGTGAGATAATGGGCTTATATCAGGATGAAATAGAATTCTGAAAGAGATCTTTAAGGCAGCTCAGTAACACAGTGGAAATCCCAAGTTCATATCCAGCCTCAGACACCAGCAAGCTGTGTGACCCTGGTAAAGTCACTTCACTTTTTTGTGAAATGAGGGCAATAACAACACCTACCTCCCAGGACTGTGGGGATTAAATGAGATGATAATTGCAGAATGCTCTGCAAGTTTATGAAAGTGCTATTGTAATGATTAACAGCATCATTATCACAGGATTGCTCCCCAAGACCTGGTTATTAACAGAACCACAGAGCTTGTGGTGAGCCCCCCTCATCTGCAGATGAGAATAACAAGTACATGTCCTCAGGGACTTAAGAATTCGATGTGAAATCTGCATGATAACTTCCTCTCCTCAGACCCCTCCCCCAAGAAAAACAACTTCCAATTCCGTCAAGAATGCATTCCTCCATTATGAAGTATTCCCTAAAAAAGTCAAGGGGGAAAATGCTTGGCAGCTTGCTAGTGTCCCGGCCCCATCGAAAAACTATTTTTACAGTTCTGTGAAAAAGGGCTTCTCTGAAATCAAGAGATGGAACACTGCGAGGGGCAGAGGCACAGGGGTGCAAGGCTCGTTTACAAGCAGGAGAAAAACCAGAGGCAGCACTGGGATTCCTGCCTGGCCTCCAGCCCCTCTGACTCTCTCTATTTGTTGGTGATTTCCCTCATTCTCTTAGGAAGTACTTTGTATCTACTTTGTAACTTCACTTATCTGTGTATCTATTTTCTATTTCTTTATCTTTGTACATACTATTTCACCCCCAATAGAATGTAAGCTCTTTGAGGGTGGGTCTATTTCATTTTTAGCTTGGTGAGCTCCAGCCTCTGGCACAGTACCTGGCATGCAGTAGGGACCTAATAAATGCTTTCTGAGTGGGTTGAATTGGAAAACGATTGTTTAGAGGTCCTACAGTGGATAGAATGCTGGGCCTGGAGTCCAGAAGATCAGAGTTCAAATTTGACTTCACACACTTCCTAGCTGTGTGACCCTGGGAAAGTCACTTTACCTCTGTCAGCATCAGTTTCTTCATTTGCAAAATGGGGATAATATCAGCACCTCTGTCCCAAGGTTACTGTGAGTATATGAGATAAAATTTATAAAGCACTATAAATAGTAATTATCATATTGAATGTGTAGTCAGTAGCTGCCTTAGATCCCTACTACAGATTCCAGGGAGGGCTACTTGAGAGTCAGCTAAATAGACAGATGGATCATTTTTAAAATTATAATTTAATTTATTTTTAATTTATGGAATAAAACAAGCATTTTCATAAGATTGTAAAATACAATTATTGCACATGAAACTGCATATTTGTTATATACCACTTGCTATACCTTTTTTTTTCTTTTTGGAAGGCAATTGGGGTTAAGTAACTTGCCCAAGGTCACACAGCTAGGTTTCTGTTTGTGTGTGTTAAGTGTCTGAGGCTGGATCTGAACTCAGGTCCTTCTGACTCCAGGGCCGACGCTCTACTTACTGCGTCACCTAGCCGCCCCCCTGCTATTCCTTTTAAATATATAATAAAGGTATCATGGACATTTCTTTTTTTCTCTCCCCCACCCCCTTCCCATTTTAAGCACACTCTGTGCCAGACATTTGTTTATCGGTGGGCATACAAACACAAGCAAGCAAGATAGCTGCTACCCTCATGGAGTTAACATTTGAACGTTCATGGTGTTCAGGCCTGTCTCACTTTTTGTGACCCCATCTGGAGTTTTTTGTTTTTGTTTTGTTTCTTTTTGCAAAGATACTGGAGTGATTCGACATTTCCTTCTCTGTGAAACAAGCAGGGTTAAATGACTTGCCCAGAGTCACACAGCTAATAAGTGTCTGAGGCTGGATTTGAACTAAGGATGATGAGTCTTCCTGACTCCAGGGCTGGCACTCTCTCCGATAGTTGCCCTACATTTGAATGAGGGAAGATATAATAGGGTGCTGTTAAGCAGAGGTGAGGAACATCCACCTAAGGGCAGGGTGAGGAGAATATAGGCAATGATAGGAAGATTTGGTTCTGGGAAAAATAAGATAAAAGATTCAATTACCAGAACTGGGAAGAGTGAGGGGTGAAGCCGGTCTTATGACTGAATTTTCAGAAAGATTTAGGGGCGGGGGAACCTTTGGCCTCTAGGCCTCTAAGTCCCCAAGTGCGGTCCTTTGACTGAATCCAAACTTCACAAAACAAATCCCCTTAATAAAAGGATTTGTTCTTTAAAACTTGGCCTCAGTCAAAAGGCAGCATCCCAGGACCTAGAAGGCCACCTGTGGCCTTGAGGCAGAAGGTTCCCCACCTCTGGTAGAGCTTTGCTTTTTTTGGTGAGAGGAGAGAGGTCTAGTTCCTGCCTCATGGGGAGTCAGGATGCTGTTGATAAAGGTAGTGTGGGCTGAGAGCCCTTGGAGATCTCAGGAACAGGGACCAATGGGAAACTGACCTCCTGGAGACCCAAAAGAGTTTCCCCTTTGGTCAAATAGCCAGGCAAAGTTGCAGGAAAAATACTCTCGTGAAATTGTTGTTGGATTGGCTTGATAAGGGAGTTTGGGCCAAACAGTTCTGGTGGCTCTGGCAGAAGGCTGGGAACACCCATTACATAGACTCCCAGTTTGGTAACCTGGATTTGAGGAACTGGAAGGGGCAGCCACCAGAGAGTTGAAGTGGGGTCTCAGGCTCACCTAGGCAGGCACATGTTCTTTTTTTTTTCTTTTTTGGAGGGGGAGGGCAAGGCAATTGGGGTTAAGTGACATGCCCAAGGTCACACGAGTAGTAAGTGTCAAGTGTCTGAGGCCAGATTTGAACTCAAGTTTTCCTGACTCCAGTGCTGGTGCTCTATTTACTGTGCCACCTAGCTGCCCCAGCAGGCACATATTCTTGCTGCCGTGTGTGCAGCCATCATCATTGCTGCCGGGGCAGGGAGTGGAGGGGAGTGAACTCCCTCCAACCCCCAGTCCCCACCCCGCCCCCCCAGCCTCCAGCCCCCAGTTCCCAGCCCCTAGCCCCCACCCTTGTTGGAGTCTGAGGGAGGACAGGATTCTCTGCCTTTCCAGGCTCAGACATCAGTTATCCTTGATACAGTCTCCACTACTGGAGCACCCGCTAGATGCCACTGGTTGCCCATCTTCTTCTCCGGAGTCACAGTACATATGCCTAGCTCCATGGCTGGAGGTCAGAAGGATTCCACTGATCACGGTGGTTACTAGCACTCCTCCCTACAATTATTGCTTCCCTTACCAGTTTCTTGCCTTCATGAGGAATAGTGTGATAGAGGAGAAATACATCTTGATGGGAATCAAGAAACGTGTGTTCTGTTAAAAACAAACAACTTTGAAAGACTTAAGAACTCTGATCAATGCAAAGACCAGCCAGGGTGCCAGAGAACTTCTGATGAAACGTGTAGTCTGCCTCCTGGCAGAGAGGGGGTGGACTCAGAATGCCAAGTGAGTGATACATACTTTGGTTGGATATGGCCAAAGCAGGTATTTGTTTGGTCTGACTGTGTATATTGTTTTACAAGGGGTTGGAACTTTTTTTGGGGGGAGGCTGTTTTGTTTTTTTTTTGGAGAGGGTTGGGGATTGGGAAGAGAGTAAAAGTAATTTTTTGTTAAATGAAGAAAATTTTGAAAAAGAAAGAAAGAAAGAAGCCTCCCTTCTTGTCCCACTTCCTCTATGAAGCACCTGTGAGAAATAAAAAACAAAACCCACTTCCCCTCTCTCCGGACCTCACTTTCCTTAGCTGTGCTTTGGGAGGGAGGTTGAACTACAATGTCCTTAATGGCTTCCCAGCTCGAATGTTCTATGATTCTGACACCTTGTGTTTAAATGCATTGTCTTTGGAAGCTTTCTGTTAAAATGCAACTCTGTTACCTGGGAGGACCATTAACAGCCCTGAGCACATTCCCACATCTTCCAGTTTATCCTGTATATGTCTTGTATGTAGAGTTATTTGCATGTTGTCTCTCCCCTTAGACTGTGAGTTCCAATTTCTCCCTTTCTTTAGTGCTTGGCACAGAGTAATATGGCACTTAGTAGATATTTGTTGATTTTTCTGTTGACTTCCTAACCTCGACCAAAGTTTTGAGGTAATGGGAGACAGGAGGAATGCATTTTGCTACAGAGAGAGGGGCAGCAAAGTCTGGGAACATGAAAGAGTGCTTGAGGCTACCATAGGGTGGGGCCCAGAGAAAGCTGGAGGCCACACTTGGGCCCTAGGCATCCCAGGCTGACTCTGGAGATCTTGGGGATCTCTTTGCCACAGTAGGGCCGCATTTCCCACCTACTTCTCACCTCTCTCGACAGCTGATTAGTCTTTTTAACCCAATTGTCAGCTTTAGAAAAAAGAAGAAAAAGGTATTTTCCTTTAATTCAGCAGTGGCTGGACTTTGGCTGTGATTGCTCAGTGACAAAGGCCAAAGGAAGTCAGTCTATCATTTCGTTGAAAACAAGGACTCAAGCTCATTGCTTTTGGAATTGACAGATTTCATTAAATGGGCCAGTCTGGGCTGGTGGAGCATGTGTTGTGGTAAATGGCAAAGCTGATCTATTTTGGTGCCGGCCCCCTCCTTCTCTCCTGGGCACACCATCCTCCTGCTTCTGGAGGGCATGTACCCCCACTGACTTCTTCATTTCTACCTTCTGTCCCTTCCACTCCCTGCCCCCATTGAACCAACTGCCCCATATTCCATGACCTCTGTACCCTGCCTTCTTGCAAGGGCCAGCTGCAGAAGCATAGTTCCAGGAAGGTGTTAATGATTGATAATTAATCAATGAGGTAAGGCAGTGTGGTACAATGGAAAGTGCCTGGACTTGGAGCCAAATATCCCAGATTTTAGGCTAAGCTCTGTTGCTTACTAGCTGTGACCAAAAGCAAGTCATTCAATTTCCCTGTTTTCTCATCTGTTAAATGAGCATAATAATATTTGCACAGCATAGCTAACCCAACTATTAGGCAAATCAAATGGGATAATGCCAGTCACAATAACCTCAGGTCTTCATAATAACTTTGTGAGGTCTTGTATCAATGATCATCCCAGTTTCAGAGAGAAGCAAATTGAGGCTGAGGGATTAAGTGGTTTGCTCAGGGTCACAGCTGGAAAGTTTCATAGGTGAGATTTGGACCTGGGTCTTCCTGCTGTCAAGTGTAACACATGACTCAGCTAGTTGGCAGAGTGGAGAGAGCCCAGGCCTAGAGTCAGGAAGACTTAACTTCCTGAGTTCAAATCTGACCTCAGACACTTTCTAGCAAGGCACTTAACCCTACTTGCCTCAGTTTCCCATCTGTAAAACGAGCTGGAAAAGGAAATGACAAGGCACTCTAGTATCTTTGCCAAGAAAACCCCAAGTGGGGTCACAAAGAGTTACACATGACTGAGTAACACTAGACTGTCCTGTTTATCCACAAGCACTGTTTCAATATGAGTTATTCTTACTACTGCTAAGGCCTCACTAGCAGTCCCTGGGCTCCAGCTCTGGCATTGTCCCTGGGAGGGAAAGAGGTCAACCAAGCAGTCAGAGGGTCAGAGGCAGCTACAAATATAGCTCCTCCCTCCTGTCTGCATTCAGGTTCTAGAGCAACTTTCTAGAGATAATCGATCAATCAATCAGTCACTTATCAATCATCTACTAGGCAATGCCTCTTAATACAAAGGACCAGCTCTGATGGTAGGGCTTTAAGGAACTGAGGGAGGTATGTTGGGGAGAGATTTCTGGGCCTTGGAGGGTCTATCCCATTGCATAAGCTGCTGCCAGTTTGGTGCCTCGAAGCACCAATTTCAGTCTTTTGCAGCATACCCCACTATAGAATCACAGCATTTTAGGGCTAGAAGACTTAGGCATAACAAAGGCAGAGACCTTACACAATTGTCCAGTCTGACTCCCATTATAGAGGAGGAAACTAAGGCTCCCAAAAGGATAAATGACTTGCTTATGGTCTGTAGCAGCAAGCACCCCAATATCCCCAGGGTAGCTGCCAACACAGGTTCTTAGATCTGCTTTTGTAAAGGAAAGCAACTCAAAATGGGTTAACAAGCTTACTTTAATCAAACAAACATATATCATTTAGTTCAGGGGGAAAAGGTCAGCACCCCGAACTTCAGAGTTACAGAACTTACAGATCAAACAGACAGGCTTCCAAACTGTCCAACCATTATATCAATACCAAATCACAGTTACCAGAGAGGGAAGCATCAACATCTGGGTTTTCAAAGCCGGGGGGCTCTCAACAACGGCTTCCCAGAGTCTCATCTGGTCAAATCACACAACACTTCTCAAAGTGAGCCCCAAAGCAAAGCCTCTCCTAAGGGTTTATATAGCCTTCTCCTGGCTCAGAGAATGTAACAACCTCCTGGACCCACTGCCCAATCACAAAGTATCAAGGTGTGGGCTTTCCTGAAAAACAAGCCTCCCACCACAGGCTCCAGGTGCACTTAAGCTAGGGGCAGGAAGATCTTTAAATTTGCATTTCCATTACATGGTCACACAGGCAGTAAGAGGAAGAACAGGGATTCTCATCTAGATCTTCTGACTCCAAATCCAGATTTATTTGAGCAGTTGGAGCAAGTATGGCTTTCCAGAACACTCCTGAGGAGAAACCCTCCTCACCACGTGGACCTGAATGTATGACAACTAAGGGTCATGTCCTGCCTACGCAAACCTGAACCTGGATTTGACCTACTTCTCCTATGTTTGCTCTTATGGACTCTTTCCTCTCCCTCTCTTTCCATTTCTCTTTGTGTGTTGTCTTTCCCCATTAGAATGTAAGCTACCTGAGATCGAGATTTTCTTGACTGCTTATATTTATATGTCTCATCAGCACAGTGCCTGGCAAGTAGTAAGTGCTTGGTGACTGATTCTCTCTCTCTCTTTCTCTCTCTCTCTCTCTCTCTCTTTCTCTCTCTCTCTCTCTCTCTCTCTCTCTCTCTCTCTCTCTCTCTCTCTCTGTCTTCCTTATTTTTGATGATCAAGCTTCAATCCCAAGATTGACATGTTTATAAGCCACCAGAGTTTCAAAGGTTTATAGAGTTTGCCATTAGTCCAGTGCTCTGGGAGAGGATGACTTTTGACCAGAGGACAAGTCTAATTCCTGACCTGATTTACTGGAACACATTGACTTTGAGAGAGACAGTTCAAAATCAAGGTGAAATGTAATAATGGTTATTCAACTGACCCTCCAGTTGCTTTATTGTTATGACTTTTATGACACAACCTCCTTGAAGATGTAACAGTAGTCATTAGTCACTTGATTAATCTGTCAATTAATTCTGTCAATGTGAATTATTAATCTTTTCTGTCTTTTAGCATTTCTTTGGTGTATAGGAAAGAATATTGGTTCCCTAACTGATCCCCGTTATGGAAAGATCCTTGACACAAGCCAAACCCTCAATACACTGATGAAATCATAGATCCTTGAATTTATTTTGTATATATTTTAAATTTACTTTCTGTGTGCATCTTATTGCCCCCCCCCAAGAGACTGAAAGTTTCTTGAGGACATATTTTTGTCTCTATCCTCAGAACCCAGAACATAATCATTGTTTGATAAATGTTTATTGAATTGACTTAAATTTGGTAGTCAAGACAGGGACTATTAATTTCTCTTAACAAATGAGTAAATTGAGGCCCATTGTTTAGGTGATGACTAAAAATACAGAGCTCTGCACTATATATCAGGGAATAAAAAAGGAGACCCTTAGAAAAGGGGTCTTTCCTTTCCTACTCCCCCCTTTCTCATTGGAAAAGACTCTAGAGACAGGAGACCCTAGGCAGGCATCTCTGAAGAAGTCCCATATGTTCTCAGGGTAAAGACTTTTCCTTTCCAAACATTTCAGGCTAAAATATTGAGCTCCAGGTATGGTAAGACTCACATCAAGCCAATTCTCAGAATGGTGGAAAGAGCTCTGGATTTGGAGTTATAAGACCTTGATTCAATTCTGCCGACTTAGTGACCTTGGGCAAGTCACTTGCCATCTCTGAGCTTCCTATTCCTCATATGTAAAATGAGGAGGTTGATGGACTGCTGGAAATCCAGTGGCCAGAATATCCACTCTCCAGTCTGTATGTTAACCAAGCCTGTTGCTTAGTCTTTAGTTCCTTGTTGAGTGGCATTTCCTCCAGTAGAGGGCCCCCAGGGCCAATAATAGTAACAGAGATGTCGGTGGGGGTAGGGGCGATCGCAATTCACATTTATGTAGTGCTTAAACGAGGTAGAAATGTTCTTACAAGATGTACCAGTCACTCAATCAACAAACATTTATGAAGGGTCCACTATGTACCAGATTGTGCTCTGGCTTCAAAAAGTTTATTTTCTGCTTGGGGAGACAAGTTTGCAGATGAATAGGCTCCATGATTATTCTGTGAAGAACAGTTCAAATAGTGGCATTTTCAATTCACAGGTAAAAAAAGCAAATCTCACTATGGTTCAGGGTGGGGAAGTTGGATCATAAACCTTGGGCCAGTAGGAATGGTGGAGGTCACCTAATTCTACCCTCTCATTTTATAGTTGAGGGAAAGAAAGCTTGGAGAGGGGAGGTAGGGGACTGGCCCTGGGTCACACAGCTGGTGAAGCCTACATCTTGTGTCTCGGAGCCTGGCGCTCATTCTACCACACCAGGCTGAGAAAAGAACCCTTAAACGATTCCATCTGTTAACACGTCTCATTCCAGCTTGGCAGACTGAGGACGTTGTAACTAACAGCCCGAATGCAACCTGTGGGTTATCTGTGCTTCCTGCTGCCCTGGTGCTCACAGACCTTTGTGAGCTGCTCACTTCCCTGAGCATTTTTTAAGAAGATTGGGTTTCCCTCTCATCTAGGCTGGAAGTACAATGACCACCAATGGCCAGATCCTGTTGCTGATCAACATGGAGGCAGTGACTTCCTTAGCTGGGTTCATTCAATGTTTCTTATGCAACCTGGTGACCCCTGGCAAATATTGGTGCCAGATTTAGTTTGGACACCTTGGAGCTCAAGCCTCATCATCCTCAGCCTCCTAGGTAGCATGGAGCCACCACAGACATTAGCCAGTGTCCAGCAAGAACATTTCCCAAAGCAAAAGGATTTAGATCAGGGGTTCATAACCCTTTCCCAGTATAAGTCATGAACCCCTTTGGCAGGCTGGAGAAGTCTCAGAACCATGTTTCTAAATGCATAAAATAAAAATGCCTAGGATTATAAAGAAAACCAATTTATATTGAAATGCAGTTGTCAGACTATTTAAAATAAAATAAAAACCATTTCACCAAGCCCAAATGACAAACGAATGCCTGCTTTAGCAGGAGATCCAGCTCTGGTGATTTCTCCAGCTGGAGGAACACTTAGCATACAGAGTGGAAAGGAACCTTTTTTCAAGGAGCTCTAAGGAGTGAGTTCCTGGGAGCTTGGGAGATGGAGTCAGGGACAGTGCTGGGCAATGAAGAGTGCCCTGATCTTGGAGGTGTGTCCTGGGTTTGAATGCTGACTCTGCTACATAACTGTCACTTCTGGTAAGCTGCTTCCCTTTGCTGAGCCTCAGTTTCCCCTTTTGTTTACAGAGGGTGTAGATGATCTTCAGAGTTCTTTCCAGCACCACATTTTATGAACAGCAGCAGAGACACTGCAGTATGGGGGGGGGAGCAGCTCATCACCCCCGCCACCCCGCCCCAGGAGGCACAAGTGGAATGTTGAGCTGTGTTACTTCTCTCTAGAAGTTCATCCTAGATCTTCAGGGCTCCCATGTGCTCTCCTTTCGAGCGGAGAACTTTCCCCCCCTTTTCTTTATATCCCTAATGCTTAGCACACACTAGGAACTTAAAGGACTGCTCAGATCTCCCGCCATCCCGAGTGTTTCACCCCTCTTGTAATATTGTATCTTTTTTGTAATTGGTTTACATTGTATTTACTTATTTATTTTTGGAGGGCAATTGGGGTTAAGTGACTTGCCCAAAGTCAAGGGCTAGTAAGTGTGTCAAGTATCTGAGGCTGGATTTGAACTTAGGTCCCCCTGACTCCAGGGTCCGTGTTCTATTCACTGTGCCACCTAGCTGCCCCAGGTTTACATGTTATTTGTGAGATTATAAACTCCAAAAGAGCAGGGACTTTGCCTTACCTAACATTTGTTCTATCTTTGCCAGTGTTTTTTATTCCCTAGGCAAAGCTTAGACGATCTAGCACAGTAATCTACATGCAAAGGCATTTAATAAGTGTTGAATGAATGACCTTTGTGCCTCAGTTTCCTTACAATGGTCCAGCTCTGACCTTCTATGAGTGCCCTTGCACACCTTACCTAACCTCTCTGGGCCTTAGTTTTCTCATCTATAAAGCAAGGGGCTTGGACAAAATGATCCCTAAAGTTCTAGCTTCAAGTATGTGATCCTGAGACCTTTCCAGGAGGAAAATAAGTATTTTGGGTAGAATAAAAAGGGATAAGGGACAAGGACAGGAGTCCTGGGTCACTCCTGGTACAGTGAAGAGGGAGAGGTTTCTGGGCATGACAGGAGGGACATAGTTGTGCACAAATATCTTGATGGGAATTTGAACTTAAAGGTTGCTCAGGGGGGAAATGGGCTGATGGAGGATGGGAGAGGATCCTTTTTTCTAATTCTCCTTCTAGGAAGTAGGTTGGAGGGATGGCTGGGTTGTCAGTCCTCCCCCCCCCCCCCCCCAGTTATCCTGTATGTAACTTGTTTGTACTGGGCTGTTTGGAAGTTGTCTCTCCTAATAGACTGTGAGAGCCATCGAAGCTACAACTTTTTGCCTTTCTTTTTATGCCCGACGCTTAGCACGGCACCTGGAACATAGTAGGTGCTTAATAAATGCTGGGTGACTTGCAGCCCCCACTTTCCCTTTCTGTTTCTGAGACCACCTCATATCAGGTTTTCCTTCCTGGGAGAGGGTTGGGCTGGATAATCTCCCCAATCCCTTCCCCTTTTTTTGTCATTCTGTAGTTGTTATCATTTCTCATCCATGAGGCTCAGAGTTCTGAAATTAAAGACCTGGGTCTTCCAACTCCTGATTTTTGCATTCTATTTGAATAGTATTGCAATGCTGCTGGACTAATGGGTAAGATCTGGAAGCTGATAATAGCTACGTTCACCTTAAGTCCCTTTGGGGATTCATTGACCCACAGACCTGGACCTAGGAGGGACTTGGAAGCCAAGCAGTCATTGGATCAGAAGTCTAGAGTGTCCAGGGCCTTAGTAGACTACTAGTTTAGGGACTGGGCAGCTAGGTGGCACCATAGCGCACAGAACACAGGACACGTTGTCAGGAAGACTCATCTTCCTGAGTTCAAATCTGCCCTCAGACACTTCCTAGCTCTGAGACTCTGGGCAAATCATTTAACCCTGTTTGCCTCAGTTTCCTCATCTGTAAAATAGTCTGGGGAAAAAATGGCAAATCACTCCAGTATCTTTGCCAAGAATACCCCAAATGGGGTCATGAAGAGTTGGACATGATTGAATAAGTTGTAGGATCATATATTTGGGGCTGAAGGGTTCTTAGAGACCATCTAGTCCATCTTCTTTATTTTCAAATGATAGGACCTTGAATATGTCACTTAATCCCCACTTGTTTTAGAATTAATCCAAGACTCAGAGAGTTGGTCCCTAAAGGGCTTGTTCAAGGTCATATAAGTAGCAGGAGAGGAGGGGTTTGAAGCCAGAATCCCCTGACTACAAACCCAGCTCATTCCCCACAATTCCATGTTGCTTCTGAAGTAAACCTTCAGGCAGGAAAAAGCACTAGACTCAGTTAGACAACCTGGCTCTGAATTCTAGCTTTGCCACCTACTGCTACATGTGACTGTGGACAAATCACCTTACATCTTCAGTTCGGGAGGATGAAACAGAAGCTCTCTAGGACTCCTTTCAGGTCTAACTGAGGCCTGTGTCCTCCATAGGATTCCTGACACTTTCTGTCTTTGCCTCAGGGTTATACTGGTCCAGAAAAGGCAATGCTATGTCTCTTACTACCAAAACAAGGCAGTGTTTGCCCCTCCCTCCTACCACTCCTTCTAAAATCATAGCCTTCAGACAACAGAAGGGAGGAAATGCCAATAAACCATGGGCAGGTGAGTATTCTAGAAGGACACGGAGAATTCTAAGCGTAAAAGGCAAATAAAATCACAAACTTTTTTGGGGGTGGGAGGGGGCATGTGTATAGGAATATGTGGGGAGAGAGAGAGAGAGAGAGAGAGAGAGAGAGAGAGAGAGAGAGAGAGAGAGAGAGAGAGAGAGGAGAGAGAGAGAGAGAGAGAGAGAAGAGTGGACAAAAGAGATTGGCAGCACAGCTGTTTTGAAAAATGCTTCCTGTTTCTTTAAAGGAGCTCATCTGGGCGGCTGGAGGCTGGAAAGTCTCCTGGCTGTGGGAGCAGTCTCCCCTAACAGGCGGCCTGCTGACTGATCTCACTAACAGGGCTTCTGTGTAAACTGAGGCTAAACAAACACAGATGGATCTCAGCGTGCATTCTCCAAAAATGCTGGCAATGCGGCAACGACTTCAGATGACACCGTGAGCGCTCCGGGAAGAGACAGCCTCACATCGCTCCCGAGGAGCCCCGGCGGCGCAGCTGCTACAGAGAGAGAGAGGGAGGGAGGGAAGGAGAGAGAGGGGGATAGAAGGGGAAAGAGAGAGGGAGAGGGAGGGAGGGAGGGAGGGAGGGAGAGGGAGAGGGAGAGAGAGAGAGAGAGAGAGAGAGAGAGAGAGAGAGAGAGAGAGAGAGAGAGACATAGAGACAGAGAAACCGAGAAACACAGAAAGAAGGGACAGGGAAGAAAAAGAGAGGAGGGAGGGGAAAAGTCAGGGGAAAAGAGAGAGCGGGAAAGAGGAAGGAGGGGAGAGAGAGAGAGAGAGAGAGAGAGAGAGAGAGAGAGAGAGAGAGAGAGAGAGAGAAAAAGAGAGGTGTGGGAGAAGAGACCGAGAGATCCGGGGGGACAGTGCGGGCGAGACGTCCCCTGATCCCCGCACAGGATCCGGGTCCCTCCTCCCCTGGCCCTCACCTTGTCCCTGGCAGGAGCCTAAAATGAAAAGCCTCCCGACCCTCGAGGGGGGGCCGTGGCCGAGCCTGTGCATCAAGGAGGTGAGCTGCCCCAAAAAACTAAAGAGGAAGACCCAGGAGGGGCCGCGGCGCGTGAACGGCTACAAAAGTTTCAGGGCGGACTTGAAAGTGCCGGAGCCGGCGGCCAATGGACTAAGGGAGCGCACGGAGCGGCTGACCCCGGCCAAGGGAGCGGCTGTGGCGGCGGCTGTGCCTGAGGAGAGCCCGGAGCTGCTGCTGCTACCGGGGGACCGTAGCAACCGAGGCTGCGGCAGTGGCCCCCGGGGCGGTGAGGTCTTGGACATGCGGAAACGCTGCTTCCCCCCGGGGCTTGGCCGAGGTCTGCCCCCGTCGCCCCCGCCGCTGCCCCCGGGCCTGGCGGCTCCTCCTGGGAGTCGGGACGGGCGAGAGGCGCCGCAGACTTTCGGGGACCAGAGCGTGCGTTCCCGGATCGTGTTGTGCCCGCCGCCCCCTCGCCAGCCCGCGCCGCAGCCCCCGCCGCCTCCCGCGCCCCAGCCGCAGCCCCAGCAGCCGCAGCAGCAGCAGCAGCAGCGTCCGGCCGGGAGTTCCTTCTCGTCAATTTCACACGTAATTTACAATAACAATCCCGATTCTTCAGCGGCTTCGCCTAGGAAACGGCTGGGCGAAAGTGCCGGCGTCTCTTCGGAGATCAAAGCGATCCAGCAGACTAGGAGGCTGCTGGCGAACGCCCGGGAGAGGACCCGGGTGCATACCATCAGTGCCGCCTTCGAGGCGCTCAGGAAGCAGGTATGGCATACACGCTCACAGCCTCGCGCACACGCTCAGCTCACCCCTGCTCTGTAGGACCTATCCCCGCTGCAGGCTGAGGCTGGGGGCGGCGAGAGGGGGCACCTTGCTCCTCTGCTTCCCTTCAGGGGCCTGAGTTCGGGAGGTGGGAGTGGGCGGAAGGCTAGTCCCGCGAGGAAGCATGGCACTGTAGAAAGCGTCATGATGATCAGGAGTCTATCGACCTGGATTCGCATCCCGCCTCCCTGATGCTTCCTGACAGTGTGAGTCCTTAGGAGAGTTACCAAATAAAGCCAGCATATGTATATATCGCTTTAAGGTTCACCAAAAATGTTCGATTTCCCTGAGCCTCAGTTTCCTTCTCTGCAAAATGTGAGCTTTGTACTCGATGATCTCTGAGTAGTCTTCTAGTTCTAGCTAGATCCTAGGACTAGGATCCTAGGACTAGCTCTGCCTCCTGTAGCTAATTCCACCCCCTCCCCCTTTCAGACACAGCTCAGAGGCTTCTTGGGGGTCGGAGAGGGGCAGAAGTGATTTTTACTCTCTGTCCCTCCGGGGGGTTGGGGGAAGCTGTATTTCCTCTACCCTTAGACTTCTCCATCAGCCTGTAGGAGTTCTGAACCTTCCCTCCCACAATCCCTAGGTTTAGTCTTTCCTTAAGAAGACGAGTCTGCTTATGGTGATGGGGATTGGAAGAAAGAGGGCCTGGGATGAGAATTGACCTTTGCCTCCCACAAGTAGGAGGGAGGGCTTGCCTACTTTGGGTGGTGGTGATGGTGATTTGCCTGGAATGTCTCATTCCTGCCTCTCAGCTCCCTTGGGGCCGTGATCAAGCAATAACACCTACAGAAGGCCTATCCTGAGTCCCCTTTATTTCCTCCTGTCACCCCAGCCCGATTCTGAATTTAATTTATGCTTGTGTATATGTATATGTTCTTCTCCCTCCCCCCCTACTAGAATGTAAGCTTCTTGCGGAAAGGAACTTTCCTTTTTTTCTTTGGCTCTCTATCTCCTATTACTGTCTCTGGGCACATAGTAGGTGCTTTATAAATTTGTGCTGCACGAATGAATGAATGAATGATATTGATGTTGATGTTGATGGTAATGGTGATGCTGATGAGTCATAACTCCTGGGGCCAAGGGCTGCCATTGTCTAGTGAACTGCTTTGCAGCTGGAGAGAGAGACAGATTCCTATGACTGGGCAGTTTGGTGCCTTCTGACTTTAGACCTCATATTTCACTTTCCTGGCAGCTGAAAATTCCTGTCTTCAAAAGCGCTCCCTTGGGTTGGAGGAGGAGGAGGAGGTGGGGGAGGAGTAGAGAGAAAGTCAAGGGAGCCTAGAATCCTATCACAGGGTCTAAATGGATCCTTCACCCCCCCCCCCCACACCCCAGCTCCAACCTGGGGAATGTGGGCTGGTTGGTGTTGGAGCTAGAGAGCTAGGAAGAAGCAGAGATTAGAAGATGGGGCATCTAGAGAGGGAGGGAATGCTGTCCTTCATTGACCTGAAAAGTGCAGTGTCTTGTCTGCTTACAGTAATACTGCTGGATTAGAGTGAGTGTACCAGGGAAGGGCTGGGGGGAGACCATCCTCCTCCTCTATCCCCCAATGCCAGAGCCAGAAGGATGAGTCTCAGAAGTGCAGATCTCTCAGTCTCTCTAAAGGGACTGCCCTCCATCCAGGGGCATCTTAGCCACCACTGTCTACAGCCGGACCACTTAATAGTATTAATTGGAATGCTCAGGATTTGGGAAGAGGCCAGAAAAGAATATAGACACCCTCTCCTGCCCTTTGCAGACACTTTGCCAGGGAAGTAGGATGAGACGAGAACAGTTCCCTGCTGAGGTGTTGGATCATTTGGGCTCTTCTCTATCCTTCTCTGGGGAGTGGTCCATATTATCAGCTTAATAGTGACTCTGACCTGGAGGCAGCTGCTGCTGCTGCTGCTGCTGCTACTACTACTACTACTACTACTACAGCTACTACAGCTACTACTGCTTCAGCTTCTACTACTACTACTCCACCCTCTGACTCCAAGTGGCCCAGCTCCCAAATAGGCAGCTACTTTGTTTCAAACAGACATTTCTTAAATACTCTCCTGTTGTCATAAAAAAAAATCCTTGCTAATTAAATAGCTAACCTTCATACAGAGCTTTAGGGTTTGCAAAGTGCCTTCCAAAGTGCCTCATCTGTTCCCCACAACGATCCTGGGTGGTAATCCCATTTTACAGATGAGAAAACTGAAGCAGACAGTTATTCATTGACTTTTCTAGGGTTATGACTAGTAAGTGTCTGAGGCAGGATTTGAACTGAGGTCTTTTTTTCTTAAACTTTTTTTTTGGGGGGGAATGCAGGGCAATTGGGGTTAAGTAACTTGCCCAAGGTCACGTGGCTAGTTAAGAATTAAGTATCTGAGGCTGGATTTGAACTCAGGTCCTCTTGACTCCAGTGTGGGTGCTCTATTCACTTCACCACCTAGCCTCCCCTGAGCTCGGGTCTTCTTGACTGCAGGTTCAACACACTAGCCACTGGTTCACCCAGCTGCTAAAATTTTGGTAGCACTCTTTCTCTTTTCAACTTTGCTGCCTTCCATGATGTGAAGGTAAAGCTGGGTGGGTGGGAAAAGAGGTACTTTAGAGGCATCATAGAGGAAGTCTGGGTTATTTCTACTCTGGTATTGAATGGCTGTTTGTCCTTAGGAAACAAGCTTCTTCATCTCTCAGCCTCAGTTTTCCTGCCTATAGAATAAGGGCTTTAGATTAATGATCTCTTAGCCCCCTTCCAGTTCAAATCTCAGTGATTCACTGGGATTTCCTGGAGAGGTACAGACTCCTTGAGGAGAAAGGTCCTGGGTCCATATTTTTGAGCTAAATTATCATTTTAAGGGTAGAGGCAGTAGGGGGAGAAGTAGAGTTTTAAAAATATGATATATGAGACCATATTTAGAAAACAGCTCTTTTTCCTGGGGAGGATGAACCAGGATTAGATCATCACTGAACAGCTCCCTGGGGATGGCTATGCCAGCCTCCAGGCTGAACTCCCCTTGGCATTGTCCCACCTAGGGGCAGATGTCCTTTGTGTCTGTGGCTCTGGGGCATCCCTGCAGCATCCTGCCAGTCTCAGATGGGAACCCTCATGGGTTCAGACTTCAACCAGCACTTCATGCCGCTACTTTGTATGAAACCCCTGGCTCTGGAAACATTTGACCTTATATTTATTGATGCCCTTTCTTTTTTTGCATTACATTAATTTCCAAATACATTCCCACCCCTACCAAGTGAGCCATCCTTTGGACTTTTAAAAGTGGGTCAGCAAAAGTAGCCAACACATCATCTGGACTGGCCTGCATATGTAGTATTCTGTGCCTGTAGTTCACCACTTCTGAAAGGAAGAGAGAGATGTGCCCTTTCCAATACTGTATAAAATGCTTTTACTCAATTCAACCAACACATAAGGAACCTAGTTTGTTTAATGCACTGATCTAGGTGCTAGGGAGAAATCAAGCAGGGTCCCTGCCCTCAGGGAGGAAGCAGATTGGGGAAACCTAGAAGACTCCTGTTTGAATGCTGCCTTTGACATGCATTAACTGTGTGACCTTGGGTAAGTAATAACCTCTTCATGCAACAGGTCAGTGGGGTCAAACTCCAATAGAAATGGGGGCCAATAAACCACTATACATAAGGATCCCTGAGGTCATATTGACTTAGAAAACTACATATTTATATTATCTGTGTCATGTAGTATTTTAATTTCTTTGGCTAAATGTTTCCCTATTCCTTCTTAATTTGGGAATGTTACTGGTGGCTATGTGATTAGCTAGTCAGAATTAGACACCGATACTCAAGACAACTCCCCAAGACTAGAAGGCACAGAGCTATATCAGGAGATGGGGTTTGATATCCCAGTGAGATCTCAGGTCAAGTTCCTTTGCCTGCCCTCACTTGTAACCTTACTAGAAGAGCTAAGGCTCCTGCATGAATAAAATATGTGGCAGAATGGGATAAGTAGGTAAGAAAGGTGCCAGCAAAGTGTAATGGGGGTCACCCCAGCAGGGCAGGGGTGTAGGGAACCAGGGAGGTGGACCTCAAAGATTGGGTAGGATTTCAGCAGTTGGAGATGTGGGGAAGGCATTTCAGGCCAAGGGGACAAGCATTTACATGGCACCTGCCATGTCCTAGGCGCTGTGCCAATCAAAACCCTTTACAAGCATTATTTCATGTGATCCTTACAACAGCCCTTCAAGGCAGGTCTGTTATTATCCCCATTTTACAGTTGAGGAAACTGAGGCAAATAGATTAAGTACTTTCCCAGAGTCACACACCTTTAGTAAGAGTTGGAGGGCCATTTTGAACTCAGGTCTTCTTGTGTCCAGGCCCAGTGCTCTGTCCATTTCACTGCTGAGCTCCTCATTCCAGGGAACAGCATGTGCAAAGACATGAAGATGAAAAATGGTGGAGTGTGAGAGGTAGAGGGCAAGGGGAGACAGAAACTAATTCCATTTGCTTGTAATGTAGAGAGAAGATCCTGGAATTCTTCTTTAGGAGGCAACAAGGAGCTATTGATGGTTTAAAAAAATCTTTCAATTACATATATATATATATACACATATATGTATATACACGTGTATATATGTTCATGTGTATATATGCACACATATACACACATACATACATATGCTGTGGAGTGGTGTGATCAGACCTGTGTACTGAAAACACAAGTCTGGCAGCTTCCCCTAGGGAGGGGGAAGAGACTAGAGACTGTGGGGCTGCAGAGAGGTCTGGTCCAGAGGCTGGTGCAACATTCTAGGCAAGAAGTAATAAGGACCTTTGCTAAGCTTGTGTAGTGCCAATGCAATATTTATAGCACCCATGATCATGATAAACATCGTGATTATAAGTATTGCATGACATTTGATCACAAAATATACTAAACTCTACAGACAGAGGATAGAACTGAAGCATTTATTCAGACACCAGAAAACTGAATCCCAAAACCAGTAAGCTGATTCCATCATAGTACCAAAGATATTCAGAAGCCATAATAACGCTGAGAGCCACAGTATCCTTCAGCCTTCCCACAAACCAATACAAGACCAATATCTATTTACAAATAGCACAAAGGTGCTCCTTGACTGAGCACCTCTCTCTCCCACGACTGGGTAGGTCTGACCAGCTTCCTGTGGGCTCTGCTTCCCTTCATCAAACTCCTCCCACCACAGGCTCCATGTGACTACATTCAGCCTATTAGGGGGCAGAATTTACTTTCAAAGCAGGGGAGGTCTTTAAACTCCCCATTAGGTCTGTTAAGGGTCAGGGAAGATCTTAAAATTCCCATTCCCATTACAGCTTGTTTCATTGAAGATGAAAAAAATCCAGTAATATGGTATATGTAAACCATCTGGCAAATCTTAAAGCACTTATACAAATGGCAGTTATTATTAGTGATAATCTTATTAACTTCAGTGTTTGGATTCTGCTCAATCCAACTAGTATTTATTAAGCACCTGTTGTATACTAGGAACTGTGTTAAGCACAGGGGATGCTGTAATAAAAATTAAACAGTCCTTGCCCTCAAAGAGCTTACATTCTATGGGAGGAATTCATATTATATGAATTATATATATTATATACACACACATATATAATATATAAACAGAAGGGGCAGATGGGAAGAGATTTCAGAGGTAGAGTCCACAGAACATGGTGACTGATTTAAACCATTTAAAAGCCCCTTCCACTCCATTTATTTCTTCCACTATATCTGTGAGATCATCCAAAGTAAAGACCCATTTTACTGGATGGAAAAACTGAGCCTCGGGAGACAAAGTAGGTTGTTCAAGGTCATGAGATAATTCAGCAGTGGAGCCAGATTTGGAATCCAGTTCTCCAGAATCCTGGCCCACACTCTTCCCACAGACCCAGCATTATCAGCTCCATCAAGCTTCCTCCAGACCTGGGGGATTTACTAACCATCATGTTTGGAAATGAAATTGGCAAGCTCAGGATTCCTCTCTCTGCAAAGGAACAGAGCAGCCCTCCTCCCCACTCGCCCCTCCATCCTCCCATCCCTGTTAAGGGTTTATTAAAGGAAAAGTTCTATTTTTCTGCCTGAAGGGGATCCCTGAGTCCTCTCAGCAAGGGTAGGGGGGGGGGATCAGAGCATCATAGGATGTTACAGTTGGCAGAGGCCTTAAGGATTATCCTCATTTTATGGATGAGGAAAGTGAGGTCGCTGACTTTCCTAAGCTAAGGTAAAACGGGGAGTTGGCGATGGAGTTGGGAGTATGAGTCAGGTCTGCTGAATATGAGGCTAGCATACTTTCCAAAGTGCCAGGTGATCTCCCAGATCTCTGTTTAAAGATGAGGAGTCCAAAGCCCAGAGAGAAGTGCCCACAATTCCTGCCCAAGGGAAAAGCCAGGACTAATAATAATGAAAGTGACGATGATAATGGTAACTGACATCGATACAAAACCTTAAGCGTTACAGAGCATTTCTACCTGTCCCATCATTAAAGCCCCTCAGCCATCCTGTGAAACAGGTACTTGGATTCTTGTGTCCATTTGGCAGAGGAAGAAAGCAGAAAGAGGAGACGTCAAGTCACTGTTGGGTCACACAGTGAGGAAGTGTTGGAGGCACTTTCTGAACCCAGATTTTCTTGACTCAAAGTCTCCAGGTGCCCAGGCCCCCAGAGTGACCAGCTCCAGGTCACTCTTCCTAAGCTAGTCTTTTTTTCCTCCGTTCTCATCACATGGCCATCCCTTCAACAGCTGGGAGTTTGCCCGACACTCTGGAAACCCAGAATGGCAAGAACACCCAGTGACTGGGAAGAAATACTCTTTGGATCCTGGTCCTGGGCTCCTCAGCCCACCGCTGCCCTGGATTAGCCTTTCAGGACCCCACCCCTGGCTTCTGGTGCACGTGGCTGCTGCCAATGGAGGCCATTCCCTAATTCCTACACTTGGAGTTATCACAAGGTTAGAGGATTCTGTGCACATCTCATAGCTTCCTTTCCTAGCCTGATTTTCATAAGTCTTTTGGTTCCCTTTTCTCTGTCTGAGCCATAGTTTTCTAAGAAAAGCTCCCTTATGTCCTTACCCCTCTACTCATGGAGTCATAGCTTTAGGGAAGGGACTTTGAAGGTCTTTGGATCGAAGTTGCTCATTTTACAGATGGACAAACTAAGGCCCAGAGAGGTTAAGTATCTAACAAAGAGTAGGTGCTTAATAAATGCTGATTGACTGACCCTGAAGTCCCTTTTGGCTATGATCCTGTGATTACAAAGTAAGTTAGTCAATAAGCATTTATTAAGTGCCCACTATGTACCAGGCAATATGTTATACCGGTACTTACCATACAAAGAAAAACAAATATCAGACTTTGCTCTCAAGGAGCTAGGTACAAATCTGATATGGACAGGATAAACTGAAGAACCAATCCAGGAAAGGCATCCAATCAACTTCTTTCATTTTACAGATGAGGAAACTAAGGCCCAGATAGTGTAAATAAATTACCCAAGGTCAGAGAAGAAGTTACATGGTAGAAACAGAGTTTGAACTCAGGTCCTCTGAGGACACATCTAGGACTTTTCTTCACTTAGTTCTCCATGTACTTGTTCCCTTCCCCAAATATATACTCTATCATCAACCTATTTATTTGATTTACACAAGCGTCCCTTCCTCTCCAGTCTCACTGTCTTGGTTCTTCACTTTCTCTGACTTGGTTCATCATATCCCTTTTATCATCTGTCCTTTCATTCAGGGAGCATGTTTTGCAAATTAAGCATAATCACTGCTGTTCTTGGGGAAACACCTTTGCCTTCCCTTCTACATTTCAAACTCTTACGCTTACATTTTAATCCTAACCATGAGAGCTGTCCATAAGTGGGATCAGCTGCTACATAGAAGACGGTGCATCCCTCCTGGCTGGAGTTCTTCAAACAAGGGTTGGATGACTATTGGCCAGGGATGTTGTAGGCCATTTTTGCTCCTGTCTGGGTTGGACTAGAAACCCTCAAAGGTGGTGCTTTGACAATCAACCCTTGCTCTGGTGTTATTCTGTAGGACAAGGATTATTTCTCAATTCACAAACATTTGTCATTGGTCCCCCTTAAACATCTAGGGAATTAGTAAAGGGAGTCCCCCTCTTCCTCAGGACAGTGAGAAGTTGGACAGTTGGACAGTGATTTGGAAACCCTGAATGACTTCTAGCCCCAAGCTCAGTAGAACCAAAGCCTGGCTCTTTGTGCAGTCAAGTTGATAGGTGAGAATAAGGAATGTATCTCTCTGAATGTTTCTTCAGAGCAGGCTGTCTGACCTCTCCTATACCCTTATAATGTGTGTGCATGTTTGTGTGTGCGCATGTGCACGTGCATGTGTGTTTTCTTAACCTTTTTTTTTTATATCCTGAGCCCCTTTGTCTAGTAAAGCCAATGGACCCCCTTCTTAGAATAGTGCATAAAATACATAGGATTACAAAGGAAACTAACAATATTGAAATACAGTTATCTAAGAAAAGGGGGGGAAAAGCTCATGGACCCCTGGTTATGAACCTTAGAGAAATACAGAATCTCAGAGTTGGGAGGCCTTACAGAGGTTGTCTATTCCATCTAATTTGGATCTGCAAAAGATTCCCCTCTATGACGTCCCAGGCAAGTGTCTGGTATGTTATCTAGCAATGGGAAATGACCTTACAAGTCAGTCCATTCTGCTAAATACTTTCTGATTTTGTATTAGCATTGTTTGTGTTCTTGTTTTACCCATTCTCCCAAAAAACCAAATTCCTTGAGGGTCGGAGTTGTAATTCTTTTCATCTTTGTATCTCTCCTGGGACTAACCTGGCTCTACACAAAGTAGGTGCTCAAACATGTTGAATTGAATTTCGAGTTCTAATTTAAAAGACTATGAGAGAGCCCTTCCTTTTCCTAAATATTTCTGCATCTAGAGTCACTGCTGTAAAACAAAGTATGTTGTCTCAGAGTAGTACTATCAATTATCATTATTAGTCCTAGGCACCATCATTAATAACTGTTGTTATTAATATTATTATTATTAATGACAACTATTACGGCTTAAAAATTAAATAATGATCACTAATAGAGATAAATGTAACTTTTTACACTTGGGTTCAAAAAATCAACTTCTCAAGTATAATCATAAGGAGGCATATCATCAGTGCTTTATCCTCAAGAGGTTTAGGGGTTTTCCAATAATAGCCCCAAATGAGCCAACAGTGTGATGTGGCACCCACCAAAGCTACTGTGATATTAGATCAAATTAAGAAAGCTACAGTTTGCAGAGTTAGGGAGATAATAGTACTGTTGTACTCTGCCCTGGAGAATTGTGTACAGTTCTGGGACATTGATAAGCTGACTGGAGAGGCTTCAAAAGAGGGGAGCCAGGTGAAGGGCCTCAAAATCATTCCATCTGAGGTTGGGTCGAAGGACCTGAGGATGTTTAGCCTAGAGAAGGGAAGATTCAGGGGGGTCATGGTCAACATGTTCACGTAATTGAAGAGGTTTTAAGCAGAAGAGGGAATTAGATTTGTTGAGCTCCAGTGGGCAGAAAACTCAGAGCATCAGGTAAGGGCTGAGGAGAGGCAGGTTGAAGTATAAATTAAGGGGAAAACCTTTGTAGTTATCCAGTAATGTCTGACTCTCTGTGAAGTTTTCTTGGCAAAGATACTGGCTTGGTTTGCCATTTCCTTCTTGAGCTCATTTTACAGATTAGGAAACCGAGGCAAAAAGGTGTGTCTTGTCACACAACTAGACTTAGGCCATATTTGAACTCAGGAAAATCAGTCTTCCTGACTTTAAATCCAGAGCTCTCTCCACTGTGCCACCGAGATGGTTTCTTTTTTTTTTTTTTTAAGCAATTGGGGTTAAGTAACTTGCTCAAGGTTACACGGCTAGTCATTATTTAGTCATTATTTTATGTGTGGGTGCTCATTTTCTGAGGCCGGATTTGATCTCGGGTCATCCCAACTTCGAGGACAGCGCTCTTACTCACTGCGCCACCTAGCCTCCCCTTTTTAGGGCAATTGGGGTTAAGTAACTTGCCCAAGGTCACACAGCTAGGTTTTTGTTTGTGTGGGTTAAGTGTCCGAGGCTGGATCCGAACTCAGGTCCTTCTGACTCCAGGGCCGGCACTCTACTCACTGCGCCACCTAGCCGCCCCGAGATGGTTTCTTAACAGAGCCATTTATAAGTGGAATGAGCCATAGGAGGGAGGGAGTTCCATGTCCTTGGAGGTGGCCAAAAGTTGGAGGCTGGATGGCCACTTGTCAGGGGTAGAAGAGAATTGTTTTCTAGCACAAGCTGAAATGGCCTTTGAAGTCCATTTCAAGACCTGAGACAGACAGTGAGGCAGAGAGAGAGCGAGAGAGAGACAGAGACAGGGAGACAGAGAGAGAGTGAGAGAGAATCAGAGACAGAGAGAGACAGAGGCATGGAGAGAGACAAAGACACAGAATCAGAGACAGACAGACAGACAGACAGACAGGGAAAAAGAGAGAGAGAGAGACAGGGAAAGAGAGAGACAGACAGGGAAAGAGAGAGAGAGAGAGAGAGAGAGAGAGAGAGAGAGAGAGAGAGACACAGCAGACAGGGAAAGAGAGACAGACAGACAGACAGAGACAGAGAGGTTTCTTACACGTACACGTGAGCTCTCTCATTTCTAGCCTCTTGTCCATGCAAGACTCTACAGTGTCAAACCACCATCCGTGCAGTGCAGGGCAGGGCAAGGGGGTGGGGGTGGGGGACAGCTGCCCAGCCAACAGCCTTCATGGTTGTCAGATTAAGAGCATGTATGCCCAGCTGGACCCATTCCATGCATGTGTCTGCTCGGGCTGTGGACTGTGCTGGGAAAGATTGTGTTGGAAGCATGGGGACTGGGAGGGGAGAGGGGCAGGTTGAAGAACGGAGAGGGGCAGGTTGAAGAACTGAGAGGTGACAGAGAAGGGTGGCAGCTCCTGGGATGGCAGCCTCCCCCTTCCCCTCCATCCCCTATTCTCTCTCCTCCCTTCCTCTTCCCTCCCACTTCCTCTTCAATCTTCCTTCATTTCTCCCCTCCATCTCCCCACCCATCACTGTGTTGCCTGGGAAATATTTTTTCAGGCCTGGTAATGTATGTAGCTGCTCCATCTCCCCAAATAGTTTACAAGATACTTGGAGAGAATGCTGGATTTGGAATCAGAGACCTTGCTTCTAATCTTGCCTCTGCGACTTCCAGTCTTTGTGATTTTGAACAAGTCACTTTCCCTTTGCTCATCTGCTTCTTGGCTGGTTGATTATAAAAGGGGGTTGAACTTGGAGATGTCTATGGATCCTTCTGGACAAAGCTCCTGTGGCCTCCTCCCTGGTACAGACTGTCTCTCTGCTTCTTCTGCAGTGAAGCAAGTCAGCGACCTGAGGCAAAGGTCACATAGATTCTATCCCTACAGTTCTCCTCCTCGTGGTTCAGCTTTCTTTCAGGTTGCCCCGGAGCCCTGCCCATCCGTCTCACAAAGACCTACCATTGGTCATAAAGGGAGATCAGAGAAAGGAGGGTGGATGAGTCTCACCCAACCACACCCAAGCGCTCAAGTAGACCCAACTTTCATGCAGAGAATAGGTCAGGAGGGTCTGACCCTGCTGATCAGCCTCTTCCCCTTGGTAGTTCATGACACTGCTCTCTTCCCACTTGGGTGGCCTCTCTGCAGAGCTTTGCTGGCTTTTCATACATGTCATACCCACTAACAATGACTGTCTCTCCAGGCTCTGTCCTAGATCTTCTCTTCTCCTTCTCTGCTCTCTCCCTTGGCAATCTCATCAGCTCCAATAGGTTCAATGAACATCTCTATACAGATGATTCCCATATCTGTCCATCCAGACCTTTTCTCTCTATTGGTCTCCAGTCTCTTATCTCCAACCATTTTTTGGAGATCTCCAACTGGATATGCCGTAGACATATCACACTCGTGTCCAAAACTGAACACACTGTTGGTTCATTTGGAGCTTTTATTATTGGAAAACCCCTAAACGTGTCCAAAACTTCCCCCCCAGACCTCTCCTCTTCTCAACTTTCTTATTATTTTTAATGTCACTCCCTTTCGCCCATTCACCCAAGCTTCCAACCTTGGTTCTATTCTGGATTCCTCACTTTCTCTCTCCCCTCATAGCAAATCTATTGTCAAGTCTTGTCATTTCTAACTTTACAACTTCTCTCATATATGTCCCTTTCTGTCCACTCACAGAGCCAGCCACGCCCCCCTCCAGTTTAGCTACTCACCACCTGTTGTCTGGACTATCACAATAGCTTGTGATGGGTCTCCCCCCTCCTTTCCATACTTTACTTAGCTGACAAGGGATTCCTCTAACGCAGAGATGAGAACCTGCCCATCCCAATAAGCTTCAGTGGCCCTAGTACATCCAGGACCAAATATAAAGTCTCCTGCTTGGACCATCCCAACCCGGGGTCTTCCTACTTTTCCCTTCTTCTGGATTTATTACCCTGTACACATTCTGTTACTCATTGACACTGGCCTTTTTGAGTTCCTCAAATACTACACTCCATTTCCTGACACTATGCTTTTCTCCAGCAGTCTCCCATGCCTGGAAGGCTCCCCGCTCATCACCTTCACCTTCCAGCTTCCATCAAGACTCAGTTCAAATGCCACATTTTGCAAGAGACCTTTCCTGAGCTCTCCTCTGCCCCTTCCCCATTGCTGGTGCCTTCCCTGTTGCTAACGACTCCCCTCATAGATGATCTCCAATTTATGTGCTGTGTATCTGTCCGTGCATGTTGTGCCCCATTAGACAGTGAGCTCCCTGAGGGCAGGATGGTGTTTTTGCTTTCCTTTAGATCTTCAGAGCTCAACACAAAGCCTGGCTTGTAGTAAATACTTGTTGACCAACTCCTTGAGAAGTCAGATGTTTCCCAGGTCCATTGATCTCTACACTACAGAATATTGATTCTAAATACACAGACACAGACACTTAGACACACAATTAGTATTAAAATTTAGCAAGAATTTTAAAGTTACCAAGCAGTTATTTTTCCCATAGGGAGAAAAGACCTACATACAAGCCCCTGATCCCAGCTCCCAGATCCCCCTTAGGAGATAATCCTAGGCTCCTCACCCTGCTAGAGAGAGGCTGGTCCTTCCTTCACTATAACCTACCCCTCAATTTAGGGACGGTCAGAGCCAGACTGTCAGAGTAGAGAGGGCCCTTTGGGATCTAATCTGAGATGAATAAGTCTTACCTATAAGGAAACTGAGGCAGGGAGAGGCCAGCTTGCCTGAGGGTCACACCCTGAGCACATGTGAATGCCCAAAAGACAGAGAGCCTCGATCCTCAGAGAGTTTTCTTCTCTCCCAAACCTTGATTTTGCAGATGAGGGGACCAAGATCATGTCTCTTGCCCTGGATTATCCAGGCAGTCTGGAGAAGAACTGGGAGTTAAGGGCTGCTTTGCCTTTAAGCCTAGGGCTCCTTTCACTCTGCCGTGCTGCACCACAGAGCATAAGCTCCTTGAGGGCAGGGGCCTTTTTGAGAGGGTCCTTGTATCCCTGGTGCTCAGCACTGGTAAAATAACTAATAGTAATAGCATTTCTGTAGTGCTTTGAGGCTGACAAAGCACTGGGTGGGTAATGCTTCATTTGACCCTCCCCAGAACCATGAGAAGTAGGGTTATTATTATTCTCATTTTACAGAAAAAGAAACTGAGGCTGAGAGGTTAAGCAGCTTGCCCAGGGCCTCCCACCTACTCAGTATCTGAAGCAGGATTTGGATTCAGGTCTTCCTGACTTCAAGTGCAGCACACTAACCATTGTGCCACCCAGTTTCTTCCTGGTGCCTGTTGATTATTGGGCTCCTCAGTCCCCATTAGGGATGAGTGCCCCAAGCAGCTGGGCTTTCCCTACCCATAATGCTGTTGGCCAGGCTCAGGCAGACAGTCTGTCCCTCCTGTTGAGGTCACTGCTTTTCCAGGAGATATTTCTCAGTACTACAGCTGTTGGGGGGGAAGGGACCGGCAAGGATTCCGAACTGGTCAGGAGTCCAAAGGAATCTCCCTCATCCTCTCCCCGCCCCGCCCCCCCAGAGCCTGGACTCCTCTGTGGGGGAGGGGGAGGGATGGAGGAGGGAATGAAAGGGACCAGATATTTTTCAAATAGGAGCAGTGCTCTTGTAAAGTCTGCTCTCTCGTAGCCAGGCAGAAACTGTGGGAGCAAATGGCAAACAGGAGTTCCTGATGCGGACCCTGGTGGGGGATTCCCAGGCCCCTCTCCACCTCGGGCAGCCAGCTGCCCTCATCTGATGCGACAGCCCCCTTTCTGCTTCTTTTCCCTTGTTGCCCCAACACCATCACCACGGGGTACTAGCCAACCCAGACCCCCAGCCTGAGAGCAGCTGACTTGTCTTGCCCCAGGGACATTGCTGTCACAGAGCCAAGGGCTAATAAAAAAAGCTGGATGCTTAAATGAACCTTCTGGAAATTCTTTGGGCCAAGCCTCCCAGAGAAAACAATGAGGTAGGGCCGGCTCTCACACTGCCTGCCCTTGCTATCACCACCTTCCAGTCAGCTGGGGCAGCTGCTGACCAGCTCACCTCCCCCCCCCCCACCCCCACCCAACTCATTCCTCTGCTCCCACCTCCCATTTGTGTCCATCTGGACCCAGGGTTGGGCTCCAAGAACCCCAGAGAGTTTTGGAAGACCCAGAAGTCTTCCCCTCCTGGAGGCCTGGCCTGACCTAGTGACCTTGGGGGTGATGCAGGGGGCTGCTACTTACCCCCAGCCCCAGGGACTGGTACCTTTCCTGTACAGCATGCCTTGTTTATTTGTCTGAGCTGATAAAGGAGTTTAGAGCAGGGAGGGGGAAAGCACCGTGTTCCCCTGGATTCTTGCTGGGAACAACCTTAACTCATTGTTCTGCCAACTTTTCTTGGATGGGCCTGGGTGGGAGGGGGTAGCAGGGACCTTGGAATGTCCCGGAGTTGCCTTGTACTTCTGGTGGGGTCTCCTTCTAAGAGGCTGTATGGTACAAGGAGATAAGGAGCTGGCCCTAGAGTCAGGAAGACCTGTACTCCCTTCCCACCGGTGACATTTCCTGGCTGGGAGACCTGGCATGGGCGAGCAAAGCTCACCTCTCTGAGCTTTGGCCTTTTCATCTATACAATGGGGATGGGAATTCCTACAGTACCACCTTCTCAGAGGAGTACTGTGAGGCTCCTTAGAGCCTTGGGGGAGAGGGCCTTCCCATGATCAATTTGAATTCAGCTTAGGAAGCATTATTAATCCCATACCAAGGGCAGCAAGCACTGTTATAGGTTCTGGGGATTCAAAGATCAAATTGTCTCTGCCCACAAGGGGCTTACTTTCTACTGGAGGGAGACAGTACCTAGTTATGAGTTCGAATTCCCCCTCTATTGCTTCCTAGTGGTGGGACTTTGGCCATGTTTTCTTTTTGAGGAAGTTGAGTTTCACCTCACCTGTGAAAGGAGGCAGTTGGGCTAAGTAACCCATGAGGCCCTCTCCAACGTCAACTCTAAATTTACCAGAGAGCTTGAACTCTGAGAATCTCCGATTCTCATAAGCAATGTAGTCCAGTGGGAAGGCATGCTAAATTTGCAGTCAGAAGACCAGGGTTCGAATCTCACTGACCATGTATGATCTTGGGCACTTCCCATATCTCTGGGCCTTAGTTTCCTTTCCTGTAAAATGAAGGGTTAGACCTGAGCGCCTCTAAATGGATGATTCCATGACTCTGATCTTGGGTCAAAACAAAAGAAAACTCGGTGTGTCGATGAAGTAGCTGTGTGTGCATGTACTTGGTAAGCCAACTCTAAAGAAGAATGCGTTTCAGTAATGTCTGGATTCCCATTAGGAACCTCCTGTACCAAACTCTTGATATCAAAGAGTACTCTGGGCCTGGGTGAAGGGGAACAGGCCCTGCTGACTTAGGCAGAGAAGAATTACTCAGCCAGGAGTGTAACTGGGACACTGGAATTGACTCAGAGACCACTTCGGTGTTCTGAAAGACCCTTCCCTCATTCATGTGAAACTATCTGCCAATCTCAACTCTCAACTCTCCCTTTTAATATATCTTCCTGGCACTCCGATTCCTAGATTATACTATAGGAATTCACACTTGTCTGGACATCTGTGACTTTGACAAGTGAACTCACATCCTTTTGTTAGGTATTTTTTCTCTCTTATCATCTTTAACAACCACCCCCCCCACACACACACACTAGATTAGTACATAAAAATAGATTTAGATAGATTTTTTTTGTGTTTGTTTGTTTTTATTTTTTTTGGAGGGGGAAGGAGAGGCAATTGGGGGTTAAGTAACTTGCCCAAGGTCACACAGCTAGTAAGTGGGTCAAGTGTCTGACTGAGGTTGGATTTGAACTCAGGTCCTCCTGACTCCAGGGCTCATGCTTTATTCACTGCACCACCTAGCTGCCCCTAGATTAGTATATTTAAAGTACAAACCATTATTCCCCAGAAGTTGTCTCTCAAATATTTGTGGGAGGACAGTTGGTAGTCAGCTGGGCCAGAGATCCAATTGCAAAGCATCTAAAATTTACCTTCAACTCCCCAGCCTTTTCAACTCTTCACTCAAGGAAGGTGAGGTGGAAGAATATTGGTGGAAGGAAAGGACAGGGATCAGGGAATGGGCACAGGGAGGGAGGCAATAGAGTACTGGGTGAATTGGACAAAAGATGACATTCAGGACCAGTAAATGTCAAGTCTTATACTTCAGCTCAAAAAGTCAACTTCCCAAGTATAGTATGGGAGAGACAGCAGTTGTTCTGAAAAACAGCAGACGACTTTAGTGGACTGAAAGCTTAAAGCATCAGCAGAGTCATGTGACTGCCAAAAAAGCTAATATAATTTGGTGATGCACTAAGAGATATCTAGATTCCAGGAACAGAGAGGTGATAGATTAACATTGTACTCTGCCCCTCGTTTAGAATATTATGTTCTGGTCTGTGAAGTGTTTAAGAAAGACATTGATTAGCTAGATAGTGTCCAGTGGGGAGCAATCCTGGAAGATCAGTTGAGGGAACTAGATGTATTTGTTCTGGAGAAGACAAGCCCAGAAGGGTCATCATAATTGTCTTCAAGTATTTGAAGGGCTAATGTGGAGGAAGGATTACTCTTATTATATTAGCCCCAAAGGACAGAACCAGGAATAATGGGGTAAAAATTGCAAAAAGGCCAATTTGGACTTGAGGTCAGGAAAAATTTTCTACTAATTAGAGCCTTCCAAAGGTGGACTGGACTGACCTGAGAAGTGGCAATTTCTCTCTCCTTAGAGGTCTTCAAGCAAAGGCTGGAAGACTCCTTTCTGGGTATGTTAGTGGGGATTCCTTTTGTGTATGGGGTAGACAAAATGGCCTTTGAGGTTCTTTATAGCTCTGGGATTCTGTGATTTGAGCCTAAGGCTCTTGGGAAGATTGAATTGGGATATTTATTTTTTAATTTGTGTGTCAGCCAGTGAGTGTGATGTTTTAGTATATGTTATCAGGGAAAACTATCCATGTTAATATGGTTTGTAGGCACTGGGGAATTTAAAAAAGAGGAAACTTAGAAAAAAATCCAGCTTGGTTTCATTGCTCTCTAAACCTCAGTTTCCTCATTTGTAAAATGAGTGGGTTGGACTTTGTAATCTCTAAACTCCCTTCCAGCTCCAATATTTTACAATCCTAGACCATGGAGATTACGGTCATTTGTGTGACCTGCTTTTTTTTAAATGCTGAAGTACCATATAAGAGTAAGAATTATTGCTAATTGTTATGTTTTCCTGATTGACTTTACTGTAAACTCTATTTGATTACATGAAATCTCTTCATCCATCCATTCACTCAGCACATATTTGCTTACTCTTTTGTGGCTTTTTGTTGTTGTTTGGTTGTTTCAGTCATAGTTGACTCTTTGTGACTCCTCGTGGGGTTTTCTTGACAAAGATACTGGAATGATTTGCCATTTCCTTCTCTAGGTTATTTTACAGGTGATGAAATTGAGGCAGACAGAGTTAAGTGTTGAGCCCAGGGTTACACAGCTAGTAAGTGTCTGAGGTTGGATTTAACTCATGAAGAGGAGTCAGGAAGACCTGAGCTCGACTTTGGTTTCAGATGCTAGTTGTATGACCCTGGGTAAGTCACTTCACCTCTTGTTTGTCTCAGTTTCCTCATATACAAAATGGGGATAATAATAGCACCTACCTTCCAGAGTTGTTTCGAGGATCAAATGAGATAATATTTGTAAAAAAAAAACTCTTAGTACAGTATCTGGAATATAATAAGCAATATATAAATGTTAGCTATTATTGCCCAGAGCAGTGGCATCAAACTCTAAAGTTGAAGAGCCAGTTGACTAATTGATGTTCAGCTAACATACTTCCACTCCCAGTAAACTGAATGGTAGAGTTCAAAGGCTACTTTATAGCACTCTCTAGTATAGCTTGGTCTGGATTAGTGGGAATGAGAAATCCCCTGAAATGGTTTCATTATTCAGATTCACACTGCATATTTCCACTGGACTGGAACCAGTTGCTTTATTTTACATAATTATAAGTTTGAATGGTGTGAGGTCAAATATTTTGGCTCACTTCAGAGGATTCCTTATTTGAACTAATTGGGACCTAGCTGTATTACAAATATCCCTTGTTAACTTGCCAGGATCTCTGTGGAGCTAGGGTAGGCCCTTGGACCAGTTACTGTGCTCTGAGTCCCAGGTCAGTCCTTAAAGGGCCCCAGGGATTTCTCAGATATTGTATATCTTCAGACACTTCTGAGTGCCTCTTCAGGGAAAAAAGTATTTTGTGTGGAAAATTTCAAGTCCTGACTATTCTTATCTAGGACAACCTTGCTTCTCCCATAACCCTTTATTGTGTTAGAGTGAGAGGTAACTAGGCTCTTTTAATGATGATGATGCTGTTGATGAACTATCAAGGATTGCTTTACACATGTTATCTCATTTGTGGTTCATCATTCAGTCAATAAACATTAGTTTATTGATATAGTGTCCCAAGCACTGTGCTATATTTTTGGGGTACAACAAAAGGAAATTGTCCGGCTCTCAAAGGAGCCCATAATCCAATGGGAAAGAACAATTGTTAAGAGCCCTATATAAAGGGCACTGGATTCAGAGTTGGATGACCTGGGTTCCAATCCCAGCTCTGCCCTAGGTGTGATATTAGGCAAATCCCTTATGTGTCCTGGGTTCCAGTTTCCTGATGGAACGGCCTCTACTGAATCGCCTAACCCTGAATCTATGATTGGAAGTTGTAACTGATGCGAAGACATCACCTCCATGTTCCCATGGCCTCCTCGGTGATCACCATTCACTACTGTTGCCCACACTGTGTCTTACCAGCCATGCCCTAAATGTTTTCTGTTGTCCTTTCTAGGTTCCCTGCTATTCTTATGGTCAGAAGTTGTCCAAACTGGCCATCCTGAGGATAGCCTGTAACTATATCCTTTCCCTGGCCAGGCTGGCTGACCTGGACTACAGTGCTGACCACAGCAACATGAGCTTCTCTGAATGTGTGGAGCAGTGTACCCGGACCCTGCAAGCGGAAGGCAGGTCCAAGAAGAGGAAGGTAGGCTTGCCATGCCTTATCAGGGAGAAGAGGGGAAGGGTGGTCCATGATTTCCAAGGGTCTGTTGATGGAGGATATGCCACTGTGACAAGGGCAGCCAGCCTGCAGGAGCTCTGGAGATGGAACGCTTAAGTCCACCAGGGCCTGGTCATTGGGTTGTGGGAGAAGAAGAGGGCTATGTGGAGGAAAGTGGCTCTGACCATCGACATACAGTGGACACTGTGACACACTGGCCAATCAGCACAGCAGTGAGGGAACCCTTTCTTTAATGGGTATTAAAAAATGTTTTGTTACACACATCTATGGGACTGTGTTTTAGGCAGTACCATAGTCCTTATAACAAGGGCCCTCTCTCTGGAACTTTAATCACTTTAGTGTGTAACTTGAAGCAAATCACCTAATTTCACTGGGCCTCAGTTTCCCCATCTGTAAAGTGAAAGGATTATACTCAATAATCAGCCTATCTGATGCTGTGTAATGAAAGATTTATGTTCTTTAATGAGGGTTCTGCCAGGTTACTGTGCTGTTGGGATTACTGGCTGTGTGCAGTGACAAACTGTAGGTATCCCCATTGGGCCTCAGTTTCCTCATCTGCAGAATGGGGTTGAACTAGAAGATCTTTAAGGTCTCTGTTAGCTGGAGGCATTTTTCCATTCTTAGGCAGAGACTTTGTTGTAATGAGGCTGGCAGACAGAGGGGTGCCAATTCCTCTTCTCAAGGGTAAGACCGATGAGAATATATGGGATCCCATCCTATTCACTAAAGTTGGGGACCCTTAAGAAACTGGAGCTCAAATCACAGGATCTCAGAATTGGAAGGGACCTTGGAAGGTTTCCGGTTCAATGGAATTCCCTCTAAGATCTGTCTAGCAAATAAATGGTTCGCTAGCTTTTGCTTGATGCCTTCAAGAGGAGGGAAAACCACTGTTTGTTCGGGCAGCACCGCCCACTTTGGGACACCCACAGTCTTTGGAAGATTTTCTATACTTTAACCTAACCCCCACCCATGCATTGCTCCTAGTTATTTGGTTGGGACAAAGCAGGCTGGCCTAATCCCTTTCCCCATGACAGCCCTTGAAAAGCTGGCCCATCAAATGCCTTATTCCCATCTCAAGGTTGAGGGAAAGGGGGAGGGAGTGGGGAGTGGGGAGGGAGAAGGGGATTTGGAATGCCAGGGAGGCAGTGTGGTCAATCAGTCAACACACAGTGATTTAGAGCCTACTAAGTGCTGGGGATGGTGCCAAGCACTGGGATGCAAAGAATGGCATAGGACTGGCCCTGCTCTCCAGCAGCTCTCAATTTCACAGCTATGTACATATAAGATACCCAATAAGATATATGCGGGGTAAATGTGCTTGATCTAGAGTCAGAGGGCCTGACTTCTAGTCCCAAGCTCCGCTACTTGCTAGCTGTGTGGTCTCTTCACTTCCCCTGGCCTCAGTTTACCCAGTTTTACCTGTAAAAAGAATGGAGTTGGACTTGGTGATGTAGTGTGAGGTGGCTTGCTTCCAGCTCCCTAACCCCCTTCCCTTGCCCGCGGACAGATCTATCTGTTCTTTCCTCGTCTACACAGTTGCTGACCTCTCGCTTTCTCGGGAGCTCACCCTGATTTCCCGGGGTCCCAGCCATCTGGCCCCGGGCTGGGCGGGCCCATCTAGGAGCTGTCCCTGGGCTCAGGCCAGTGATGGGGAGGGCATGGGGAGGGTGACCACCGGCCTGACGGGGCCTCCCCTTGGGGGTGCCTTCCGTCCCAGCCCCTTTGTTGCCTCGCCCCACATCCTACCAAGCCACGTGGGCGCCGTGGGGTGGGCAGACCGGCCACTCGCTAATTGCTGGGCGCATTCCGGCCACTTATTTACGGCGGGACCAATTAGGTGAAATCACCATCAAGTCAGGGGTGAGAGAGGAAGCCTAGCCCGGGCTGGCTTTCCTCTGGCCGTGTGACATGGGCAAATTAGGGCTGTGATTGATGGCTCCGCATCGCCGCCGCCATCCCCGCAGCCGGCGGCCCTCGGTGACAAAGGGAGTGTTGTAAACTCCGAGTGAACCGCCTCGGGGTTCAGGCAGCAGGGAGGACCCGGGCGAGGACCGGGGAGAGAGGGCTGAGAGCCCGAGGTGACCCTAGAGGCGCCTCCCCACTCATTTTACAGGGAGGAAATGGAGTGTAACGGACTGGTTCAAGGTCACAGGGGATTCAAACCCAGAACATCTGACTTCCCCATCAGGAGAGCTCCTTGAGGGCAAGCTTCGGGGGTTTTCCTTCCTTTCTAGCCCTAGCACAGTGCCCTTCTGTAATAAATGCTTGTTGACAAACAGACTGGCTTCAACCCTGTCATTCTTTCCACCTCACCAAGCTGCTCCCTCTGATGGGAGTGAAATGCAGTATGGCCCTAGGATACCGGCCTGGACTTCAAGTGAGGAAGTCCTAGATCCTACCTCAGGCGCCAGCCAGCCGTGTGACCCTGGCCAAGTCACCTAACCTCTCTGCCTCAGTTCCTCATCTGTAAAATGAGGGGGTTAGATGAGGTGGCCTCTGAAGCCCCTTCCAGCTTCATGGTCCTCTTTGGCCTTCCTTGGGCCTCACCTCACCTCCAGGGGCTAGCCCTCTTTTCTTTTCTCCTATTTAGTACCAATGATAAACAGCTCCACTCAGCATGGTATAGACAGAGCCATCTTTGTCAGGAGTCAGCATGGCTAGATATAAATGGCCAGATAGATGAACAGACAGATGGCTGGATAGATAGATAAATGGATAAACAGATGAACAGAGACATGGATGGATGAATGGATAAGTGGGTAAATAGGTGGATAAATAAATCTAGTTGTTGTCCAAGCAGCCTGGGGGCAGCGGGCAGATGGGTGTGGCCAAAGCCCAAAGAGAGAAGAAAAGAGGGAGAAGCTATGGTGCATCTGGACTGTCTCCTCCAACCCCCTCATGCCTCTCCCTCTCAGTGTGGTGTACTGATCAGTCAGAAGTCCTGGGTTTGTAGTTTGGTGGAAAGAGTCTTATTCCAGGGAAGGCCTAGATTTTAGCCTCTTAGGATCACCTTGGACAAGTAACTTTCCCCAGCCTCAGTTTCCCTAATTGTAAAATGTGGTTAATAATATTTCAGACTTTAACCTCAAGTCCTCTGACTTTCCTCAAAACCCTGTGTGAAACTGCTTTGAAAACTGGAGCATTCTATTAGTGTGAACGGCCATTCATAGTGTTCTTATGACCAGTACTGAGTGGGCAGGTATCCCCAAAGACATCCCTGGTAACTTGACTCTAGCCTTTCCCTGCTTAATAACTATTTGTAATTAATAAATTCTAATGAATAAAATACCATCTTTTTTTTCTTTCTCTCCCGTGGCAACTGAGGCCCATCTGTCCACTTTTCCTTTTCCCCTTAGAAGTAACCCCTTATATAACAGATAGATATAGATATTCAGACAAAAGAAGAAAAAAGAGCCCCCTGGTAGGGAGTGAACAGAGGAGCTGGGGCTTCTCTGAGCTCCTACTCTCTGGAATGGCTCCTGTCTGCCAGGAGGAATTTCCCTAGGAAGCCAGGCCCTGAGGCAAAGTTTCCAAGGGCTCAGGTCCCTGCTAATCCTTCCCTGCCCCCACATGAAAAATAAACGTGACCCATAAGCTAGTAACCTTCCAGGACTCTGGGCACATGTCCATTTGCCCCCGGGGGAGTCTGATTCTGGGAACTCTTACATAGCTTACATTGAGGGTCATAGCTGGAAAGGGGTCCAAGAGATTATTTGGTCCTCTGACTCTAACCTTGTCCTTTTAGCAGTAGCTATGTGGTCTCACCATTGGGCAACACTGCCTCCACTTGAATGGATGTACACTTTGGGGCAGTGGCAAGGGTGCTGAACTTTCCTACTGGTCTAGGAGTCCTGAGACAAGTTCAGACCCAAGCTTTGCAACATATTATCTGAGTGACTTTGGGCAAGTCACTTCACCTCTGGGACTCAGTTTCCTCATCTGTAAAGTGAAAGGTGGTTCTAAATGAGCTATGAGGTCCCTTCTAGTTCAGATATATGATGCTATCTGAGTGTAAAAGGAGTAAAAAGAGGCCTGAAGACGTGGGACTCCCTGATTTAGAAGGAGAGAAGGAATCATCAAGCTATAGGATCATAGATGCATCTTAGGGCATTTGAGCCAATCCTCTTATTTTACAGATAAGGAAACTGAGGCCCAGAGCCTCATTACCTAAGGTAAATGTTTGAGGTGGGGTCAGGACCCAGGTCCTCCAGACTCAAAATTCATCACTTTTAACTCTCAAAGTCCAACCCCACTCACTGTTCAGTTAAACAGATGCCCAGAGAGGGGCAGGGTCATGCTTTGCCAGGTTTCCAAGACCCTCCGCAATCTAGAGCCACTTTTCCTGTGCAGCCTCCTCCTCCTTACCCCATCCTCTTTGGGTCTGCCAAACCAGACTTTCTCACCTTCACACCTTGGCCTTGTCTGCCATGCACTTCCTCCCTGGCTTTGCCTCTTGGACATCCACTCAGCCTTTAAAGCTCACCTTAAAGCCTTTCTTGATCCCTGATTTGTGTTTGATCCCTTGATCCCTGCCTCTACCTCCCTCAATGCTTCTCTTCTGCCTCTCCAAAGCATTCTCCTGTGTTTTTGTGTCCTGTTGATTGGTTGTAGTTATCTATGGATCTATGTAGCTATCTTCTGCTATTAGATTATAAACTCTATGAGGGCAGGGGTCATTTCCCTAGCACCCACACCATGACCTATCCACAGTGGGGATAGGGAAGAGACTGGGGATTTAAGTGGTGGAATCCACCAAAGGGGACACTCCCTCTATCCATCCATACTGATGATATCTCCTCTGCAGCCATGATTTTAAAGAATTGCCTGGAACATTGAGAGGTTCAGTGACTGACTTGTCCAGAGTCACACAGTCTGTTTATTTCAGAGACTGGATTTTAACCCAGGACTTACTGGTTGCAAGGATAGTTCTCTATCAGATATGGAACCCTGCCTCTGTACACACAGTAGGAGGAAAAGGGAATGAACATTTATAAAGCATCTACTGTGTTCTGGGCAATTCACTAGGTTCTGAGAGTTCAAATACAAAAGGGAGATAGTTCCTACCCTCGAGGATCTTTCATTCTACAGGTAGATACAAAATAAATGAGAGTTAATTTTTTGGGGGGAGAGCAGCTGATGGGGGGAGAGGATCAGGAAAGATGTAGAAGGTGGTGCTTCAGCAGAATCTTAAAAGTATCAAGAGATTCTAAGAGGAGGCAATGAGGAGGAAGGGCATTGGAGGCTTGGAGGACAGCCATTGCAAAGATTCAGAGATGGGAGTTCAAGCATAGTGTTTAAGGAAAAGAAAGAAGGCCAGTCTGGTGGGACCAGAAAGTATGGGAAGGGATGCAATGGGTAATCAAGGTATTGTATTGGTAGCAAGGTGGAAGAGAAAGTGGGACTGGGGAGGCCCTAAAAACCCGGATCTTAGTCCTGGCTTTGTTGCCAATTCACTGTGTGACCCTGAACAGTCCTGGGTCTTTATACAATGAGGGGCTTTGGACTAGGTGGTTTCTAAGCTGTCTTCCAGCTTTGGCATCCACTGACCCAATTCCATAATCATGTTGGGAAGACTTGGGCCTCCTTCCCCCCACAGAGCAGACAGGGCTCTGAGCGGGAAGGCTGTGCTCCTTTCTCCATAACCCTTTTCATCTAATCCTACCCCCTCCAACTTCTGCCTGAATGACTCAGATCCTTGCCCTGACCCCATTCTTCCCTCTGGCTTTCATCGGAGACCCAGATTTGGAGGATTACAGGGTGGGCAGGGCCAGTGGGAAAGGACATTTGCCTGGGTGGCAAGACTCACATTCCCTCATTGCCTGGGAACAGTCAAATTCCAAATGGATGGCAGAGAGCACTCCCTGTCCCTTCCTCTCTCACTTTTCTTCCCCCTTCCCCCTCCCTCCTTTTTCTCCTCCCTCCCTCTCTTCTTCTTCCCCCTCCCTCTTCCTCTCCCTCCCTCTCTCACTTTTCTCCCCCTGCCTCTCCCTCCCTCTTTTTCTCTTCCTCTCCCACTCCTTTCCTCCCTTCTCCCCCCTCCCTCTTCCTTTCTTCCTCTTCCTCTCACTCTTTCTTCCAGACAACTTCTCTTAGATGTCCAAGCCTGTGAAGTCTGTCCATATTGGGGGAGTGAGAACAAACAAATACCAAATTATCTTCTGGGCATAACAATGGATGCAATTTCTCTTTCCTGGCATTTGATGACATTGCCATTTGCCACCAGCTGTTTGTCTGAAGGAAAAGGCTTCAGCTGCTGTTTCTCCTTTCATATGTGACACTGGAGATCTTGGATCACAAGAACAGCTTGAATTTCTAGGGCACTTTACAGCTTACAAATTACTCTCCTCTCAATCTGGTGGTAAATATTCTTTCTCCTCATTTTGATGATAACAGTTAAAGAAGGTTGCAATTGAGGTATTGAGAGTTTAAAGAACTGGTCCACAAGAGGCAGGCATGGTGGTACAGTGGGAAAAGTATTGAATTTGGGAGCAGAGGCTCTGATTGCTACTGACTGCATGACCTTAAAGAAGTCTTCATCTCTCTGGGCCTCAGTTTCCTTATCTGTAAAATGCCAGGTTGGATTAGATGGCTTCTGAGGACTCTTCCAAATTTAGATTTTAGGATCCTATGATTAAATGACCTCCTAGTTCCTTTTTAGCTCAAAATCTCTCGAGGTCACACAAGAAATAGTTGGCAGGCCTGAGGTCCATGGGATTTAGGGTTGAAACCTAGATAATCTAATACAGGCCCCTTGTTGTACAGTTAAAGAAACAGAAGCCCAGAGAGGGTGAGTCACTTGCCTCTGGTCACAGAGCTAGTAAGGAGCAGAACTGAGATTTGAACTCCTTTTTAAGAGCTTTTGACTTCAGATGCAATGCTTTTCCTGCTATGTCATGCTCCCTCAAGTTTCCTTTGTGCGTTTCTATTCTGTTCCAGTGGATGTATTCATCAATTTTAGGGGAATTTGGGCTTAGGGGAAGTTGTCTTTATTCCATTCTTCTATTCAAAACCTCTCCCTTCCATATGGATGGATGTAATTGAGAGAGACAGAGACATGGGGGGGAGAGAGAGAGAGAGAGAGAGAGAGAGAGAGAGAGAGAGAGAGAGAGAGAGAGAGAGGGAGGACAGAACCACAGAGAGACAAATAGGGAGATGGAGAGAGAGAAACGTGCTGAGGAGTTCCCACTCAGAAAACAACAAATGTAACAAACCACAGGATACACATAGTGATTAACTAACACAAGTGATCCAAGAAATACAGACATCCTTAGTGAAATGCACACCCATCGCTTTGAAATGTACACGATCCCCACAGTTTCAGAGCCACACAGGCAAGTGAAGCCTGAGCGCTGAAGATTTAACTACAGCTTTCAAAGGATACAAAAACACACATAGAAGCACCCCCCACATCAGCCCTCTGCAACATTGTTGCATCTGCCTCCAGAGCCTTTGCCTTCCATTTCCTCACTCCTCTCCCCTCTGCCTAGAACCCCCTTTAGGAACCTAGAAACCGAGGAAACTTAGAGATCACCTTGTCTAGGACCCTCATTTCACAGAGCAGAAAACCACGGTCTGTGGGAACTTGGCTTGTCTAAAGTCACTCACATTTGGTTTCATGCCTTTCTAATGTATTTATCATGTAATAGTGCATGTTAATTACATTGTGGTGGAAAGGAGACTTGAGTTCAAGTCCCACCTCTGACTCAAACTGTGACTCTGGGCAAGTCACGTTGAGCCAAGAGACTCTAAGACTAACAACGTAAAGACGGGTTGTTCTCAAAGGGCAGAGTTACATTAGTGTTACTGTGAGGGCTGGGACTGGGTCTTTATCTAGACCATATATGTCCTCCAATGTTTCTTGTCTAAGCTTTGTAGCTCTCTCAACACCAATATAATTTTGTAGGTGTAGGGAATTCTCTGTATGGGCAATCCCTTCACAGATCTGCAACTTAAGTCTTAAAGGGTTGTCTGGGCCACTGAGTGATTTGACCAAACAGGATTTGAACCTGGGTCTTCCTGACGCCTTTACTGTCTGATTGCTCTGCCCACAGTGAATACCTCATCTTTCTTCATGTCTTTATGGATGTCCTGGGGACATTCCAAACTCAGTTTGTCAAAAAGGAACTCATTATCTCTCCTCTCAAACTTCTTCTTTTCTCTTGAGGGCATCAATTTCTTAAATTCTCCCAGACTGTCCCGTCTGTAAAAGGAGATGGCTGGGTTTGGTTTTTGAATTCCCTTCAAATCTATATGTGCTTAGTCCAGTGCCCAGCGCATTGTAAGCGCTTAAGAAACTTTCCCTCTCTTCTCTCTCCCTCCTTCACTGGCTCTTCTCTCTCCCTCCCCTCTTAGCCTCTCCCTGTCCCTCTGTCTCCTTTCCTCCATCTCACCATTCATCTAGGCTCTGATTCTTCCAGTCATCCAGGTTGGTTCCATCCTTTCCCTCTCCTTCACCCTGTCCAAGTCTGAACAATTTCCAAGTCTTCCAGGAGAGTGTAGACTTCTTGAAGGCAGGTTTTTTTTTTTACTTCTGCCTGTTCATTTCTAATAGAAAATAAATTAGCTTAATAAAAGCTTATTACATTGAATCGAGTGAATGGAACTGAAGTAAGCAGACCTGGTGTCAGAATCCTGTTTCTCTGACCCCAACCCAGTGGTCTTTTCCCATATACCCCTCTGGCTTTCCTTTCCAGGCCTCCCCCCACCCCAGTTCTCCCTTACAAGCTATTCCTCTATTATCCCAACTCTGCTGGGCTGCCCCAACATTGAAGCCACTCGAGCCCGTCCCCCCCCCCCCCGCGATCCCTCCCCCCTTCAGCATTATAGAGAAACACGAATGCTTTGATAAAAGCCGTTCACCCAGGAGCATGGGGGGGGACCCCACCAGAGTTGGAGCCATCCCTGACTCCAGTTGGGGGGAGAGGAGGGAGACAATAGGGCGGGTGTCTTAAAACCCTCCCCATTCCCCCGGAGCAGCCCCGCTAGAAGCGGCCTTGCATCTGGCGGCAGCTGGGGCGCCGGCCTGCTTCTCATTTGGGCCCCTTTTGGTTTCGATTAGTTGTTCTGTTAGTCAGTAACGCTGTTGAGTCCATGGGAGCTGAGCTGGAGCAGTGAGGTTTTTTTTTCCCCCCTCTCCCTCCTCCTCCCCTCCTCCTTTTTCCCCCCTCCCACCCCCCCTCCTGGCAGTCGCAGACTCCAGATGTTCAGAACGCTGGTTGGGAAGTTCTCCTGGCGCCACTGAGGGCAGAGGGCAGGGGAAAGGCACGCGAGCTGGAACCAAAAGGACTCAGTCACTGAAGGATTTGGCCGCCTGCCCTGGCCCTCTGCTGGCACATTCCCCAGCTCTCCCCTGGCCATCTGTTCCCCCAAAACACTTTCAGAGCCTCATCATCACTCAGGATACAACATTGAGAGCAGCTGTTTTTGAGGCAGGAGGAAAAACCATGCAAAAGGTCCTTTGTGAGAGAGGAAACTTGGTTCTGAATAACAGCGCCAGTGTCGGAGCGCCGCCGCCGTCAGCGTGGTGGGACGGCGGGGGCTGGGACTGGGGCCGCAGAACTCACCGTTCCTCCACCTTAGCTTTTTTTTTTAATGTTATATTCCCCCTCTCCTCCGCATTAACACGGGTTTTCTCCAGGTGTGTATAAAGGCCCTCTTTAGTGCTCCCTGTGGCCTTTGGCTCCCTTGGACACTCACTCGGGCTGAGGACTCTTGGAAGGGATGGAGTCCGGTCTGGAGGAGGAGCTGATTCGGCGGCGCCACTGGGGAGGGCCGAGTGTGGAGAGGGCCTGATTGATTTTTAGATTTTAAAAAAGAACAACACGGCAGCAGAAAGTAATTATATCCGTCACCCTAAATAAACCCAGAGCATAAAGCTGTTACAGTGCAGAAGGGCTGGGGAAAGGCAGGGAGGGAGTCCAGGGGAGAATGATATAGAGACCTTGTCAGTTCATCAGAAATCGGCCTGAGCCCAAATTCTCGTTAATAGCCCCCCACCCCCACCCCACCCCTCCATCCACCCACGGGTTCTGTGGGCAGCTTAGCTTAGCCTATTGAAGCATACCTTGGGAGTGCAGTCTTTCTGGAGACTTGGCTAATGGGAGAGCCCTCTGAGGTATGTTTGTTGGTGTGAAGAATCGGGGTGTTCTGGGGAGCGTTTGTCGACTTCATCAAGTGAAGACCTTCTTTGGGGTCAAGTCAGCTGCCTGCGAGAGTGGCTGGAAGGGCAGAGGGGATGAAGGCACCAATACTCCAGGGCTGTCTAGAGTGCACTTTACTCTGGGGGTCCTGTCCTCCTTTCCCCACCTTATTTAACATCTGAAATGGACAGAAACTCCTTTCTGGAGCTGAAATTTCTTTTGTGTGTGGTGTCTGACAGTGAGAAGGCTCTCAGGCCCGCTGAGGCTGGGGGTGCAGGGGGAAGGGAGGAAGGAAGGAATGTTTTCATGTGTCATATAATGACAGGAGACCCTGAATGTCACACAGAGCTTTTCTGCTTTTCTCTTTCAGTCCTTCCTCTTCCCTACCTTTTCTCTTGATCCCCCCATTACAGGGCAGCCACTCCAGTCCAGCAGTGGAAAAAGTCGATCATAAAGTTAGCTAGTGGGTGGTCAGCTTTTTACAGCCCAAAGCATGGGGATTTGGAGGACCTATTTGCATTTCATCTGTACTTTGCTCAGCCTCCAACACTTCATTTTTCCTTCTTTCCTCTCCTCTGTTTTGCTTTTGAGTTCCAGTTGGAATGAGCAGCAGTCCAAGAAAGGCTAAATATTTATAATTATCCAAATATCAGCGACATCCATCTCATCTGTCCAAAGTGCCTGGGTTCCCTTTCCCCTACAGGATCTGGACAAGTGTTCCTTAGATAGGCTCCCTCTCATGAGGGGGAGAGGTGATAGGACCAGTGTGGGGAGCTGAGTTCGAGAAGGGTCCTGGTTAGATGACTGTCTAGATTATTGAGTTCAGTGAAGAGAACCTGAACTGAGGAAGGGTATTGAGAAACTGGAGAACTTCCAGAAAGAGGCAAGCAGCTAGTCCTCCACATGGTAGCCAAGAGCTGGTCCCACCAAGTCCCACTTCATCTGAATTAGAAGGTGAGCTCCTGGAGGGCAGGGGATGCTTTTGTTATGGCTGGTTTTTGTTTGGACTTTGTGTTTCCAGGCTTAGCACAGGGTCAGGGAAATAGCAGGTGCTTAATAAATGCTTGTTGATTGTTACTTCTAGGATCCAATACAAGCATTGCTTCACCTCTCAGTGCTCTAGGCAACTCTCTGACTGAACATTGCCCAGAAAAGTGCCCACCTACATTGGTAGAGGGAGCTTCCTCCAGGATCCAGTCCCTACTGCTTGCCTCTCAAATATGAGCTCTTCTATGTTATGTAAGGACTCACTAGGTGGCGCCACAATGCACAGAGCACCAGGCCAGAATTCTGGAAGAGCCATCTTCCAGAATTCAAATCTGGCCTCAGAAACTTACTAGTTGTGTGACCCTGGGCAAGTCACTTCACCTGGTTTGCCTCAGTGTCTTCCTCTGTAAAATGGGCTGGAGATGGAAATGGCAAACCACTTCAGTATCTCTGCTAAGAAAAACCCTACACACATATTTGCATATGCATATGCTGCCTTCCCCCAATAAAGTGTGAACTTCCTGAGGGCAGGGGCTGTTTCATTTTTGTCTTTGCTGGAATTCATTGCTGGTCCTTAAAATGCTTGCTGGTTTGAACCAGGAGGTTCATTCTACATGAAAAGAGGGTGAAGATAAGGGAGACATTTAGCCTGGAAAACAGAAGTCAGGAAACATGATATCTGTCTTCAAGTACTGGAAAGGCTGGTGTGTGTAAGAGGGATTAGTTTTGTTCAGCTTGGCCCTAGAAGGGAGGTGGGAATTGCAGAGAGGCTGGGTTAAAAGTGACTTATCCAGGGTCACACAGCTAGTCTGAGGCCAGATTTAAATTCAGGAAGATGAGTCTTCCAGATTCCAGACATGGTACTCTCTATCCATGGCACCATCTAGCTGCTTTTGAAGTCAGGGGGTCCTGAGTTCAAATTCACCTCAGACACTAAGTTGTGTGATCTTGAGCAAGTCACTTAACCTCTGTCTGTCACAGTTTCCTCAGCTCCAAAATGAGGATCATAATAGCAGCTACCTTCCAGGTTTGTTGTGAAGATCAAATCAGATGATATTTGTGAAGTGCTTAGCACAGTGTCCAGCAAATAGGGAACACTAATAAATACTTCCTTCTCTCCTTCCTCCCTCTCTCCTTCCCTATCTTCTTTTCTTCCTTTCTTCCTTCCTTCTTGAAGAGCCTGGACCCAGAAGAGATGAACCAGGCTCTTTTCTCTCACTCATTGGTCCTCATGCTTCCACTCAGTATCCTTGGGGAAAATGATGCATGTACGTTTAGCTCATGTCTAGGATGTCCCAAAAGAGTGCAGAAAGGCCCTAAGTCTACAATGTAGATCAGGTAGAGGAAAGCTATTTGTTTTTCCCAGTATCAAAGAAATGCTTAGAATACAAAACAGTCACAAGCTTGCATTGACCAATACATGAAGTAACTTAGAACTATTCTTAAAAAGTCTCCCAGGAGACTGATACTAAGACATCAGAACAGAAAGTAGTTTGCTGGATGCTGAATGAGCATTTCACCTTCAACTCAGCTCAGCACAATCTCCTTCAGGTTCTGTGTCTTGTGGCAAACTGTGCCAGGGGCTGGGCACTCCCCTCTGTTGGTGATTGCCTTCTCCTCCAAGAGGCATTATAATAGCCATGGGGGACATCTCCCAGAATGCAGCTGGCACCGACTGAGCCAGCAAACAGCTCCGGACCTCTTGTACTCACCTGGCTGCCTCCAAGGTTAGGAATACCCATCCCAGGGTTACAGTTTAGCCACCTTTGTTCAGGGAAAGATACACAGAGTAGAAGAGGCAGCCAGAAGTCCAAGCCCAGAGGTCAAGCTCACCTAGCTAAACACCTGCTCACCTGTGAACAGTGATCACCACCCATCAAGGTGTGTGTGTGTGTGTGTGTGTGTGTGTGTGTGTGTGTGTGTGTGTGGTGGGGGAAGGGGAGGGATGAGAGAAAGCACATGTTCTAGAAACAGAAGAGGGAAAGCAAAAGCACCCCCCCCCTTCTAGAGCACTGTGGGTTTGCTCACATCCCTCCTGGCCCCATCACCAAGATGTAACCCAGGGGACACTCACAGTTTACTCCATTATCCCAAATCACCAAGTGCTTTACCAAAAGGAATGGCCCAGGCTCCAGTAAAGGGGGTAAGGCCTCACCCAGTCACTTCCCTTATTGTCTGGGGCAGCTAAGTGGGCAGTGTATAGAGTGTTGGACCTGGACTCAGGAAGACTCATTTCCCTGAGTTCAAATCCATCTCAGACACTTATTAGTTGTGGGAATATTAGAATTTGAAAGCTAGGCAAGGCCAGCCAGAACAGGGAGTTCTAACCTTTTTGTATGTGTCATGAACCCCTTTTTAGTCTGTTGAAATCTATGGACTCCTCAGTGTTTTCAAATGCATAAATAAATAGTATTAGAAAGCTAACAAATTACTTTATATAGTTAACAAAGAATATATTTTTAAAAGTTCATGGACCCCAGCTTAAGAATCGTTTAGGGGTGGCTAGGTGATGCAGTGAATAGAGCACTGGCCCCTCAGAACCTGAGTTCAAATCCAGCCTCAGACACTTAACACTTACAAGCCTTGTGACCTTTGGCAAGTCACTTAACCCCGTTTGCCCTGCTTTCCCTCCTTGGAAAAAAAAGAGAGAATCACTGTGCTATATTTCTTGCTTTCCCTAGGGTTGGGGGATAGATGGGAGGGAGAGAATTTGGAACTCAAAAAAAAATTTTTAATGTGAAAAAAATATTGTGTGTGTGTGTAAAAGAATCACTGTGTTAGAGGAAGGCCCACTAATCTCAGGAAGAAGTGACATCTAAGGAGAAAGTAGAAACTATAAAGAAGATACTAGAACTCAAAGAAGTTAGCAACCAGGCCATTCAGTATAGTAATAATATTAATAACAGACATTTGAATAGAATTCTAAGGTTTGCCAAATGTTCTTTTACATATATTATCTCGTTTGGTACTCACAACAACGCTGGGAGGTAGGTGCCATGATTCCCATTTTACAAATAAGGAAACTGAGGCTGAGAGCTGTTACTTGCCTTGCCTAGGGTGGCATAGCTGAGGGTCTGCGCCCCCTCGCTCAGTCTCTCTATATGTACTGCGCCCTCTAGCTGCTGATTTGTTAGACCTGGGTATAATCATTGAAATTCCCAATTTGGTCTGCGTTCTAGAAGATTAAATCAGATCCAAGGCTTCTCTGGAAGAAAGCCTGACGGCGTGCACTATGCTCGTGGAAGGATTTCTATCTGCAAAGGTTAGCTGAGGAAGGGTTGAGAAAAGCGCGGCAGCCAGGTGCCAGACTGCTTCTTAGTCCCGGTGGCGGGCTTCCTCTTCCTCCCTCCGCAGTCGCTGGACAGCGCTTCTCCCCGCCTGAGTGTCAGGTAGAGTGTGAGGGAACGTGGGTCCCAGTCGGTCGGGGCCGGGCAGGTGTTGCTTTTAAAGGAACTGTCTTATTACAAATACAGTCATCTGGAAAGCATCAAAGGAGTTGGACAGCAGGTGGGAAGCCTTACAGAGCCAGTCCCCTGGGCGGTGGGAGATCTTGGGCACCACGGACCCAGGGAGACCCACCAGTACTGGTTCGGAGGGAGTAGGAAGGAGCCTCAGCGGGGAAAGGCTCTTGGCCCACACAGCTCCCCCGGCCCAGCAAGGGGGCCAGCCGAGGCTACCTGGGGGCTTTTTTAGGCCCTCGTGCTCCAGACACCCTCCCCCCCCCCAGTCCCCGCTATCACAATTGGGTTAGGGGCCGCCTCCAAAGCTGCCCACCAACTCCCTAACTGCCACCGGACGAGGAGCGGTGGAGGGCCTGGAGTGCCAGGCTTGGAATCAGGACAACTTCAGTCAGAGCCCACCCTGCTGGATGGAACATTCCATGTTCTGTCAGACTCACTATTTTGGTTGGTACTGCTTTTCTTCTTCCCTTTTCTCCCTCCCTCCCTCTCTCTCTTCCTCCCTCTCTCCCTTTCTCTTTCTTTCTAGACTATATTTGGAAGTGAAGGTGCTAACCAAAGATAGCATTTTTTTTAAACCCTCCTTCTAACACTACCTCGATACATGATAGACCCTGGTCAAGACATTTTAACCTTTTGTGCCTCCGTTTCCTCATCTGTAAAATGGGGATCATAATACTGGAGCTCTACATCTTAGCTGCCCTGGCTTCTTTTAGGACTCAGCTTTATCTCACCTTCTGCAGGAGGCATTTCCTGGTCTCCTCAGCTGTTAGTGCCTTCCTCTAGCCAATAGCAATAACATCAATGTAAGTACTCCTTCCTCGCCTCTACCTCTGGGAATCTCTAGCTCTCTTCAAGACCTACAAAAAAGCATTTCCTGACTTACCCAGTTGTTAGTACCATCCTCCCCCAAATTAATTTGTATTCGCTTTGCATTTACTTGTCTATGTATATGTTGTCCCTTCTTAGTAAGCTCCTTAATCAGTGGACATGAATTTCTTAAGCATCTCCAATGGGCCAGTCTCCATGCTAGGCTCTACAAAGACAAATATAACACAATGCCTAACCTCAAGGAGCTTACATTCTACTGAAGAGCCCAGAAGCTTGCTCCTACAGGCCATAGGGAGCTGAAGCCACACAATGGGGGAAGGGGAATGAGACTGGAGGAGAGAGGGCAGTGTGTTTTACTATCTTTTTTGATGTGGAAGATTACTTAGCAATAGGAGAGGCTTGAGGCAATTTCAAAGACCAATTAGGAGGCTTTCACAATAGTCCAGAGGAGAAGCTCTAAGAGCCCATTTCCCTTTTTGTCTTTGTATGCCCTGGGACTACCATGGGGCCAGGCAATTCTTAAGCGCTTAATAAATGTCAAGAATGAAATCAATGCCCAAGATTAGGTGAGATGCCAGGGGGGCAGAGGAAAGCTTTGACTAGACCGAGCCAGCACCTAGAACATCCTCATAGAGAGAGTTCCAATTATAGCTTGAGGGTCACCCTTGGGCCATCCCTGCAGGATGGCTGGAAGGCTGGGAACACTGTGTGCTTGCCCCTGGGTACTGTGGAGCCCAAGCCCCTCTCAGCATCGGTGGGGTTGTCCCTCCCCCTCCCCTTCAGCCCTGTTGATACATCTCCTTGGGAGAGGGGGGTGGCTCTGCCCAGGCTCGATTTTAATACTTCGAGCTGATTCTTGGGGCTCTTTGAACTTGGTGAGTTAAGCTCCAAGCCTAGGTGAGAACCGAGCACCAGGTGGGAAGGATGTCTTCAGGGCCCTGCTTGCTTCTGCCCCTTGCTGGGAAAGTAACAAAGGTGCAGGAAGGAGCCACCCCATAGATGAAGTAGGTGGCTGCCTGTCTTAGAAGAAATATGATGTGAGAGGCATTGGAAAAGTCAGCCCTTGGTTAAAAAAAAGAGGCAAAACAAAACCCACCGAAGTGCATGAAATACCCTTATTAATCATTAAGGCATTGAAAGCCATTGTTCAACAGTTATTAAGTGCCTACTCTGTGAATCGAGAGATAGAGTTGGAGGTAATAGCTCTAGGAAGACTTGCTTCTAGCACGGACTGGCTATATGTTGTCGTTGTTCAGTCATTTCAGTCCTGTCTAACTTTTCTTGACCCTGTTTGGGGGGTTTTTTGGCAAAGATACTAGAGTGGTTGGCCATTGCCTTCTCCAGCTCATTTTACAGTTGAGAAAACTGAGGCAAACAAGGTGAAATGACTTGGCCAGGGTCACCCAGCTAGTAAGTGTCTGAGGCCATATTTGAAAACTCAGGTCTTCCTGACTCAAGGTCTGGTACTCTATCTGCCTCGACACCTAGCTGCCCCTGTATGGCTATATGGCCATGAGCAAGTCAATTATCCCGTTCTGATCCGTAAATCCAGATCTGGGAGGAAGTTTCTACTCCTGGGAGTTCTCAACATTCGTCAGTGAAACCAGATCTAGAGCTGACCCCCTTGTTCCCATTAAGCAAGGCATTGCTTAAAATGAACATTCTATCTGCAGTCATGAAACTGATTAGTTATTTTTAAATCCACATTATTCTATCTCATTGGTCAATCCTGAATGTGTAAGAATGAACCTGGAGTGGGAAAAATGAACTTGGACCAGAGAGCCTTGTGGGTCAACCCCAGATCAGCAAGGCAGAAGAGAGCTAGTCCCTTTGTCCTGAGGCTCTGAAGCCAGGAGGATCATGGACCAGACTGGGTTCTTAGCCCAGGATTCTTTTAATGTCCCTTATCTGATCTTGAGTTTACCTTGATATCTGCACCTGAACCTCCTTTATAATTAACCTCTAGAAAACATATTCCTATTCTGGAGTATTTGGAGACAAGGGTAGAAGAAGTTACAGGTCAGGTATTCCTGGGATTTCTGGCACTAAGGTAGGATTCAAACTCAAGTCCCTTGACTCCTGGCCCTGTACTCTTTCCAGGACCTTTCTATAGTCTGAGGTTGAGTTATATACAGAACTCTGGGACTGAGAACCTGCTGAGGTGGGGATTGTTATTATTTCATTTTACAGTTTAGGAAACAGACAGAAAGAGGTTAAGTGACTTGTCCAAGGTCACACAGCTAGTGAGTATCTGAGGAGGTAACTTCAGGGCTGGCACACACCCGATGATGCATCTAGCTGCTTCTAGAAAGGAGGTCAGGCACTATTATAATACCCATTTTTACAGATGTGGTCACCTAAGCTCAGATGAGTTATGTGATTTACTCAGTGTCCCATATTTCATAAATATCAGAGCTGAGACTCAAGCCTAGATCTCCTCAACCCTATGGCTGTTTCCATCCTAACCTACAGAGATGGTTTAGGGGGATAGAAGTCACGAGCTGAGTTTAAGTTCCAGCTTAGGTTGCCTGTGTGACCTTGGGCATATGATATGATCTCTCTGGACCTATGTTTTTTCTCATCTGTAAAATGAGGGATTTGTGTTCAATCAATTCATAAGCATTTGTTTAAGTACCTACCATGTGCCAGGCTCAATATTAGACCCTGGAGATACAGTAAGATAAGCCCTGCCCTCAAGGAGCTTACAATACAGCTAAAGGAGGAAACATATATTTATAAAAATATATGCAAAATAGACCCAGACTTATTTTGGGGGTGGAGCAGGGAGGCATTAGTAGCTATAAGGATCAGGATAGGCATCATATAGAAGGTAGTGTGAAATCCTTGAAGGAAGCCAGGCATTCCAAGGGTTGGAGGTGAGGAGAGTGCATATCAGGTATGGGAGACAGCCAAGGCAAAAGCTTGGAGATGAGAAATGAAGAACCCCAAGAAGACTAATTTAAATGGCCCACAGTATAGGTAAAAGGGAGAAATTCACAGTCAGACTAGGGAAGTTGGTTGTCACCAAGATCATCATTCAGTCTGTAGCTAAATGTTCTTTCTTCCTTCTGTTTCATCTCTTCTCTCCCCACTCACAGCTGCTTCCTTGGTACAGGTCCCCGATTTCTTCACACCTAGACAATTGCAATAGCCTTCAAATTGGTCTCCCAGCCTCTAGTCTCTCCACACCCCAATCCATCTGGATGAATTTGGTGACCTCTGAGGTCCCTCCTAGCTCTAAATCTTTGACCCCATGAGAGGGAAGGCCCAGGGCATGGGGCCCATTCTCCCTGTGTGCCCATGGCCAGTCCAACAAAGGGTGTTGCGGAGACAATCCTGCAGCTGCCTCCCCATCTCCCCTAAATTGACAGGCAGGCTTCTTGAGGAGTCAGCTCCTGTAGCTTGACCACCAGGAAAGATGAGGGCAGTAAATTACTCCCCTGCTGCCTCCCCTCCCCCTCTCATCCCAGCAGACCTGCTTTCCGTTCCTAAATCCTCCATCAGACTCTAACAAAAAGCAGATTCCTGGAGGGTCCCAGAGAGCACTGTGGCCTCTGAAAATGAGAGAGCCATATTTCCCACATCAAGCCTCTTTCTTTCTCCTTTCCATTTTAGCCACTATTCATTGGAGAAAGCTTTCCCTTCTTTGCCAAGAATCATTTGTTCTCTTTGGACACTTCTTATCCCCATCTCATCCCAGGCACAAACCCCAGCTATTTGCAAACTGCTGCATTTCAGCTTTGTGGAAGTGGGTTGCTTTGCCCAACAAGCCTGGCCCTTCCCATGAAATCCCAAGGCTAGATCCAGACCTCTCTCTCTACCAAGCAAACATTTCAGAAAAGATGTGCTTACCTTACTTCCAACTTAGAAAATCAACGGATAACCACCCCCAGCATAAGCTTCTTGGACTATTTTGTACCTCCTTGGTGAGATAAAAAAGGAAGGAGTATTAGAGCTAGAAGGCAGAGTTGTAACTAGAACGGGGCCTCTGGACCTTCCTGCTGGGTTGCTGAAATTTAGAGAGGATCCATTGTGTTTGCATTCCATTAACAACCTAGAAATAATTGTGCTTGGCCCCTAGTTAGCAAGAATAGTTAGGGAGCAGCTAGATGGACCACCCACCCTTCCTCTAAGAATGGCTCACACCCCACATGAGTCCCTTCCTGGTTAGATGACCAATCTCTTTTGTGTTTACTTGCCTCTGGTGGAAAAATGTCTAGTTATGGCTCTACTACAAGAGGTCTTTAATGTCAAGTGATGTGTGCCAGGGTCTTAGGGATCTTTGGGGTCTTGGTCTTCTTAGCTCTTGGTCCCAATGGGGTCAAGTACATGGGTTTGATTCTGAAGGAGTACTTGGCTTAGTTTCAGATTCAGAGGGTTGACCCCTAGCTCAGAATCCCAGAATCTCAGAATTTGAAAGAACCTCTAAGATGATTGCAACCCAGAGCTGACCAAGAATTCTCCATCCAGTGTACTGAGCATGTGGTAATCAAGTTTCTCCTTGAAGCCCTCCAGTGATGGGGAACTCATTACTTTCCCCAACCCAGTCCGCTTCCATTCCACTCTAATGATTAGGAAGTTTTTTCCTGGCATCAAGCATATATTTGCTTCTGTAACATCCATCCTTTCTTCCTAGTTCTGCTCTCTGAGGCCATGCAGAAAAAAAATGGAATTCCTTTTCCACACAACAGCCCTTCAAATACTTGGGGACCAATACCATGTTCTCCCTGAGTCTTTTCTTCTCTAGGCTAAAGTTCCTTCCCAGTTTTCCAGTCAGTCCTCCAATGGTGTGGTCTTTAGTCCCCTGGGGTTCTGGTCCCCCCCAAAATACTCTCTGGCTTCTCAATATCTTCCAAAAAAATGTCCTTTTTAAAATACAGCACCCAGTATTGACCAGGATACTCTAGATGTGGTTTGAATGAGGACAGAATGTAATGTCAAGAGAGGAAACAGGAGGGTTAAATTTCTTGGATTTGTGGCAAATAAGAGTTCATAGCAGGGAACTTGGGTTTGAATCCTGACTGATACCTTTGGGACCTTGGGCAATTCACTTGATCTCACTAGGCCTCAGTTTCCTCATTTGCAAAATGAAAGGGTACTAGATTGCTGGGTTCCTCTGGATCTCTGGAGATCCCGTGTTCATCTCAGATGGTCCCCACTGAGCTCTGTGTTCATTCATACATTCATTTAGTAATTCAGAATTAATTATTAAACCCTTCCTGGGTAGAAAATCTTGGGCCCTCTAGGGGCCCACCCTGCCCCTTGAGCACTGAGAAACTGCTCTGCTTAATTGCTTGTGATTTCTTTCAGGAGTGATGTGGATCTGAGCGGATTCTCCACCCCTCCCTGCTAAGGAGCCTCTTCTCCAGCCTACGCCGAGGGCACAGATGACCTTGACCCAGTGATGCCCGCCTATAGCTCACAGCTTCCAAACCACCTCTCCTCCTCTGGGATGAACATCCATGCTCAGACTGTCAACAGACTGGACAGAAAGAGAGATCATGAAAAGCTCTCACTTTCTCCTTTTTTCTCTTCCTTCCCTGACTCCATCCAAGCCCCACTGGCCCTGTTTGATGTGTCTCTTTCTTCCTTCCCTTTTTGGCAGGGAAGAGTGGAGACAAAAGATGGGAGGGTTTCCCTTTGCCCAGCATTCTTGGGCCATTGCCAAAGATTTGACCGACTTTTATCTGTTTGAATGTCACATAGTTTTTATTTGGAAACATCCCCCCACCCCCCAAGCCACCTCAAGTCACAGAAGTCAGGTACTCCATCTGGATCCCACCGAGAGAGCCAGCTCCTAGGGACAGTCAGATTCTGAGCCCTAAATGCTCCTCCTCCAGGTCCTCTTTGGCTCCCAAGTTCCCAGCACCTTGGTTGGGCTACAAACAAGCATTCCCAAATGGAGACCAATGGGGACAGTCAAAGGGTGGGAGTATTTGATCCTGTTCTCTGCCACACACCTCCCCTCCTATTTGTCCCAAGCTCGGCCTTATAACTCAGTGAGCACTTCCCCCCGCCCCCCATATCTCTGTGGGGTTGGAAAGCTTGGGATCCAGCTCCTTTGCCCACTTAGGGGGGATGAGGAGACTGGAAGCTTGGGAGAGGACATTTCCTCACTTTCTTTTAGCCAAACCAAGACATATGAAATGTCTCCCAGGAACTTCTTGTGGCCAACAAGAGAGGTTCAAAAGGATTATTTTTTCTTTTCAGGGAGGTGGAGGGGGTGGGAGAGGGCAGGGGTCTCATTCATTCCAGATCCTAAAGGCAGAAGGACTGACTGAATGCCTGACTTGGGAAAGAAAAGGTGAAGTGGGCTAGCCTGGAGAGGGAAGCTAGCCTGGAGAGGGGGCTAGCCTGGAGAGTGGGGCTAGCCTGGAGAGTGGGGCTAGCCTGGGGAGGAGCTCCTATGGCTCCTCCTGGACTTCCTCTTGCTCTAATGGCCAAAGCATCTTATTTCTGTGCTTTACTGTTTGCTTCAAATTGAAGTAAAAACCAAAAAAAAATCTATATGGAGAAACACACTTGCCTGGACCGAGTGGATTTTGTGGTGGACACAGATCTGTAATGTTGAAATTATGACAATTAACATGAATATAATATTTGAAAATAAAAAAGTACATTGGTCAAGGCAGCGTGACATAGAGTGGTGGTTGCCATTTTGCAGGGGTCCCCCTGGGGATTCTCAACAATGGTCCAAGGGATTCAGTGCCAAAAATCCTTCAGTGGAACCTTAAGCAATAAATAATTACAAAATATTATGAGTCGTATATGAAGGTTCGTAACACATTTTAGAAGCACAGTGAAGGGGCTGGAGTCAGAAGACCTGAGTTTGAATTTAGCCTCAGACAGTAGCTGTGGGACTCTGGGCAGGTCACTTAACCTCTATCTGCCTCAGTTTTCTGATCTGTAAAATGGGCATAATAACAGCATCTACCTCCCAGGGTTGTCGTGAGAATCAAATGAAATAATAGCTGTAAAGCACTCAGTAGAGGGCCTGCACGTAATAAATGCCATATACATATTAGCTGCTATCATTGTTATTATATTGTTGAAGTGGTTCAAGGAACAAAGAAAGTTAAGAACCCTTGGTATAGAGGGGATGGCAAACCAGCCTTGGAACCAGGCTGAGTGACTCCAAGTCCCATTTCTGACACATTTGCTGTGTGACTCTAGGGAAGGTCGCTTCAAGGTGTCAACCTAAATTGGTGGAGGGAGCTTCTCCAGCTGGGAGTTCCCTATACCCAGGACATCAGGAGTCTAGTCCTTATCTTTTATTTCACTCGAGTCCCCCAAAGAGCCAGTGAGATAGGCACTATATGTAACATTATGCCCATTTTGCAGATAAGTAAATAGATTCAGAGATATTAATTCAATTCAATAAGATTTCTTAAGTGCCTCCACTGTGTCAGGTGCTGTGCTAACTGGGGATACAAAAGAAGCAAAAGATGGTCGAAAGTTACAATCTAACGGTAGGCAACATCCAAAGCCACAGGCAAGCTATTTGTGGTTGTTCAGTCAGTGTCAGACTCTTCATGACCCCATTTGGAGTTCCCTTGACCAAGATACTAGAGTAGTTTGCTATTTCCTTCTCCAGCTCATTTTACTGATGAGGAAAACGAGGCCAATAGGGTTAAGTGACTTGGTCAGGGTCACACAGCTAGTAAGTGTCTGAGGCTGGATTTGAACTCAGGTCTTGATTCCAGACCCAGAACTTTATCCACTGTGGCACCTAGCTCCCCAAGCAAGTGCATAGAGGATTAATGGGAAATAACCAACAGAGGGAAGGCACTGGAACCAAGAGGGGTTAGGTAAGGGTTCCCGTAGAAGGTGGGATTTTAGTTGGCACTTAAAGGAAGTGACTTACCCAAAGTCAAACAAGTATTAATGTCAGGTGGTAAGATGTACACTCAAGTCTTCCAGACTCCCAAGGCCTTTTGATAAGGGTAGGAATGGCAAGAGGCTGGGACTATAGCTTTGCCTCTGAGAGGTTCTAAAAGACAAGTGAAAAGGGGGTTTTGCCACTGTTTCCCCTTCCCCCCAACACCTCCCCCTGGGTCAAATCAGTGCTCTCTTGTCCCCTTCTCCCCTCCCACCCCACGCCCCATCATCTTGCTTCCCTCATCCCTGTCTGGCTGCGCCACAGGCACTATGGCCTGATGGAGACATTGCCCCATTGCAGAGGCAGCAGGACACCTGGGTTCTTATCCCAACTTTACCAGTGTGTGACCTAGGATAAGATTTCACATCTGTAGGCCTCTGTCTGCCCATCTACAAATTGGGGACAACTGTCCTCATGGAGGAAAAGCCTGAGGGAAAGGCTGGAAAAATGGGGGACAGGGCTGAGCAGACACCCTGTGAATGACAGCTCTTTCCTAGAAGCCTGAAGGTTGGTTTGGTCCCACAGGAAGCCCCTGTGGGGGCTGATGCTGGAATGGGAAGGGAGAAGAATTGGGAAGCCCTGCAGACCTCAGAAGAGCATGGATGAAGATGGCATTGTAATCGATTGGACAGATCAATGGACTTAAGTGTTAGAGCCATGCCGCTCACTGGCACTGACCCTGGTGATGGGATGCCACCTCTCTGGGTCGGGATTCCTCATCTGAAGAGCTAAGGGTTTAGACTAGGCCAGATCTAAGGGCTTTTCAAGCCCTGGTGTTCCCTAAGATCCATGAATGCCCCTTTCACATCAAGCCAACTTCAGGGTACAGATCAGGACTACAGTCCAGTTAAGGACTACTAAATAATGCCTACTATGGACCGGGGGTATTCCTGGGGGTGCAAAGACAAAGGAAAGAGTCCTTACCTTCTACTAGTGCTGGGGAGACAATCTGTACCCAGATAAGTAAATATCATCTGTACCTGGATGAATACACAAAATGAAAGGTCATTTTATGGGGGCAGGGCCCTAACAACTGGAGAATCTGAGAAGGGTCTCTTGTGTTGAGAGCCCCCTGGGTGGCTCTCAAGTTAAGGCTCAATGGAGGCTGGGGGCTCTTAGAGCTAGAGGTGGAGAGGAAGAGCATCCCAGGCCTGGTGAAAACCTGAGCAAGTCATAGAGGAAGGAGGTAGAATGGAATATTGTAGCTAGCCTAGGGCCAGATCAAACAAATGTTTAGTTAAAGAATGGAGGATGAGGGTAAGGAGGTAGAGCAGGAGAGAATGACCTTATGTGTAGCTCAGGAATCAGATGGGAAGCATAGGTTACCAAGCCCACCCAACCAAACTTCTCTCCAAGCAGTCCCTAAATCCTATTTTCTGTGGAAGTAAGAAGTGTGGACAGACTATGGGACTGATGATGCTTTGTGGACTTCTCACTATGAAGGGCGGGTAAAGGTCTCACCCCCAAACTGAAGCCAAAGTCCAATTTCAGACTGAGGACCGTCATTTCATTCTAGGCTCAAAGAAAGTAGGAAGGGGCAGCTAGTATAGTGGAAAGAAAGAACGCTGACTTTGGTGTACGAGGACCTGAGTTCAAATCCCAAATCTGACATGGGTAGCCTTGGGCATAATCATTTAATCTCCATGAGCTTTGGTTTCCTCGTTTGTAAAATGACAGAGTTGTATTAGGTGGTCTCTGAGGTATCCTACAGGCCCAGATCTATGGTTGTAGGAATAACCCCTGAATCAGACCTATACCCCACCCTTCACATCATGTCCTTTGCAAGCTGTTAGAGGGGACTCTTCTCTGGAGAGTGACCTCAATGGGTAGGTCCCTCTCAGGCAACTTTCAGCTGACTCTGACCACAGCTTTCATCAATCCATTTCTTTCACTTCTTGTTCAAAACTCAAGTTATGATTCCCCAACCAACAGAGATAACTGCACTCACAATGTTAATCTCACATATATATGCATGTATGGTAGATATTATGTATATATATAAGCAAGCATTTAGTCAACACGTCAACAGGCATTGTTAAATGACTACTATATGCCAAGCACTGTGCTAAGGGCTAGGGATACATAGAAAAGCAAAACCAAAACAGATCAAAAGAAATAAAAATAAATCCATGTAGAAATGTAAATTTATACTCAACTTTGCTGGGTAGTTTATTCTCGGTTGTAATCCTAATAGCTTTGCCTTCTGGAATATCATATTCCAAGCCCTCTGCTCCTTTAATGTTGAAGTTACTAAATCTTGTTTGATATTGACTGTCTCCATGATATTTGAATTGTTTCTTTCTGTCTACTTGTAATATTTTCTTGCTGACCAGGGAGCTCTGGAATTTGGCTATAATATTCCTGGCACCTTTAATATTGGGATCTCTGCCAGGAAGAGATTGGTGGATTCCTTCAGCTTCTTTGTTATCCCATAGATCTAAGATAGCAGAACAATTTTCCTTGATAATTCCTTGAAATATGATGGCTATGCTCTTTTTTTTTATCATGGCTTTCAAGTAGTCTAATAATTCTTGAATTATCTCTCCTAGACCTATTTTCCAGGTCACTGGTTTTTCCAATGAGATATTCCCATTTTCTATTTTCTCTTTTACCAAGCTGTTAATTTTCTTTTCATAATTTCCTTGCATTACCCTCATTTTTCTCCACTTTCCCCCCTACCATTCTTATCTTTTTCTTTAACTCTCTAGGAATTCTTACTGGCCTTGGGTCAAGTTAGCATTTTTTTTGAATCTTTGCTTGTAGCTGTTTTTAGAATGTTGTCTTCTATTTATGTCTTGGTCTTACACCTTAGTAACTTTTTATGGTCAAATTCTTTTTTGTTGTTTGCTCATTTTCCTAGCCTATTTCCTGACATTGAACTTCATGTTAACATTGGGCTCTAATCACCTAGGGGTGTGAAGGCACTATGCTAGACTTTGGGCTTTTTCTTGCTGCCATTTTCAGAGCTAGTTCTGCTGGTCTGCAAGTTTTCAGTGTTTCCAAGGTGATGTGATGTGGGGAGAGGTATGGTCACTGCTCTCCTGGTCTGTGCTGTGATCTTACCCAGGAAAGGCCCCTGCTTCCCTGTAACCACAAGTTCTAGTAGCCTCTTGGCCCTGAAACTGTAACCAGGGCCCCTGTTGCTTTGTGGCCCCCCACAAATTATTCTTTCCACCCTGTAACTGCAACCCAGAACAGATTATAGGCAATAGAGTTGCCAATCAGTGCCAGCTGATTCCAGGACCAGCAAAGGGTCCTCTAGGATCTCTTTCTGACTAGCTGTCAGACCCCCTGACTATCTCTGGACTGAGTGCTCTGGGAGTCGCTGCTTTTGTAGCTGCCTCCAAGGCCCTGAGCCTACCCCAATGTTACAGATCTCTCCTATAGACTTCCTAAGTTGTCTTAGGCAGGGGAAATGCTCCCTCTAACCTTTTGTTAGTTCAGCTACTCCAAAATTTGGTTTGAGACATTATTGGGAGAGTTCAACTGGATCCTGGCTTGTTCTCTGCCATCTTGGTTCCACCTCAAGGATACATTATTTCTGAGGGATTAAAATCCAGATCTTTCTGAGCCCAAGCTCAGCACTCTAGCCAATATGTCATGTGGCTTCTTAGAGCTTTCTTTCTGTTGACATTGTTATTATAAAGACAGGCATGATAGGTTAGATAGAATGTTCTGCTAGGAGTCAGGAAGGGCAGGGTTCAAATACTGCCTCAAAACTCTCACCAGCAGCCTGGTTCCATACAAATCACCTCCCAGAGCCTCAGTCTCCCCATTTAGAAAATGGTCTCTGTACTCAGGAAACACTTACTAAATGTGGTATCTGCATGGCTCCTCTCAGCATCAATGGACATCAGCCACGCTCATCAGATGCCCCAGACCCCTTCTTATTATCAGCCTCTTCCATTTTGAAATAGCCCAGGTCATCATTCACTGCTTGATTTAGCTGTTTGAAGGTTCATCCACAGGGTGGGATGATCCCAAGGAAATTGTACAAGTATCACTTAAGATACTTAAGAGGTGACCTCTCTCACCTCATGGTCCATTGTCCCCCTCTCTTGACATCACTTTGGCCCCAAGGGTCCCACTCACTTGAGCCCTTTGTCCCCATCCCACCATAGACCCACTTCACCCAACCTGCCAAAGATTCAAGGTGCTTCTCCTAATCCAAATCCCCCACTCTTCTCCAGTCCAATGCCAAGTGAATCTCACATCCCCATCAGACTCTAGCTAAACCACGGCTCCCAACATAAGCCACACAGCAGGCCCCTCAGCCCACTGGAGCCCAGATCCACACAGTCCTCACCAGTCTAGCTCTAACCAGAAAATAAGCAGAGTACGGGGTGAGGGGCTTCCACCCCCTCCTCCTAATTTTAGGATTATATGGCTTTAGGGTTAGAAGGATCCTATAAAGTCATCAAGTTCAACTCCCTTGTTTTACAGATAGCAAAACTGAGGCCTGCAGAAGGTATGCACCACTGGTAAGAGAAGTTTGCAAAGCCCTTGACTTATTATTATTAGTCGTTTAATTACTTATCAATGAGCTTATTTGCTCCTCATAATAACCCTGAGAGAGAAGTATTAGTATTCTTATTCCCATTTTATGGAGTGAGAACCTGAGGCCCAGAGAGCCTAATGAGCCCCAAGATCTCACAGTTAGTAGCTAAGGAATCCAGGCCCCCTGATGCCAAATTCAGTATTCTGTCCACTGTCCACTGTCCATCTCCCTTCATGACATGAGCCTCAGGTCGTCTAAAGTCAGTTTACTTGCCTTAAAAAAATTATTATTCTGTAATAACAAAAACAAAAAAAAATTAAATCAAATTAAAATAAATAAATTATAATTTAAATAATAAAAAATAATTATACTATATATTTAGTTAGCACACATTTATTAAATGCCTACTATGTGCCAGACATTGTACTTGGCACTAGGGAAACAAAGAAAGGTAAAAGGCAAACCCCACTCTCCAGGAGCAAAGGAGCTCCCCCCGGACAGGATAAATTAGAGATAATCCACAGAGGCCAACACAGTCTAGATGAGGCTTCCAAAGGGTCTCCAGAAGGGTGGCCAGGTGGTGCAGTGAATAGAGCAGTGGCCCTGGAATCAGGAGGACCTGAGTCCAAATCCAGTCTCAGACACTTAACACTTACTAGCCATGTGACCTTGGGCAAGTCACTTAACCCCAATCACCCTGCCTTCCCTCCTCCAAAAAGCAACCCCCCAAAGAACCAAAGTGTCTCCAGAATGTTTGTGTCCTTCATCATGTCAGCTGCTTACAGCACCCCTAAGGAAGGCTATGTTTCTATTTGAAAAAAGTAGCTAAAACACAGGGTCAGTGACTTGTCCAAGGCCACTCAGTGGGTCCTTGACAGAGGAGGACTCCCCCAAGGTGCTTTTCCCAGGCTGGCACACAGTAGGCATTTTACTTTGAAGCTGGAACAGAATGTGATCAAGGTTTGGCTGTAAGAAGCTTAACTGCTAGGAGTGGGCCAGATGAAGGAGAGACTGAGTGCAAGAGGCCATTGAGAAGCTACTGAACTGCCAAGATGAGGAGAGCTTGGAGGAGGAGAGGCAGTGACTGTTCACAAGCATTATGAATCCCTTCACAGCTTTTTAGAGGGAGACAGGGGAAAAACTTCAAATTCCAAGGCAGGTGGAATTTCCCCTTCAAGGGCCAAAGTCAGTGTTTGATTGAGGAGTGGGAGTGGGGACGGGGCTGATGGTCAGGAAGGCTAAGGATAGTCTCTCTGGAGACACCACAGGAAGACTGCTGGAGATGGTGTGTTCCAGGGCATTTTAACTGAAGCCAGCTGCCAAGCCTATGATACCCCAGTTCTCCAGCTTCAGGCAGGAGGATTAGGAAGCAGGGGGTATTTGGGGCATTTAGAGGACTGGGAAACACATAGATTCCTCCACCCTTCTCTCTAGCATCTTTTGTCTTCTCTGTAGCCTAAGTGCTGCATGGATCATAAGATCATCCAGTTAGAGTGAGAAGGGTCCCTGGAGGCCACTTAACCCAACCCCCTCATTTTTCAGATGAGGAAACTGAGGCTGGAAAAATGAAAAGGTCACACTGGAGATGGGATTGTAGCAAGTAGTCTCTGGTATTCTCTCTCAAAGCCAGGCTGCTAGATCCCTCTGTCAGTGTGCTAGCAGCACCCTGAAGGATTTGTGAGTATTTCCTCTCCCCATCAGCTTGAGTCCCTATTTTAGGGATCTCAACAAGTTTACTTTCAAATGTAACATCACAGCCAGGTGTGACCTTGCCTCAGCTACTGCTGAGATATATCCTGGAAGGCACTTTCTTGCTCCTCAGGGCATCTACTGGGATCCTGGGATACCTGGGGACTATCCCGACATTTTGAAATTACAAGGCTATAATCTTCAACCCCTTCTCCTAAAATGAAAAGGAGCAAATACAATGGGAAAGGATTCTAAGTATTGTCTTTTATTTGTTTTTAGGTTATTACTCATCCTACTGAGTCCTTAAAAGTAATATGAGATTATAAGCCCTATGAGGGCAGAGACCATGTTTTATAGTTCTCTTCTCTATCTCACTCCATGCCCAGTTTAGTTCTGCAAAGGGGTGTGGTGGAGGTACTTTCTGATAGCTATTCTTTCCAGTCATGTTTATTCTTTATAATTGTGCAACATTTACTTTTGATTTTTGAAATTTGTTCTTTCTCTTTGCAATAGTCATTGTATATATTGTTCTCTCAGCTCCACTTACTTTACTATGCATCAGTTCATGCAGATCTTCCCCTGCTTCTCTGTTCATCACATTTGTCATTTCTTACAGCATGGTAATATTCCATTACTAAATTCATGCACCCCCATTTGTTTAGCCGTTCCCCAGTCAATGGACACTTAACTTTCTAATTCATTGCCATCGCAAAAAGTGCTACAACAAAAATTTTGGTGTATCTGTGGAATTTCTTCTAATCAATGGCCTTCTTGGGGTATAAACCCAGTAATGGAATCTCTGGGTTTCAAAGGGTATTGTGGAATATGGTGTAAGATGTTGGTCTAAGCCTAATTTTTACCAGCCTCCTTTCTAGGTTTCCAAGCATTGACTTTCTAATTCTTTGCCATCACAAAATGTGCTGTAATGAATATTTTGCAAATCCTTCTACAAAAGACCCAATGAGTTCATTTAATCTCATTATCAGTAATGTCCTTTAAGAGACAGAACTTTGAAATGACTATAAAAAAAGGGGAATTCTGAATCTTCCCAAATCATGGGTTATTAATAATAATTTCTCTCCCTTGGAAGTCCTCAAGCAAATTTTTCATTAGAAAAAGCCCAGCCCCTCCTCATAATATTCATTATCTTATTAACTATTAACCAATTGGAGCTGATTGTCACCCCCAGGAACACCTCTTTTCCAAACGCATATAAGCTGTGAGCCTGCCGCCATGATTGTCTTTGGTATTCAAGAATGCTACCAACTTCTTTTATTAAAATGTTGGTATTATTATTAAAATAACTAATTACCCAGAAATCATGTCTCTTGAAATTTTTAAATACCACACAGTGAGGGGAACCTACCAGTCCCTGAGACAGCCGTTCTCCTGCTGGATTGCTTATTTCTTATGATCTTTCTTTGCATTCAGTCTAACTTTTCCCCCTTTCGACTTCCAGCCTTTGCTTTTCATTCTTTTCTCTGGAACAGAACAGAACAAGCAGGCCCTCCTTCACGTGATGGTCCTTCAGATACTCACATATAGATACAGCTTCTTTCAAGTTCTCTTCTGGCTGAATATCTCCTGTTTCCTTAGAATGTCTTCTCATGGCCTGATGTCCAACCCTTGCCTGCCCTAGTTCCTTCATTCTCAAAGTTAGTTAGGGAGGGGGGCCAGACAGTGTTTCTCATGCCTTATAAACTGTTTTCAGAACCTTTGACCCAGGGGACACAATCTGCATTTATTCTCTAACATTTCTTCTTATACTCCTGCATTTTTGAATCCTCATTCTTCTTTTCAGGGAGTCCAATGCTTTACTAATGTTTACCAACTTCTGTGCTAAACCAAGGGTCCACCCCCATCAAGGCCCTAATTTCCCTCCCTAACTTCTTCAGGTCTTCTTTCTGCCCTTCTAAGCACTCTCAGGACTCTTTCGGGGTTCCAATTACATTCAGCACATTTGTCTCCCTTTCAGATCAACCATATGATTCTCTCACACCACGGAATCTCTCATATCTGGAGCTGTTCTGGGCTTATTCACTTTCTTAGACTCTCTGCTATTTTCTCTCCTTTTCTGGGCTTCCCTATGGGGATTTGTCTCCTTTCTCCTCTTTTGCTCTTGCCCTTTTGGTTCCCTTGGTTCATTTCTCCAAGTCTGAAGTTAGAGAATAGGGCTGGGGTCCAGGCTCATCCCTTGCTTCTGTCTCCCCTCTGCCTTCTTGACTAGAAGTGACTGAGACTCAAAAGATTCCACTGCTGTTTTTCCTCCAGTAATTCTGATCCATCTGACCACCCTAGCACAGAGACACCCTTGCTCACACCCTGCTGCACCCACACTTAGCATTGCACGCACACACAAATGCCCTGCAGCAGGAGTTCATTTCATATCCAGTGTCCGATTACGTTGACAAGCATCCAAAGGGTTCTCTGTAAACAGCTGTGCATGACACACATAGAAATCTACGTGAGGAAGAGGGACTGTGACCATGAGCAGCCTTGTTAGAACGTAGTTTCCCCGCCTGGAAAAGGGTTTTGTGGTTATAGACCCTGCCTCCAAATCTACTCTAAGGCTCATTCACAGCCATAATGACTTACATGGTATGGCTGCATGGGTGGGCATTTATGAGAAAGAAAGCCCATTCTCCTTTGGGGAGGGGGCACCTTGGGTGTAGTCTGGGGCAGGGGCAGGGGCCGGGACCAGGGGAGTCCAGTCTCAGGGGCTTGGGGAGCGCTAGGATCATGGCACATGCATTTGTGTGGCCAGCTCTGGTCTTCATGTATGTACATGCATGCAGACACACAAGCTTGCTTGTGTTTGTCAATGGTTGGGACTCAGGCGGCTAGCTCTTATCCAAAAAGCAAAGCTCCCAAGCACAGCTGGAAGACAGAGACCTCCCGGGGTTTGGAAGCTGAGTTTTATGAGGCCCTTCATGTGGACTGTGGGAGCACACAGCTGACAGCTTCTTCCCTTTCTGATGACCCTGGGTGGGTAGGAGAGCCAAGAGAGGGGGGGAGGCAGCAGGCTTGTTGCAACAGAATCCCTTCACCCAGCACCTGTTTCCCCAGGACACCCGGGGGTAGCCCCTCCACCAGGATTAAACCCGTTGGTTAGGCTCCAGCACAGATAAACCCTAGCATCTCCCAGTGGCCTCCGTGATCAAACTCCTCCACTTAGCATTTACAACCGGGCTCTAACCTATCTTTCCAGGCACATCTCACTCCCCCTTCCAACACTTTTTGGGCCAACCACCTCCCATCTCCACCCATGCCTTTTTACAAGCTTACCCCACCTCTCCCATCTCCATTCCTGGAACACATTCCCCTCTCCACATCTGCTTCTTAAAATCTTAATCTTTTTTTTTTTTTCAAAGCTCAGTCCAAGCGTTACTTCCTTCTACATGAGGCCTTTCTTGACCTACTCGGCTATTAGTGACTCCCTATACCCCAAATTATCTTATATATACTTTTATGGCCTATCATCTTCAGGGCTACTCCTTCAACTGGCTGGGGTCTCCAAAGAATGGCTGACTACTACTCCCCTTAGGAAACATAACCCTAGGGAATTGAGCGTTCTAGTATTGTAACTCAATTGAATGCCATTAAGTTTGCGTGTGTGTTTTGTCTTTTTGGAGGGGGGAAAGGCAGGGCAATTGGGGTTAAGTGACTTGCCCAAGGCCACACAACTAGTAAGTATTAATATGTGAGGTCAGATTTAAACTGAGGAACTCCTGACTCCAGGGCCAGTGCTCTACTCACTGCACCACCTATTTGCCCCCTGCTATTCAGTTTTGTTTTGCTTTTTTTTGGAGGGGGGAAGGCAGGGCAATAGGGGTTAAGTGACTTGCCCAAGGTCACAGGGCTAGTTTTGTGTTAAGTGTCTGAGTCTGGCTTTGAATTCAGGTCCTCCTGACTCCAGGGCTGGTACTCTATTCACTACACCACCTAGCCACCCCACTATTCAGTTTTAGAAAAGAGATTTGCTGAAAAAAAGAGAGAGGAGCAATTCAGGGTCCACAATGTCTTTGTCTACTAGCAAGAAAGTAGAGACTAGAGCTGGAAACCCCCTGTAGTAAAAACTGGTGGAATGAGAATTGTGCAGAAACCTCCCCATAGTGGAGATGGCAAAGAAGAGAGATAAAAATGATTAAGAATGGGAAAGCACCAGCCCATCTAAACCAACTTGTACATCTCTAGTGTTATTGCAAGGGGTGACAAAGACTCCCCCCCACCCCACAGCTCTGGTCGCTCACCCAAAACCACATCCCTCTGTGGAAAAGCATCCTTCTCACAGGACAACACAACACATCCAACAGCCCTGATGGTGGAAGTCTTGCTACCACCCTGTAAGTCCAGATCTTGGAGAAGATCACATGATTTCCTCTTAGGTTTGATATTTATAGAGCAACAAGAATTGGTCTGATTTTTTTTCTGTCTTTAGCTCTGTAGAAAAATTTAGGACAAAGTAAATCAGTAGTTTCCTTTGCCTTACATTTCTTTGTTTACTGCCTGCAGATACATTGGATACCTTTTATCTTGTTCATCTAAATGCAAACAATACTTGAGTCTCATGCTTTTCCCCTGATCTAGAATCCTTACTCAATCTAACCTTATCTGTACTTCTGCTTAGGGAATAGTGATGTTTTTAAAAGTTAGTTTTAGTAGTTTTAAAGTTGCCTTTGGTTTGTACCATAAAATGAAGTGGGGTATTTAAAAACAATGGTAAACAGATTTCTGGAAAGGTGAAGTAAGAAAAAAATGGGTCATTTTATAATCTTAATTTTATCAGACACTAAAGTCTTCCCATGTAGTTCCGAGCAAAATGGGGAAGTGAGTTAAAATTTCACACTGTTCTTTCAAACTGGAACACTTATTTCCTTTAAGAGTCTCGTTGCTGGAGAATGAGAATCCAAGATTTTACTCAAAATGAAGCATCTTACTTTGAGACACAGGACTGGGGAGTTTGTTGTATCTCAGAAAGTCCTGGCTTGAAAAACAGGGAAATTTAGGTATTTCTGTAATCCTCTTGTTGGCTTGGATTTGAGGGGGCCACTGAGGACTCCATCGACATTGTAGTGGGGAGCCAGAGGGGGGATACGTAGAGAATAGTTAGAAAATAGTTAGAAAAAATAATTAGAAAAGTTTAATAAGATAACGTAACATGGGGGGCGGGATAATAGTTAAAACCCCACCAAGTTCACAAAGAGATCCAGTTTTCCTCCAAAGGGAAACTAATCCCATAGTCAAGGAAAGATAAACATGTTGCACTTTAGTTAGAGCAATCTGTTTGCAGACCTCACAACTGTGGGCAGACTCCCCTTTGCCCTAATTTCATAATTACTCCGCCTAATGTTCAAGTATTTGCTGTCTTTCTGGGTTATTTTGTGTGTTCTTCTTGATGGTTGATATTTGGAGGACTGCAGCTACAGGGATCACTATACCACTTCCCTTTTGGGAAAGAAACTCATTCTGGTTATTTGCATATGCAAAAAGTTCTCACAAACAATCCCATTTTACAGAGAAAGTGTTGCCTTGTTAGCTAGGATACTAATAGCCTGCTTTGAAGGTGTTTATTGCTGCTGGTCAGCAATCGTACCATGAATGGCTGCCTGCCTACAACACCAGTCAACCTCAGATAAAATAATGAAAGCCACACCCCTTGATTAGTAGAAATCCTTGTCATTCTCCCTTGATCAATTTCTCTTAAACCTCCTCTCAAGGAAGAATGTTCACAGTTGACTTTGTTTCATGTTTTCAAGAAAACTTAGGGTTTTCTTAGCTCCAGTTTAACAGCAGGCCAGTTTCCTATGGCAGTGACATTGTCTCATCTATGGTGTTTCATAATGGCAGAAGTATTAATGAGAACGTTTTCTGCCTCTATAAGGCAGAGTGATTTGTCATTACTCCACAGTCAGAATACATAGGCAGAGGCTTGCTGGTTGATATTTCCATGAAACGTGTGCCTAAAGACTTGGCATCTCCTCAGAGCTCTGTTCAGAAATAAACATTTCGAATAGGGAAGGGTTTTTTTTTTAACATTTGGGAAAACAATTGGAAGTGGATTCAATCTGGTGTAATCTACATATCACACCTTCTGCTGTAAGAATGATTTAGGAGCTTCTCCCACCTCAAACCTCCACCAAGAGATAGCTGGAAATGATAAGCTATTATGTTTACAAAAGTTTCATTTTCCATGTATCTTAGATATAGTGTTTATCCACATGTTCCAAATCACTGAAAAGAAACAATTATATCAAGTTTTTCCTTTTATAGTTAATAATTTGTGTTTTCCAATACTAAAAATTGAAGGAGAGAGAGAGAAACTTTGCTGAGAGGGTATGGTGAGAAAAGTTAAGAAACAATCCTCCCTTCCCCCTAAACCAAGGGGCTACTTTCCCTTGTACACACAAGGTTCTTGAGGACAATGAGTAAGATGATAGTGAGGTTGGGAATGTGGCTTTGGAAGTCCTTTTTCCCTTTATGGAATGCTCATGAGGTTCCCCTTGGGTAGAATTCTCTGCTAGGTGCCTTTTCAGAATCCATAGCTGACATTCCCACCCAACCCAAGGAGTCACAGTCTCTGAAGCCAGAACCATCCTTGGACCAATGCCTCTCCACATCCTTTTGCAGGCACTTACTATAATCAGCTGCTTACCACTTTGGCAGCCACTACTTTTGGCTCTAGGGGACTCTGCTATCAACTCTGGTTGACTTTAAAACTTCTGAATGACATCTGGATCTTCCAAATTCAAAACACTTGAACATGCCTATCTTGGAGTAATCATATACCTACTATCGGGAAAGGATAAATACAATAGAAACAAAGGTGCCATGTGCTCAAGGGCAGACGGAGGTTGGGTTGGAGAACACAGCTTATTTCCAGTCCCCTTGCCAGCCATTCAAAGAGGTCCTGATCTCACTAGCCACCAGGAAGGAAAAAGAAACAGACATTGATGGGTCGTCCCTTTTGTATGAGTATTCGGCTCTGACCAAGCACATCCACAATCATTGCTTACATTTTCTGCATCCACTACTCACCCATTAATGATGAGACATCTCATCATTACACCAGCAGCAGCCTCTCAGGCATGCATTACTGCAAACAGGCTACTGATAGATTAGAACAAGGCAGGGGATACCTGTGCATGCCCTGTGTGAGCCATCAGGAAGGTCAGATTTGAGTGTGTGCCAAGGACCAGGCCCTCACCAGCCAGTTCTCCAATTATACTTTGTAGATAATTATATGTTACCCTTGTGTCCTGCCCTGGACCATTGCTATGACCTTCTATTGTTACCCCCTGCCTCAATTCTCTTCCCTCTCCACGACACCTTCCACACAGTTGCCAAAGTGATATTCCTAAACTGCAAGTCTGACCACATCACTCTGCTGCTCAATAAATACCAGTGGCTCCCTATGACTTTGAGGAGTGAATACAATGCCTCTCCTTGGTACAGTATTTAAAGTCTTTTTACAACTTTGCATGCTTATGATGGAGTGTTCACTTTCATGCCCTCTATGATGCAGCCAGGCTGGTGTTGCTGTTCTTCACATGTCACAATGGTCCGTCTCCTGTCCTCACGCCCCTTGCCTGGGTCTCACTCCCTCCTCACTTAGGTCTTTTCATATCTCTGGATTCTTTCAAAGCTCAGCTCAAGTATCACTTTATTTTTAGATGAAATCTTTCCTGACCTACCTAACTGCAGTGGTGCTCCCTCCCAAATTACACTGTATTTATTCTGTCTATATTTTGCATTGCCTGGTGGCTAGGCCTTGAAGTCACAAAGACTTGTGTTCAAATCCTACCTTTGACTTACAGCATGACCCTGCGTAAGTCATTAACATGCTCTGGGCAAGTGTCTAAGATTAGAAGTTTCAGAGGAGGTGTCAGCCTGCATTGGTAGAGGGAGTTTCCTCACTAGGGAGTTCTTTATACCAAAGAAATCACAGGCCAGTCTAGTTCTTTTCCCTACCTTATAGTTTGCATACTTGTATGTGTATACATACTTAGTATACTTGTAACTATAGTATACTTGTATGTGGGCCCTTTTTTTCCCTAATAGAATGTAGGCTCCTTGAAGGCAGGGGCTGGTTCATCTTGGTCTCTTCTAGTGGAGCCCATAGGGGTACTTCAGAAATTCTTACTGATTGAGTGATAGATGGGAGGCAGGGATGAGATTGGAGCTATCCAGGACATTATGGCCTTCATCCCTGTTGCTGTTTCAAAGCAGAAAAAAAAAGGTCAGGATATTAGGGGAGGGGAGAATTTTTTTTTTCAAATTTCTCTCCTGGAAATGTGAAAGCTGGGGATTGAGACAAAAGTAATGGGATAGCACATGTGGAAATATGGTCATATGAACAGAGGTGAGTGAAAGGACAGAGACCAAGGCAACACCAGTGAGCACAGAGAGGTCTGAGGTTCTTGGGCGGGATCTGTGAAATTGCTCCAAAGAGAGGGAACAGAGGCAGCAGCAGAGTGGTTGATGAATCTTCCCCAGAGGAGAACTGCAGGAGATGGGAATGAGACAAGCAGAGGATTGGCAGTTCTGGAGGTAGGGGGCAGGGGGCAGGGAGAGAGAGGCCCCGAGTGACCAGGGTCTTTGGAACTTTCCCTGAGAGCTGGCTGAGCCCTGTCACCTGCTAAAGAGAAACCATGAAAGAATAAGGAGGGCCTGAGGGGGAAGAGGTCAGAGACAGACTCTGCCAAGACGGATTTCAATCCCACCCTGGGAGCAGGCATACACAGACGCTCCCAAGGTCAGAGCTGGGAGGGGTCATGGAGCTCATCTTGGCCAACGCCATGGACAGAGAAGGGAACCGCTGCCCAGAGGGGGCAGGGAATCTGTCCAAGGCCACACAGCTAGTGGGTAGCAGAGCATGACCTGGGACCCAGGATTCTGAACCCAGCCTCGGCTCTTCTCTTTAAGATGAGGCAGACAGATAGTGGGTGGGTGGAGTGAATTTCTAAGCATTCATTACACCAGAAGGTTTGATGCCATCCAAGCCTTCCTCACTGGAGAACCTTGAAAAGAAAGCATGAGGTTTTAAGGGAGCCTAGAAAAGTAGAAGTTAGCCACATATGACTTTCTTCTTAGTTGGTGATATCTTTTACTTACACAAGACTGAAGCTAGGTGGTGGAGTGGATAATGCATTGGGCTTGGAATCAGGAAGACTCAACTTCCTGAGTTCAAATCCAACCTCAGATACCTACTGGATGTGTGACCCTGGGTAAGTCACTTTACCCTGTTTGCCTCAGTTTCCTCATCTGTAAAATAAGCTGGAGAAGGAAATGGCAAACCACTCTGGTATCTTTGTCAAGAATACCCCCAAATGGGGTCATGAAGACATCTGAAAACTGAACATCAGTTTGAATGTGTCTTTTCAGTTATTATTTTTTTCCCCAGAAGCTACTTGCTTTGATTATAGGCTCTTTGAGGGCTGGCACTGTCTTTTGCCTCTTTGTATTCATAGTACTTAGCACAATGCCTGGCAGAAGTAATTGCTTAATAAATGTTGATTGATTGACAGTGGATTTAGGTTGTAACTCTCTTTGGGATATAGAGATCTGCAAAAGAAAAAAAAAAGGCCTTATTAGGGGTAGGGATAATGTCCATGACTGAGGAAGAGACAGCACTGCCTGGAAATAAACCCCAAACATTGGCCTCATAAGAGAAAATGAGCCAACTAAGCCTATCAATTCCAGACCTTCCATGTCAGCTTAGACATTGGATGCCATACTAATAGAACAAATATTGATGTAGTGCTTCAGAGTTTCACCAAACACGCTCCTTGGGTCAGGAGTTCTTAACCTAGGATTCCTGAACTTATTTTATCTTTATCCTGAATTCATTGAAAATATATTTTGATAACTATAAAAATATAATTGGTTTCCTTTGTAATCTTTTGTATTTTAAAAGTATTCTTCTGAGGAGAGGTCCATGGGCCTCACTAAACTTCCCAAGAGGTCCATGACACACACAAAGGGTTAAGAACTCCTGACTTAGATTCTACCGTTCAATCTTCACAACAACTCTATAAGCTAGGGAGCACATCCCCATTTTATAGATGAGGAAAAGGAATCTGAGAGAAGGTAAGTGATTAGCCCAAGCTCACACTGCTAGTAAGTGTCAGAGGCAAGATTTGAACTGTCTTCCTGTTCAGTAGTCCCCCATGCTATCGACTGACCTATGCTGACTCTCCATCAGATCACCATGATTTAACACCTACAGTATCCATCTTCTTTACATAGCCCAATTCCCCTATATAATTTTTCGTGATGTTTCATTGCCAAGATAAACAAATCCCCACACTGGATGATTTAATTTATGACTGGATTTTTTATAATCCCCCAGGTTTTGGAGAGAAGAGAAAGGATATGAGAGCAGGTAATCTGTAGATACCCAGTGTAATTATATCCCAAGCCATACCTGAGGATGGGAATAAGTCAAATGGATTGCACCCTCAATCGGGGGTGAGGAGAGAGGAGACAGAAACACTGGGATCCCAACTCAAGGCTGTACCTGGGAAGGTTGCCAAAGGGGCAATGGGATGCAGTGAAGGAGGAGGATGGTGTGGAAGCATCTTCTTTGAACCAGTTATTTTTGGTAACTAGGTGCTAAGACAATTTTTTTTATGCTTTTGTTGTTGTTTTTCCTTCATTCTAAAAGAGGGCCATGGCATCACAGAGGTGATGCCATACCATGCAATTTAATTGGATTTAAGTGAAGCAGGGCTGTGCAAAGCCACCAGCCTCACTTTCTCCTCCAGAGCCATCTGGGTCCAGTGGCCAGATATCAATCAGGACGACTGGAGATGGCCCTGATTTGTTTTTATGCTGTTGAAGGATGTCTAATTTTGGTGCCCTTTGGGGCAAAGCACCAGTCACCGTGCCCATAATCCTACTACCAGTAAACTTCAGAGGTTAGATTTAAACCTAAGTCTCCTGACTTTAGAACCATTGTTTTTTTTTTTCTACTTGTTACAAATGGAGAGTTCTATGTCTCCACAGCTCCAGAGGATATGTGGATGTGCCTAGTGTTGTTTAGACTGGGAAGGGGAAAGAGAATATGGTTGATGAAACTGAGCAATATCTGTTTGGAGGGTCTTCAGGAAAGGGTTGTCCTTAAGCTAAACTGTCAAATAGTGTGTCTTTGATGTTCTCTGTCCCATGCCACCTGCCCAGAGCTCACCTCCTCCTCCTGGACTGGCCAGATAATCCCACTTTGGCATCCCACCAAAGACAGACCATCCTTTGCTCCTCTCTCCTCCTTTTCCCCAAATATTCATCCATCAGTCAGACTCTCTGGTGGATGACACTGGAAAGTAACACAAGATCTATTTGAATACACACTCCTTGAAGGCAAGAACCATTTTGTTTTGTATTTGTTTGTTTGTCTTTTTGTTTTGTTTTGCTTTTTGGAGGGGGGATATTAGGGCAATTGGGGTTAAGTGACTTGCCCAAGGTCACACAGGTAGTTTTGTGTTTAGTGTCTGAGGCTGGATTTGAACTCAGGTCCTCCTGACTCCAGAGCTGGTGCTCTACTCACTGTGCCACCTCACTACCCCGTTTGTTTGTCTTTGAATTCCTAGTGCCAGCCATAGTGCCTGGCATAGTATAGACAGTCATTAAATATTTATTGAATTTAATTGGATGCCTTAATTTACTTGATGAGATTCAATTCAAGGAACATTTATTGAGGTCCTACTATGTTCTTGATAATATGCTTAGAGGATACACAAAGGGGAAACTGTCTCTGACCTCCAGGACCACAACATCTAGTTAGTAGAAGAGATAAAATAGGTACAAAAATCTCTTATTCAAGGTAGAATGTCATGAGGGCACAGGAGAGACAGGAGGAGAAAGATTCCAATCTACACAAATGTGGGTTCAAGTATTGAAGAATCACACAATCAAACGGCAATCCGATCATAGTGGGCTTGAACTGGAGGGACACACAGCAAAACCCTGTTCCATCTTGTTCTCTTTAAAGAGTAAAAAACAACAGCTGCACTTTGGGTCCTGAGAGAGAGTCTTCTCAGCCAAAAAATTGCTTCATGAGGCACAGGCCTGTTCTAGTTAAAAACCTTTGGAAAATCTATAAACTGAAGTTCCCATTTCCAAACTGGAGAAAGGTCATGAGGAGGGCTCCCTTTGGATTCTTAGTATTACTACGCAATTTAGTAACTAGTATTTTTATGTACTTTAAGGTTTGCAAAGCGCCTTACAAATATGATATTGCAGCAATCCTGGGAAGTAGGTGTGATTATAATCTCCATGTTTCAGTTGAGGAAACTGAGGCAGACAGAGGCAAAGTGACTTACTCAGGGTCCCACAGCTAGTAAATAAATGAGGCTGGATTTGAACTCAGATCTTCTTGAGTGCAGATTCAGTTCAAATTATTCAAAATATACAGAAAGAGGTTCAGAACACAGTTTTGAAATTAACATGTGAAATTTATCACATACTTAAAAAAAGCAAACGGTATGAAATTGATTCACAGCTCCATTTAGCATTCTCTTTTTGTGTTCTATTGAGTGTATGGAAATGGTCTTTTGGGGGGTGTTTAAGTTCAGAATAAAAAACTGAATTAAAGCTGAAAGGGGAGAGGCTGGGGAGAGTGTGGGAAGCTTCTGGGATGTGATGGCCCAAATTTTTAATAATTTGAACCCAGACTTCTTGACTCCTCTATCCACTGTATTAGTTATCAATAAATGAGAGATATGAGGTATGAGAGATGACTTTAAGATGTCTCACAGTCCTAACACTGACTGATTGAGCATTTGGTTCAATGAGAACAAGAATGAAACTCTTCTTTGCCCTAGGTGAATGAGGAACATATGTCAAACTGAAATCTGTGTTAACAATTTGTCTCATCTGTCTATGTAACACAAGAGAGGCTGTGAGTCAAGAGGACCTTCTTTCCAGTATGACTTTCTGGCACATCCTGCGTGACCCCGGCAAAGTCACTTAACCTCTGAATGCTCTAGGTAACTTCCTAAGACCATGCCTTGCAGAGTAGGGGTGTTTCCTCACCAGGACATCCTTATATCAGTGAAATCACAAGGCTGGTTAAAAGGGGAAAAAAGAACCCTAAGAGGACCCAAATTTAATAGCATTGAAAACCTTGTTGAGTGTTGAGATACAATATTTCTGATTACAAAAAGATTCTGTTTGATACAAAAACCCTTATGTGGAAACCAGGACAGCAGAGAATTACCTTTAAGGATAAGATCACAGGTCTGGATCCAAAACAAACCAGCAAACAATGAGCCAGGCTCTCTAAGCTCCCAGAGCTGACAGCTGCTGGTCTCTAGGAGATAGTGTTCTACTGTGGGATACAACTTGAATCCAATTAAGTAAAAAATGTGGACAGGGAGAGAAAACCAGTAACTGGAGAGATGGGAAAGGGTTTAAGGACTGAGAAGTCAGTAAAAAGGGCTAGCTTCATGACCCTGGGTAACCTCTCTATACCTTAGTCTCTTCATCAGTAAATTGGGGATAATAATCTAACATCATAATGTAATAGCACCTGCCTCCCAGAGGTGTTGGGAGGATCCAATGAGGTGTTTGTATGTTCCATGAATCTTAAAATATGTAAATGCTACCTATTTTTGTTGTTATTCTGAGAACCAGAGGTAAGGAGGAAATGAATTCCAGGCAAGAAAACCAGCCCAGTTCAGGGAAAAGCTATTGGGCAAGTTTGATTGGAACACAGAATACTGAAGTATTCTAATTTATTGACATAACTTATGCTTTTATTGATGTAGGAAAACGCCAGGTGAGGAAATTCTCTCCATTAATGTGGATCAGGCCCTTCTCTACAATTTCTAGTCTCAAAGAGAGGTCCAGGCCCTGAGAGGATAAGAGACTGACCCAGGGTCACACAGCCACACAGAGATAGAGAAAAAGCCATTATTAAGTGCTTACTGTATGCCTAGCACTATGCTTAACTTGAGAATACAAATAAAAACAACTCCCTCCACTATCCCTGTTTTCCAAGGTACTTGCATTCTAATAGGGGAAGAGAACATATAAAGGGATCTGGAAAGGGAACAGGGAAGGAGGGTACTATGTGGCAAGAAGGTGGGAAAGTCTGGAGAATCAAATGGAGTAGGAGAGAAGAATCTGCCAGTCTCTGGTTTCCTCTATGGGGCCATGCTTGGGTGGGAGAGCTGGCTCTGCTTTGACCCAGGGTTTGGCCACTTTTCCTCTTCCTAACAAGTATACACTGGGGATTCACAGCTTTGCCAATGAGCCATGTTCTGGCCATCGCTGCTGCAGGAAGTTCAGAGCTGATTCCTAAAAGTCCTGTCATCTTGCACTGACTTGTGGGCCTACTGTTGATTAGATATAATTAAGCGATAAAGACAAACACCCCCCTCCCCCCACTCCCCAGCCATGTTAGTTAAAGAAGGAACATTCAGTGAAGGGAAGTACACCGGGTTCCATATTGTTCTCTTATGATGTACCATTGAACTCTCACCCTGTCCAAGTCCTCCTGAGTCAGCTGTCCCTGTTTTTTTCTCGACTCCTTTTCTGAGGCAGACATGCAGTTTTATTCCATCTACAGGGACCCAAACCACCTACACTAGAAATAGATGGACTCTTCCTCCCACTGGAGATGGACCAACCTTCTGCTCCCTTCTTACCACCCCTCACAGACATTCTCTTCCTTAAGTCACTCAGCCTCTTGGTTCCCAAGAGTTAACCCTGGTTCTTGACATGTCGCTACAACCAGAGGAATTAAGCAACCAAATGTGCTGGGAGAATTCAACTATATACCCCTGACAAGCAGCAAAACTAGTTATTCAGGGTCTCTGCTTCTGCAGGGGCTCAATCTATTGAGGTCATAAATCTAGAGAAGGAAGGGGCCTTAGATGTAAGCTAGTCCAATTGCTCCATTCTACAGATGAAGAAACTGAGGCCCAGAAAGGTTAAGTGAATTTCATTGGACATTGGACAATTGGACATCAACATCGCCTTATACCTTTAAATTAGCGGTCTTTTGGAGAAGGCTCATGAATTTCTACGATTAATGATATTTATTAATTATTAGCATTGCTAACAATGCCGCTAACAATAATATGCTTATTAAGTTAAATTAAATGAAAGAAAAAGCCCTTGACTGCCATTTTCCTCTGGAGACACTGTAAGAAATGCCATTGATATGGATTGAGCTTGTTCACGAAGCTGGATTGGGGGAGTGGTACCATGCATGGGGAGCTATTTGGGATACCTAGTGATGCTAGCCAATCCACATGGTACTCCTCCCATACTCCAGCATTGTCTCAGGAATGTTCCACAGGAGACTTACTCAATCTGTTAAAAGTTTCGGGCTTTGAAAACTTAAGTAGGGGAGGGGAAGATTGCCCTGCAAAATCCCCCCAAACAACAAAAAAAACCCTTTCTTTTTCTTATAGCATCCCCAGTGTTCATGGGAATCTGAATGTATGTGTCGGGGGTGGGGGTGGGGTAACGGGGAAGATAGGTCAGAGAACCTGGATTCATATCCTGACTTTACCACTTAGCTGTGTGGCCTGAGGCAAGCCACTCAACCTTGTCTATAAAATGGAGCTAATGATGCTTGGACTGCCTGCCTCACTGGGTTACTGTGTGGATTAAATGAGATTAATACTGTTAATAATAACAATAGTTAGCATTTATAGACAAAGATTAGTGCTTTACAAATATGATCTCATTTTATCCTCACAAAAGTAGGTATTACAGATTAGGAAATTGAGGCATAGGTTAAATGACTTACTGAGGACCACATATCTAGTAAATGTCTGAGGCTAAATCTGAACTCAAGTCTTCCTGACTCAAGGTCCAAAACTCTATCCCCTGCTCCACCTAGCTGCCCCTAATATGTATGCTAAGGTTGTCTTTGTATTGTAAACATGAAGGACTATGCAAATATTGGCTTTCTTTGTTATGTTCCTGTGTAACCCTAGATTACTAGCTCTCACTATATAGCTCGTTATATGTCTTCAGCTAGATTGTTGAGGGTAGAGGCCATGCTATTATGTTGTCTGCTAGTCAATAGTCTCTCATTAGACAAACCCCAGACAAACCATTGTATTCATTGTTCCTAGGGCTGCCAGCTGGAGATCCCAGCTGTACCTCACGTCATTTGGATGGGGATGGAGGGAACACGCCAAAATAGAATCTTGGGATCTCCTCACTAAAACGGGACTTCGGGAATCATCCTGCATTGCAGTAAGAAAAATCAACTTTGGTTCATCTGTCTAGGATATAAGAGAAATCAGAAAACAAGTTGTGAGTAAACCAATTCTGATCATAATAATAACAACTCTTTTAAAGCTAATCTACTATCTGTGTGGGGGTGAACAACGGCAAAGTAAAGGAGTGACCCTATGTGAGCTGAGACCATTTTGAGAGATATGAAGGTCTGATGAGACCCCTAAAACATCAGCCAATTAGACTCCAAGGAGGCCATTCATTGGCTTAGCACTGTGTCCAGTGTGGCATAACTACTCTCATAGATGTAAGAAATAGATAGGGCAGCAAAGGGTGCAGGCTGGTCCTACTCACTGTTGTGATGACCAACTGGATGACCAACTTTGTGTCCTGGTTTAACAAGAAGGCACAAGATGTGGGAACCATTCAGAAATGCCAGTACCCCAACTACTAAAAATTCTTTGGTACAAATGGTGCTACCACAGGCAAATGATGAGAATCAATGAAATTGGTTGAAGATATAAATGCTCTTGTATTCAGTCATTTTTTCAGTCATGTCTGACTCTTTGTGACCCCATTTGGGCTTTCTTTCTGGCAGAGATACTGGATTAGTTTATCACTTTCTTCTCCAGCTCATTTTTCAGATGAGGAAACTAAGGCAAAAAGGATTAAGTGTATTGTCCAAAGTCACACAACTAGTACAAGGCCAGATTTGAACTCAGGAAGAGGACTCTTCCTGACACAGCATTCTCTCTACCTAGCTACCCATGAATGCTTTTATTACGCATCATAATAATAACATTGGAAATAGATCAGCAATATAACCCTAGCTCAACTCTTTGAATTAAAAAGTCTAACTAGTTATAGGCAAGCACTTCATCCTACCCTCCTCATGTCAATGATGTCATCTGTTTCAAGCCACAGAAAAATGTGTTGTAGACCACTACATGAAATTAGTAAGAAATCATTTCACTCCTAAACTCAGATTAGAGGAAATAAGATTTAAAATTGGGGAGTTACTTAAATCTGGAGAGAGAAAAGCCAGAGAACTTGAAGGTATTGGAAAATCTATACTTAGTGAAAACTCCAGAAATGCCACTTAATAAGGAAATATTTGGCAAAAAATGATGGTGATGATTTGAATGATTTTGAAAAGGAGATGAATCTATTTAGACTGGAATTTCAAAATTCTTTTTGAACATGATGTCACAAATTCAGCTGAGAGTTTGGTACCAACTATACCAAAACAGAGTAATTTTTAAAAATCTACTTTCTGCTATAACCGTTATGAACTGATGTATTCTCCCATAATACTTGGCAGAGAATGTAAAGTTGTGCACCTGACATGACATGTTGAAATTGTTGGGATGGTAATGACATTAGGAGCAAAAGCAGAACTACCTAGGAATATTCCCAAGGATGAACATTAAAGATCATCTTGGCAGGAGAGGCTTGAGAAAACTATTGAAAGAACCATGGAAAGATACATCCATATCTAATAGATATTTGCAACAGAATACTTAGATGCCATGTTGCCCATTTTTTGTGGGGTGTTCCTTTGCACCTGCAGGGCTTAGCAAAGTGTGCGGCACTTAGGAAGTGCTTAACAAATGTTTGTTGATTGATTGACTACCCAAGTAAAGGCAACAAGAAGAAAAAGCCCGAAATGAAATCTCGAAAGTCAAAGCACATCAGAAATTCTTGAGACCTTTAATCAATATTTGAAAACCAAAGTCAAAGGTGATATGCAGATTCAAAGAGTAAAAAGAACAGGAGAAACAATTAAAAACCAATCACAAACTCTACTACAAAGCATAGAGACACATTCTCATATTATTAAGGTACTAGGTTAGTATATTTTAGCACTTTTTAAGGTGGAAGTAGGGTGATTTGATTGATTTATTCAATTGACCCCCACCCTTATATATATATATATGTATATATATATATATATATGTATGTATGTATATAACAGTGAGAATTCTAGAGCATAGGTGTAAAATGTCAATTTTTTTGTGGGCAAAGTTTAAATCTAGTTTAGCTCAACAAGTTCAAAGGGTTTTTGTGTCTTTTAAAAATTCAGTAGGCCTTTGTGAACCATAAAAAAACCACTTAAACAAAAATCCAATTATTACATTCATAATTGAAAATACACAATACAAGAAGGAAAAGGACATAAAATCCGACTCCTCTTCTGTGGTCAGAAACTGAAGGCAGCACCTTCCAGGCAGTCTGCGCTCGGTAACACATTTCTGGCTTCCCCTTGTTCTCCCTTGCCCTAAGGAAGTCTTCTTTTCCTCCATCTTTAAATCCATGGTCTTATTTAGCTGAGCTAGTAAGAAGTACATTTTTTATACAATTTGGTATGGTCATGAATCTAGGTAGGTTTAAGCAAAGAAGTTTTAAGTCCCTGGAAAATAACCTGCTTTTAGCTCAGACTGAGGAGTTATTAATTGACCAACTCATTGTTTGACCCATGAAGTAGTGACTATGTCCCCAGAAGTGTTGGGTCTAGTTAGGACATGGAGCAACTAGGTAGCATCATAGGGGATGGAGCACCAACCTGGAGTCAGGAAGTCTCATCTTCCTGAGTTCAAATCTGGCCTCAGACACTTAGTAGTTGTATGACCCTGGGCAAGTCACTTAACCCTATTTGCCTAGTTTCCTCATCTGTAAAATGAGCTGGAGAAGGAAATAAATGGCAAACTATTCCAGTATCTTTGCCAAAAAAACTACAAATGGGATCACAGAGAGTTAGACATAACTGAAACAACCTAACAACAATAGCAGGAGAATTTGAGTGACTTGCCCAAGAACATACAAGTAGTAAATTACAAGGATTTGAACCCAGACCATAGCCAGCACCCTTTCCACTGTGTTCCTTAGAATTTCAGATTTAGTAATTCTAAGGGTTTGTAATTCTCTCTAGGACCCTAACACTCTTACCACAGAGTGGAAGTGGACCAGCAGCAGCATTTGAAGATAGCTTTAAGATTTACAAGACAATTTACAAATACTATCTCACATGGTCCTCACAACAACTTTGGAAGGGAGGTGATGAGTAAACTGAGGTCCAGGGAGGCCAAGGTAGTACTTGAAGTAAGCACTAGAGACAGGATTTGAAGCCAGTAGGAGTGTCTGCTCTGTGGTTAAGGGACCTGCATTCCTATGCCACCTCCGATGCTTACTACATGTGTGACCTTGCCTAAGTTTCTTAACTTCTCTGGGACTCAGTTTCCTCTTCTGTTAAACAAGAGGGTTGGGCTAGATGACCTGGTTCCAGAGATCTAGTCTTCTCATTGATCTCATGACTGTCTTCTCTCTTCAAATTGAGGATGATTTCACTGCAACACACTGCCCAGTGGGAAGCAACAGGGTCCTATTGCTTATGCACCACCCCAGAGGGTTCTGGCCAGGGTTCTGACCAGCGCAGATGGAGGCGCTGACCCAGGCGCCAGCTCTTAGGAGCTCCCTGTGTTTTCAAGTTTCATTGCTCAGAACATCTGCTTGGTGACAAGGCAGGATGTGGCGGCCTGTTCGTGAGAGCGGGATCCCAGGACGTCTCATGACAGCTGTTTTCTGAAAGCGTTTGGAGGTCCCGCTGCTGGGAGTTGGGCTCTTTTATCCTCTTCCACCAGAGGGCAAACAGCTGCTGTAGTGCTGGGCAAGGTCAATGCAGTGGCCTCTGGTCTGAGGCTGGTAAAAAAACAAAACAAAACAAAATAACATAACATAAAATAAAATAAATTGCTTCCTCAACTTTCCCTGAAGATGCTGTCCTTTGGTGAAGTGGGGACAGCCCTGGACTTGGAATCAGGAAAATGGAGGCTGAATCCTGCCTCAGATACTTCACAACCTTAGGGAGTCATTTCACCTTTTCCAGCCTCTGTTTCTTCATCTGCAAAATGGGAAAAATAATACTACCTACCTCACAAGGTTGCTGTGAGGACCAAAGGAAATATTTGTAAAGTGGTTTGCAAACCATAAGCCCTATTTCTGTTATCATTGATATACAAATTGCCTTAGAAATAGAAGCTTTTGTCATTATCACAATTATTATTGATCCAGATTTGTGCATTTATTGGTGTCGGGAACTCTTGGAAAGAAAAATCCTTCTGTAAATCAGAAATTAACTGTCACACAGCCAGCATGTGTCAAAACAAGACAAGCAGAGATCCCATCTTCTTGACTCCAAGATCAGCTTTCTACCTATCCCACACTTTAGTCATTGTTAGTACCATAACCATCACCATCATTCATTTCTTCTTCATCTCCTCCTTCCTTCCTTCCTTCCTTCCTTCCTTGCTCCCTCCCTTCTTCTTCTTCTTCTTCTTCTTCTTCTTCTTCTTCTTCTTCTTCTTCTTCTTCCTCCTCCTCCTCCTCCTCTTCCTCCACTTCTTTCTCCCTTTTCTTCTCTCTTCCTACTTCTCTTGCTTCCTTTCCTTCACCTCTTTCTCCTTTCCCCATTCCTCCTTCTCTTCCTCCTTCTCCCTCTCCTCCTTTTTCTTCTTCCCATCCTCTTCCTCTCTTTCACTCTATTCTTCTGACTCCTCTTTCTCTTCTCTCTCTCTCTCTGTCTGTCTCTCTGTCTTTCTCTGTCTCTCCCTCCCTCCCTCCCTCTCTCCTCCCTCTTCCTTCCTGGATGGAGCACTGGGTCTGGGATCAGGAAGACCAGTGTCACCCTGGACAAGTTACAGAACTTTATGTATCTCAGTGTCCTCCTCTATAGATGATGGGGTTGGCCTCCATGGCCTCTGAGGTCCCTTCCTGCTCTAGTCCTATGATGCCAAGTCCTTTTTCCATGGTCAGCTGTGTGCCCTTGAGGAAACTGCTTCCCCTCTCTGGGCCTCAGATTCCATCCTGTCAAATGAGGGAGTAAGACCGGATAAGCGCCAAAGTTGCTTCCAGCTCTCATGTCTGATTCCAGCCCTAGTTTTTAGAAGCCAGTAATCCTGTGCACAATAAATGAGTACTCGTTGAAGAAGTTCCTTTTCTTTGACAGTTTTAAGGGGATGAAGGGAAGGAAGGTATGGGAGGAGGGTGAGTTTTGGGAGATAAGGTGAGAGGAAGAATCCTCCCCTCTGCCTCCAGCCCCACCACACCAGTGTAAAACCCATTGAAGACATCTGTGCTTGTCTCTGGGGAGCAAAGAAGCACCCAAATGGAGTGGGAGTGGCTTTCAGAGAATCCTGGCTCCCAGGCCCCCCCCTGTCATACCCTCCCCCCCACTCTTTAACACCCCCCCAGGTTTCTCAGTTGCTCATCTCTGATGGAGGTGGGGGTGGGGGTGGGGGAGGGTGTGTGTCTACACGTGTGTGTGGCATGTGGGTGTTTCTGGCCCTTGATTGTGTGTGCGTGAGTGAGTGTGTGTGCGTGTGTGTGCACTGTGTCCCTCACCAGATTTACAGCCCCGCGGTTACTGTGTGGGCTGTTTTGACTCTGTGCTTGTAGCCAAGCCCAGACAAACCACGTAGGGCTGGAAGCCGTTCAAGCTTTTACAGGCCTTCAAATTGGGGCTGGAGCCGGAGAGGAAATACTAAAATCCTGTATATACAACTTCTGTCTGTGAGCAGGAGAGAAATTCCATGAAAATGAGGAACACAGTGGTGGGTGAATGTGCACTGGGGTTTAAAGGCTATTCTCCCTCCCTCTCTCTCTCTCTCTCTCTCTCTCTCTCTCTCTCTCTCTCTCTCTCTCTCTCTCTCTCTCTCTCATCTTTAAAATAATAAAATGAGATTACTTTAGTAATAATGGGTTTATGAGTAGGTGGGGGTGTGGATGACTATTTAGACATGGTCAAAGAGTTTGATCTGAGCTCTGTAATTAACAAGTCTCCTGAATATTTTGTCAGAAGCTGATTTGATTGAAACTGGCTACAAGGTAAGCCCAACTTGTTTTTTTCTCCTCCATCTACACACACACACACACACACACACACTCTCACACACACACACACACACACACACACACTCACATACACTCACACTCACTCCATCCCCCACCCTGCCTCCCCACTCCTCCAAAAACATACCAGCTGCACAGAGAAAGCAGGATATCCTCTACCATCGCCTGGACCCAGTGGTCTCTCCTAGTAAACTGTGTTCTTACTAGACATCTCTCCTCTTTGCCTCTCCTTTTTCCCAGCAGGAGGAGACTTGGAGGAGGTTAAGCAGAGAATGATCATAGCCCAGGGAATGTGAGCGCTGGGAAGGACTACAGATAGCAACAGATCCGAGCTTCGCCTCTCTCTGGTGAAGGCATGAAGGTCCCCAATGCAGTAAGATAATTAGCAGGAGATCCAAGAGAAGAAAGAACCTTGTCTTTCTCACTCCCAGAGCAGTTCTTCTCCATCAAATGATGGCGCTTTACAAGTACAATCCAAGGCAACAAGAATTTAAGAACCTACTATGTGCCAAATAATAATAAATATCTAGCATACATACATATATACATATATATATATATATATATATATATATATATATATATATATATATATACACACACACACACACACACACATAGTATTTTAAGGTTTTCAAAGTGTTTTGCAAACATGATCTCCCTTGAGCTGAACAGTAACTGTGGGAGGCAGGTGCTATTATTACCCTCATTTAATAGATGAAGAAACTGAGGTCAAGTGACTTGCCCATACACGGCTAGTAAGTATCTGATGATGGATTTGAACTCAGGACTCCAGGTCCAGTGCTTGTACTCCCCTGAGAGTGAGGATAGGACTAGAAAGCAGGTAGATTGGAAGAAGCTGCTGCTGGTCAATCATTTTTCACTTGTGTCCAGTTCTTTGGGACCCTATTTTGGGTTTTCTTGGCAGAGATACTGGAGCAGTTTGCTCATTTGACAGATGGGGAAACTGAGACAAACAGAGTTAAATGACTTAATAAGTGTCTGAGGCTGGGTTTAAGCTCAGGAAGATGAGTCTTCCTGACTTCAGGCTGGGTACTCTATGCACCATGGTGCCCCCTAGCCACCCACTTGGCATGCGGAGATTCCTTAATAAGTATGTGCCCAGTTGACTGACTCCCTTTGGTAGCCACCATGCAAAATCTCTGGCCTAGGAATCAAGAGACCTGGGGTCTAGTGTCAATGATGACGCCAACTTTCTGTGTGATTTTGGGCAAGTGACCTCACCTCTCTGTTCTCATCTATAACCTAAGGGAATGGGGTGGCGAGGGAGGAGTGGGGCTGGGCTCCATAACCTCCCAGCTTCCTTATGGCACAAAGTTCCTCTGGTTTCCAAACCTGCAAATTACCTCAAGTCTCCCTCAGCTCCGGCCCACAGTCGGTGACCCTCCCTTTATTTTTTAATACCCACCTTTGCCCTTCTTTCCATTACCCTCATCCCCTCCCTGTAGACAGAGTGTCTGCCCACCTCCCACTTCATTCTCCAATCATGAGAGCCTTTTTTTTTGCCTCTGGGATGAAATGCAGACCCCTCTGCTGGACACTTAACAGGCTGTCTCCAGTCTCCCTTGCCAGGCTAATCATACACTTCTCCCCTTTCCATGCTCTGTGGTTCAGCTAAACTGACCCACTTGTTCCCCACACGTGCTTGTCCTTCTCTTGCCTCCATCCCTTTGCACAAGTCGTTCTCTCATGCCTGGAATGCCCTCACTTCTCACTCCCCACTTCTTGGAATCCCTCCACAGCTCCCTTCTGGGCTCAGCCCCAATGCTGCCTCTGACAAAGAGTCATTTCCTGATTTTCCCCCAAGTTGTAATTGCTTTTGCCCCCCTGAAAAATTACTTGGAAGAAAGTTTGTGTTTATTTTTCTGCATGCATGTTATATTCTCTTAGTAAAAGGGAAGCTGCTTGAGGGCAGGGACTGTTTCCTCCTTGTCTTTGTATGCCCAGTACCCTGTATGGTGCCTGGTACATCACAGGTGCCAAATAGATGCTTGCTGAGTGATAACAAATGAATGGCCATCCCAGGCAATCCCCAAGCATTTTGAAGTGACAATTATAAGCCAGGGACTGGGGACAGGAAGACAAAATGGAGAGTCCTTGCCCTTAAGGAGATCCAGTTGAGCTATAGGAGAAAATGTCAACTGGAGATATCAGAGTTCTTCCAGTTCATCACCTTTTTTTCTTCATGGTCCCCATTGGTGACAGTTGGTGGAGCCTGGGAAACTCTTCTCACAATCATGCTTTTTAAATGCATAAAATAAAATACACCACAGAGGATCACAAAAGAAACAAATTCTATTGACATAAAGATGTCTTTCCCCCTCTCAGCCAAGTTCATGGAACCCCTGAAATCTATCCACAGACTCCTTGGAGGGTGGAGGAGCTGTGGACACTAGGTTAAGGACCTCTGCTTTCCTGGATCAATGCTTTAGAGCTGGAATGAAACTTGAAGGCCATAAAACCCAACTCTTTCATTTTACAAGTAAGGAAACTGAGGCATAAAGAATTAAGTGACTTAATGTCATACAACAGTAAGTGGAACCTGGGTCATTCTAGGTCCAAGTCTATAGCCCCATCTAGTGTTCTATACTCTCTCTTCCTAACTGATGCCAGATTGCCCAAGAGCAGAAAAAAAAAAAGGCAGAAAGCCACCTCCCTCTGCCCTGGGGTGCTAAGTCCACCCTTGGGCTGCCAGTTCCAGAATAGACAGATGGATGGATAAACACATGGGTAGACAGATGGATAGATGGACATATAGATTGATAGCTAGGTAGATAGATGGACAGATAGATGGATAGATAAATAGATGAATAGCTTGACATAGAGACATATATGTCTACATATAGATGGACAGATTGATGGATGAATAGATAGATGTATGGATAGATAGATAAGGATAGATATGTGGACAGACAGATGAACATAAATAGAGATGGATGGACAGGTGGATATACAGAGAGACAGATGGACAGATAAATAGATGTATATATGGGTAGATAGATGGGTAGATGGACAGACAGATGTTGAAGCAATGGTCTCTGGGGTCCCTTCTAGCACCAAATCTATGTTTCCTTGATAGATGGGAGAGCTGGAATTTGGATCCACATGTCTGTCAGATTGAATTAAGCTCATGTTATGGATCCCGAGCACTTTTCACCAAGCCCCATAAACCTGGCTCTTTCCCCATATGGAGAGAAAAGAAATTCCTAGCCAGAAAGCCTTTAGGGTATCACCTTTGCCCGCCCCTGTGCCCGTGCATACCACAGCTTCTAGTAATAACTCCAAGTCCCATCTTGCCTTTCTTGTCTTTTCCCTTCTTTTTCTGTCTCTCCCCCTCTACTCTGGTCTCAATGAGCCACGCCAGTAAGTTCTGCGTCTGACCATTGGTTCTGACCATTCAAACGAGGCACTGGCTCCACCTGGTGGCAGTTTGCTGAAACCGCAGATTCAATTCTTTTAAAAGGGGCGACTATAAGTTACCAGGGTAGAAGCCATTAAACGAAGCGTCCAGACTTGGAGAAGACACACAATGTTTACTTGCTGTTGCGGTTCAGTGTCTTTGCAGGGACTGGTTCCCACACTTGGAATGCTCTCACTCCTCATGTCGGACTCTTGGAATCCCTACTTTCTTTCTTACAAGGCCAGAAAGTCCTGGGTTCAAAACCTGCTTCTGACACATTGCCTTGGACAAAACACTTCACCTCTCACAGCACCAGGCAACTATGTAAGGCTACGTTAGGGACGCCCTTGAGGAGGGGATTTCCTCATGGGACGTTCCCCACGCTGATGAAATCACAGATCCAGACCTGATCGATGTACAATGGAGAGGGTAAAGGGAAGGGAACAAGCATTTATTAGTTGCCTGCTACGTTCCAAGGACCATACTAAGCACTTTACAAACGTTATCTTACTTGATCACAATGCACTGGACTGCGCGGTAGGAATAGATTTGTGCTTAAGAAAAAACAAAACTTCAGAAACTGGGCTTCTTAATGGGAGATGGACAACTCCCTCCCCATTCCTGTCTCCCTCCCATCTTGCAAGTCTTAGTTCACATAGACTGGGTTCCATCCCAGAGAAGTGTGACCTCTAAAAGAGGGATGGCATGTTTTTCTTGCACTCTCTGGCTCACTATACCCCAATTCCAGAGCTCTTTGGTGCATGTCTAGGGGCTTCCCCAAAGAGATTAACAGGGTTATTTCTAGAAAGAAGTATGAAATAAGTCAGGTATGAGGGGCGACTGGACACTGAACCAGTCCTTATGAGTGTGCACAGGGTGCCATTGATGCAAATTTTATTTTTGCTTCTTTGGAGGGGAGAAGGTAGGGCAATTGGGGTTAAGTGACTAGACCAAGGTCACATGGCTAGTAAGTATTAAGTGTCTGAGGTCAAATTTGAACTCAGGTTCTCCTGACTCTAAGGCAGGTGCTCTATTCACTGCAACACCTAGCCTCCCCCGTTGATGCAATTCTTAGCCACTTTTTCCTTACTTTCTATAAATACACCATGTCTCCCCCATCCCACCTCTCACTTGATTCATCCATCTCCAGTTACTATCATCCCAGATCTCTTGGGGCTGGGCTCCTTGCCGAGGCCATCTACAATGATCCTGCTTCCAACTTCATCATTCCACCAAAACGACTCTTTCCAAAGTTACCAATGATCTCTCAATTGCCACGATCTCATCCTTGACCTCTTTTCAGCCTTTGATGCTGTCAATCACTCTCGCCTACACGATGCTCCTTTCTTTTTCTTTTTCTTTTTCTTTTTCTTCCTTCCTTCCTTCCTTCCTTCCTTCCTTCCTTCCTTCCTTCCTTCCTTCCTTCCTTCCTTTCTTTCTTTCTTTTCTTTCTTTCTTTCCGCTTTTTGGAGGGCAATTGGGGTTAAGTAACTTGCCCAAGGTCACATGGCTAGGTGTGTGTGTGTGTGTGTGTGTGTGTGTGTGTGTGTGTGTGTGTGTTAAGTGTCTGAGGCCGGATCCGAACTCAGTTCCTTCTGACTCCAGGGCGGGCGCTCTACTCACTGTGCCACCTAGCCCGCCCCTCTCTTTTTCTTTTTTAGTTTTCTTAATCTGTCCCCCAAATTTATTCTGTCCTTTCTCCCCCCCCCAACTTAACAGTATTCTATTTTCCCCAATTACATGTGAAGATATTTTTCAACATTCACTTTGATAAGATTTTGAGTTCCAAATTTTTCTCCCTCCCCTTCCCCAAGACAGCAAGCTATCTGGCATAGGCTATACATGTACAATCATATTAAACATATTTCTGCATTACATACTTTCTTTTCTCTGGGTTTCTGGGACACCATTCTTTCCTAGTTCTCCTACCTATCTGACCAACCCTTCTCAGTCTCCTTGGCTGCACCTTCATCCTGATCATACCTGCCAGCCATGGGACACAGCAGGGTTCTGTCCTGGGTCCTCTTCTCTTCTCCCTCTGGAATATTTCAGTTGGTGATTTCCTCAGCTCCCATGGGTTCACTTATCATCTATACTGATTATTCCTAAATCTACATTTCCACTCCTAACCTCTCTGCTGATCTCTAGCCTTGCATCTCCTGTTGGACATCTTGAACCAGAAGACTCAACAACATCTTAAACTCAACATGTTCAAAACTGAATTCATTATCTTTACCCCTCAAATCTCCCTCCTTCCAATCTTCCCTATCACTGTTGAGAGTACCACCATCTTTCTGGTCTTCCAGGCTCAAAACCTAGGTGCCACCCTTGACTCCTCACTTTCTTACCCTGCCCCATCCAATCTGTTGCCAAAGCCTGTTGATTTCTCCTCTGTTAACATCTCCCGAATTTATCCCCTTCTCTCCTCTGATACAGCCATACTCTAGCACAGGCCCTTCCTTACCTCTTCACACTTGGACTATTGCAATAGCTTGCTGGTTGGTCTGCCTACCACAAGCCCCTCCACACTCCAATCCATCTTTCATTTACCTGCCAAAGTGATTTTCTTAAAAGTCTGAACACCTATCTCCTCCCCCAGTATACTTGAGTGGTCCCCTATTATTTCCCAGATCAAATATAAAATCTTCTGGCTCTCCAAGCCCTTCATAACATGCTTCCTCCAGACCCCTCCAGTCTGCTTACATCATACACCCTTCTATGAAGTCTTTATTCCAATGACACCAGCGCAGTGCATGAATATGGTACTCCATCTCCTGACTCTGGGCATTGTTTTCTGCCTATCCTTAATTCCTAGAAATAGCCCCTCTCTTCATCTCTGCCTTCTGGCTTCTCTCAAGTACCAATTAAAATCCCACCTACTATAGGAAGTGTTTCCCAACCCCTCCTAATTCTAGTGTATCCCCTCCAATGATTGTTTCCAATTTAGCCTCTTATACTATGTTTGCACATAGTGGTTTGTATGTTAAGCTGTAAACTCCTTGAAGGAAGAATTATCTCTTGCCTTCCTTCATATCTTCAGTGCACGGTACATAAAAAGCCCTTAGTAAATTATTATTGACTGACTGACTGACTGAAAGAGGCTGGGGAGCCTGCTTCCCAGAGAGTTGTGATATTGTATAATAAAAGTGCCTTAGGGAGACTTTGGGGTATGAGTAGATATTCTATAACTGCTTCCAGTATGTTCACTACATCTGAAAAGGATCCTTTTTGATTGACTTGGGATGCATTAAACCTTGACATCTCTCGGTTGGTCTTCTTCCATTGTGGCAGAATCCTAGTGAGAGATAATTCTTTGAGGGGAGAAGCTTTGGATCCTTGCCATCTGAGGCCAACAGGTGGCTTCCTGAATATTGGCTCAATTTTTTTTTCACAAGAATCTGCTCTTTCATTTTAGGTGAAGGCAATGGGTTCGACCTTGTGCATTTTGAAAGGACAGGAGGGAAATCCTCTTGAGATCCAGCTCAGCTTTGAGGCCCCAAAGAATGAGGAATTACCTTTGAGATACAGCCCAGCCATAACTGAGACAAGGTAGCGAGCCCTTTAGACATGAACTGGGAGAGACTAAGACCTATGTAGAAATGGAATTAAATTTGAACCTACTCTCCTTAGAGACCAAAGCGGTATAGAGGAGAGTGTGCCCTTCAGGTATTGGAGAAAATGTTTGTACTTCTGTTCATGTTTTCTCTTTGAAGTAAATAAACCTTTATTAAAGCAAATTGGTGTTAATTGGTTAAATGAAACTGGAACATTAGTTATTGGTATCTAACAGGTGGGGGGCACATCTAGAATGAGGAGCTGAATTAATGGCATTAGGGAAGAGATGCTCTGACCTCTCGGGGTACCCCTAGGACCCTGAGGAAGAAATATAGCAGTCTGTCTCTGAGACAGGAAACCCAGAACATATTTACTACATACATACTACAATAGGGTAGTTATTTATTTCCTCCCACTAAGGAAATGCCTAAAACACAAGAGATTCATAACTATGTATTGACAAATACTTAAAACATGAAACCATAACCTTTGACTACTCTCCCAGGAAGTTGACAGTTAAAACATTAAAACATAAAACACTTTGTAGTACTGTTCAACAGATAGGGTCAAAGATGATAAAATGAATTATTTTGGTTGCATGAAATCAGAGTTTTTTATATGAAAAAATGCCTCTAAAATTATAAGGGGAGTTAAATGGGGAAAAAATCTTTACAGCAAGTTTCTCTCATAAAGATATATATATATATATATGCATATATATATGGAGAGAGAGAGAGAGAGAGAGAGAGAGAGAGAGAGAGAGAGAGAGAGAGAGAGAGAGAGAATCAGTTCAAATTTATAAGTAAATACCATTCCCCAACTGGATATTAATAGGCAGTTTTCAAAGGAAGAAACCTGAGGTTTCAACATCCATATGAAAAAAATTCTCCAAATCATTAATAGTTAGAGAGATGTAAATTAAAGCAACTCTAAAGTTCCACCTCATCAAATTGACAAAAAAGGTAAATGGAAAATGTTGGTGGGGCTGGGGGAAAATAGGCATATTAATGCCTTACTGGTTGCCTCAACTTTCCTTCCAGAAATTAATTTGGACTTGTGCCTCAAAGTCACTAAACTGTCCATACTTTAAGCAAATGGTGCTACCATTAGGTCTATACTTCAAAGAGACCAAAACAAAGAGGAAAAGGGCCCATAGATAGAAAATGTTTATAGAGCCTCTTTTATAATATCAAAGAACTGAAAAACTAAGGGAGTGCCCATCATTTGGGGAAAGGTTGAACAAGTTATGGTACATAAATATAGTGTGATACTGTTGCACAAAAGAATACGGTGTTTAAGAAATGATAAAAGGGATGGGCTCCAGATGAACACTTTCTTCATAGGTTAGCCGTTTCCCAGCCATTTTTCAGTCTTATGCTTTATTTTCTTCTCTGTACTCTATGATAATGACATTGACCTCCTTGCAGTTCATGACATGACACTCCATGTGCCCACTCTGTCTTTGTGCTGACCATCCTCCATGCCTGAAATGGTCTCCCTTCTCCCTTCTGCCTCTTAGTTTCTCTGCCTTTCTTTAAGGTTCTGCTGAAATTCCACCATCTATAATTCCACCATCAGGCCTTTCCTGACCCCTCCAGCAGCTAATGCTTCCCTTTCCCAATTACCTTTTAGATATTTTATATATTCCTAGTTATTTACATTTTGTTTTAAGGAGGTTAGATGGCATGAGGGAAGAGCAGTGGGCCTGGAGTCTAGAAGACTTGAGTCCAAATTCATCCCCAGACATTTCCTAGCTGTATGACCCTGGGCAAGTCACTTAACCTCTGTCTGACTTAGTTTCTCCATCTGTAAAATGGGGATAATAATAGCACCAGGATTGTTGTGAGGATCAAATGAGATAATAGTAAGGCACTTAGAACAGTGCCTGTTATGTAGCAAGTGCTCTAAAAATGTTGACTATTATTATTTTCTCCATTATAATGTAAGCCCCTTGAGGACAGGGGCTGTTTTTGTCTTTCTTTGTATCTCCAAAACCAAACATGGTACATAATAAGCACTTAACCTAATTGTATTGTGAGTATAAGATCATAAGATGATAGATTCAGAATGGAAAAGGAACATAGAAGTCAACTGATCCAATCCCCTGATTTTACAGATGAGGAAACTGAGGTCCAGAGAAGTCAACTCAGTCGTCAAGTTACCCGAGGCCACACTGGTCACTACATTACATAGCCGAAGAACTTAGGCAATTCAGTATATGTTGTACATGTATAACTATGAAAAACATTACCATAGTAGATATGTTGTAAAAGACTGACTATATTTCCCTCTCTCCTATCCTACCTCCCACTCATTCCACTCTCTACTTTGATCCTGTCCCCTTTCAAAAATGGGTGCCTCCAACTTCTCTCCCCCCCAGCCTGCCCTCCCTTCCATCATTTCCCCTCTCATCCCCTTCCCCCTTACTCTCCTGTAGGGTGAGATATCCTATTTAGTATGTAAGTCATTCTCTCCCTGAGCTAGATTCGATGAGAATAAGGTTTTGCCTTTTTCCCTTCCTGTTCTTCCCCTCCATTGCAACCATTTTCCCTTGCCTCTTCTATATGAGATAGTTTACCCCATTCTGTCTCTCCCCATCTCTTCCTGCCATATTCCTCTCTCACCTCTCAATTTCACCCTTTAAACATCATCCCTTCCTATTAAAATGGTCCTGTGACCTCTGTCTATGTATATGTGTAAACATATATACACACATTCATATATGTATTCATATGCCCTTATACCCTTCTTCAACTATTTTCATACTGAGAAAAGTTTCATCAGTTATAATTATTTTTTTTCCATGTAGGAATGTAAATAGTTCAACTTTGATAAGTTCCTTATGATTTCTTTTCCCCTTCTCAAGCTTTTTTTTTTCTTTTTGTATCTGAATGTCAAATTTTCTATTCAACTCTGTTTTTTTCATCAAGAATACTTGAAAGTCCTCTATTCCACTGAATGACCATATTTTCCCTTGAAACATGATACTCAGTTTTGCTGGGTAGGTGATTCTTGTTTTAATCCCAGCTCCTTTGCCCTCTGGAATATCATATTCCAAGCCCTTCAATCCCTCAGTGTAGAAGCTGCCAGATCCTGTGTTATCCTGATTGTGTTTCCACAATATTCAAATTATTTTTTCTTGGATGCTTATAATATTCTCTCCTTGATTTGGGAATTTTGGAACTTGGCTATAATATTCCTAGGAGTTTTCTTTTTGGGATCTTTTTCAGGAGGTGATAGGTGAATTCTTTCAACCTCTATTTTGCCCTCTGGTTCTAAAACATCAGGGTAGTTTTCCTTGAGAATTTCTTGGAGGATGATTTCTAGGTTCTTTCTTTGATCATAGCTTTCAGGTAGTCCAATAATTTCTAAATTATCTCTCCTGGATCTATTTTCCAGGTCAGTGGTTTTTCCCATGAGATATTTCACCTTGCCTTCTATTCTTTCATTTATTTGGATCTGTTTAACAGCATCTTGATTTCTCATAAAGTCACTAGCTTCCATTTGCTCCAATCTAATTCTGAAGGAATGATTCTCCACAGTGAGCTTTTGAGATTCTTTTTCCATCTGGCAAATTCGGCTTTTTAAGGAAAACTTCTCATTGCCTTTTTGAGCCTCTTTTGCCATTTGAGTTAGTCTATTTTTAAGGTATTATTTTCCTCAGTCAGGCTGTTGACTCTCATTTCACAATTTTCTTGCATCATTGTCTTTTCTCTCCCCAATTTTTCCTCCACTTCTCTTATTTGCTTCTTAAGGTCCTCTATGGCCTGTAACCAGCTCTTATTTTCACTTGAAGCTTTTGGTGCAGGAGTTCTGACCCCACAGTCCTCCTCCCATTCCATGCTTCAATCCTCTTTGCCCCCAAAATAGGAGTCTAAAGTTGAATTTTTCTGTTTATTTTGTTTCCTTTGCCTAGGCATGTTGCCACTCAATTACTTGATTTTTGGGCTTGTTGCCACAGTAGGACTCTGCCACCAGACAGGGGAGCTTTGTTCCAAACACTTGGGTTTTCTTAGCTGCTGGAGGTATTAGTTGGGTGCCCTCTCTGAAGCCTCCACATGCACTGGCAAGCTGGTCACACACCCCAAGACCTCCACCCCAGACCGCAATCCAGATCTAAGCAGGTTAAAGCAAGAGCAATTACCCCCCAGACTGGTCACCCGTCCCCCTACAGTTCACAGGCCAGGAGCTGAAACTGTCACATGGCTGCTGCTGCACTGCAGCTCCTCAGTGGCTTCTCATCCTGGGGGGGGGGGGGAAGAAGCCGACATGCTCTCCCAACTAGCGGGTCCCAAAGTCCATACTACACTGACCTCTCACTTTGTCCTTTGCATCTATGTGTTGATAATTCTGGAAACAGCCACAGCTGCTGGTGTTCTGGAGTCCCTCCAGTCAGCTGCTGGTCAGGCTGCCCTGGGGCTAAAACCTCCAACTCACAGGGTCTCCTCACCTCGGCTCCCAGAATGCTGCACTGGCTGCTCCCTGCCAGGCTGCAGGGCTGTCCTCAGTGGGAGGCTAGCTTCTCTGTGTCATTTTGTGGGTTCTGTAGCTACTGAGTTTGTTCAGAGTCCCCTTTTACATGGATTGGGGAAGTGGGGAACTGGAGTTGCTCAGAAGTCCTGTTTCTACTCCGCCATCTTGGCTCTGCTTCCCCCCCCCCCCCCCCGAAGAACTTAAAATCAGTAAACAAGCATTTATTAAGCACCAGGCATTGCTTTAAAAATCTATTCTAGTATATGTGTCCATAGTATCATGGTAGTATCATGGTAGAATAGGGAGCTGGTTGAAGATGGCCTGGGTCCTGGGATCACATGAGGTAGGCTCTACCTGCTGCCAAACCACAGTGAGGTCTTGGTGGGGCTGCCTCCAAAAGTATGTGAGGATGTCCCAGTTGAGAGCATAGGTAGGTACTTCCTGTTTCCAATCCACTCCCTGTGTAGTAGCAAGTGAAGCCTTTTGATTTGTTGCTGAGCTGGAACTGAGTGTGCGTCCAAAAGAGACGAAACAGCCAGATGAGGGTCTTTTCCATTCCTGCTGGCCACAAAGTGGCCCTAAGAGAACTCTCTGGCCTCTGAAGGGCTGATTATGGGAGGGGACTTTTCTCCCCATGAAGCAAGACTATGTCCACAACAGGACCACCTTTAGTTTGTGTCTTCTTTCATTTTGTACAATGATGTTAAAGAGATATTGACTAGTACTGGTGATGATATGAGGGAAAACACACAAGCACGGGGCTTGAGCTATTAACATTGGAAGAACTCCATCGGCCCTTAAAAAATTTAAGTTTTAAATGCTAAAAATAACATTGCCAAGAGGCAGTATGGTACAATGGCTAAGACAGCCATCCTCCAAGGCATGAAGACCAGGATTCAAGACTTGTCCCTGATACCTACTGGCTATGTTATCCCACATCTAACCTCTTAGTTGTTCAGTCATTTCAGTCATGTCTGACTCTGCATGACCACATTTGGGGTTTTATTGGCAGAGATACTAGAGTAGTTTGCCATTTCCTTCTCTGGCTCATTTTACAGATGAGGAAACTGAAGCAAACAGGGTGGAATGACTTGCTCAGGGTCACACAGCTAGTAAATGTCTGAGGCCAGATTTGAACTCAGGAAGATGAATCTTCCTAATTCCAGGCCCAGCACTCTGTGCACTATGGCTCCACATAGTGGCCTGAATATCTTAATGCCCCCAGGAAACTCTAAGACTATAAATTACAGATGTACAATGTCATTAGTGGAAGGTTCCACACATTGATTTTGTCAACAAAAATTTACTTAGCTGAAGAGAAAGACCAAGTAATAATTAATTATTTGGGCAATAAGTCCCTGCCCTCCTAGCACAGAGCTAATGTAAATACTAATAGTAACTATTTCCCTTTTGGCCAGGTGCCCTGAGAGTCTTCCCCTCTTAGTCTGATTTTTTTTTTCTACTGAAGGGGCCGTCCCTTGAGTAATTACTTGAAGAAGCCTATTGTTTGAATGGGCCTTATCTCACTCAAAGTAAAAACTTGAAAAGGCTAAAAAGTAATTTTAAAACCTAAAAACTTTAAAACCTAAAAGTCCAGGGTGTCCCATTGCATCTTGAGTCATCTCCAGTCATCCTGATACATATCTGGCCACTGGATCCAGATGGCTCTGGAGGAAAGAGAGAGGCTGATGACCTTGCACAGCCCTCCCTCACTCAAATCAAAGTCAACTGCAAGCCATGTCATCACCTCCCTGATGTCATGGTCCTCCTCGAGAACAAAGGACAAACACACGGCAATCTTTTTGTATGTAGTTGTCTTCACTATATTAGACTGGGAGCTCCTTGAGGGAAGGGACTCTCTTTTGCCTTTCTTTGTATTCTCAGTGCCCAAGGTCACATAGGTAGCAGGATTTGAACCCAGACCCTCTAACTCCAGAGTTAGGGCTCTTTTCCATTGTACTACAATGTTTCCAATGCTCGCCACCTGTTTGACCCTGAGTAAATCTATCTCTCTAGACCTGAGTTTTCTCTTTTATAAAATGAGGCATTGGACTGAATGGTCTCTGAGATCCTTCCCAGCTCTAGAGCTAGAATTATATGAGTTTTTGGTCTTTGAGTTTGAGATAGTGACTGAGAAATGTGGTTGCTTTTATTTCAAGGTAGCATCAAGCTTTAATCCCATGATCTATAACCCTATGGTCTATAAACCAATTAACATTACATGCCAATTTGCTTATCTTCTCCATTAATAAATGACTTTTGGATTGAAAATAACCTAACCTGAATTTTGGATTGAACTGGGTTGGGAAATAAGGGGAAAGGTGGAAACAAGTGAGAGTTCTAGGCATGAACTCTGCCTTCTTCTAGGGCTAGCCAGTAAGCCTTCATAACTTATGTTATGAAGTTAGTGATTCAAGAATCAGATATAGACTCTTATTTGTTTTAGTAGAGCTTCCTAGATAACTTTAAGAAGCTAAATGTGGTTCCTGAACCACTGGTAGCTAACCCTTGCTTCGGGAGATCTAGAAATCTTAGTTACACTAACCTTTCAACCCTAGTTTCTGATGCTACTTAGCTGATTCCCTTGTTACTAGACCCATAGACTAGAGCCTCTGTAGAGCTAGGAGAGACCTGAGTCTGTCTAGCCCAATCTGGTCATTTTAGAGATGAACAAACTGAGACCAAGGGAAGTGGACTTAGTTGTTCAAGGTTACACAGATAATAAGTATTATAGATAGGATATGAATTCAGATTCAAGTATCCTGTTTCCCAGTTCTTTTTCTTGCATATTCTTGTTGCTTAATACCATGTAAGTCATACTGCCTGACTCTTAAGAATATGTAACCCTAAGTAGGCACTCCACGGTATCAGACTTATCCATATTTATAACCAATGATGTCTTGAGTAGAGCAGGAGCTCAATAACATTTTTTTTTATATTTGAAACACTTAATGTTACGACCTCAAATTTCAGATCCATTTCCTTCCTCCCTTGTCACCCATTCCCTCTTGGGAGATAAGTAATTCAGTATATGTTGTACATGTCTAGCTATGCAAAACATTATCATGGTAGATATGTTGTACAAGGCTGCTTATAATTCCCTCCCACTCATCCCACCCCCCACCTGGTCCATTCCCTACATGATCCTGTCCCTCTTCTATAGTGGGTACTTCCAACCTCCCCTCACCCCAAGGATGCCCTCCCATCCATCATCCCTCCTCCCATCCCCCTTCCCCCTATCCTGCTGCAGGTTGAGATATCCCATTTACTATGTATGTCATTTTCTCCCTGAACCAAATTCAGTTTGAATGTGGTTTTGCCTTTTTAGCCTTCCTTATTCTCCCCCTCTTTTGCAACCACTTCCCCTTGCTTCTTCTGCATGGGATAGTTTACACTACCCTGTCTTTCCCCATCTCCTCTTGCCACTTTCCTCTCTCACCTCATAATTTCATCCCTTGAGTATTCTCCCTTCCCAACAAATTCAAATTATGCCCTCTATCCATATATAACTGTAACCATATACACACACATTCACATATGTATTCGTATGACCACACCCCTTCTTCCATTATTTTCATAGTGAGAAAGATATCATCAGTCACAGTTATTGCTTTTCCATATAGGAATGTAAATAGTTCAACTTTGATAAGTTCCTTTTGATTTCTTTTCCCTGATTACCTTCTCAGGCATCTCTTGCTTCTTGTGTCTGGATGTCAAATTTTCTATTCAATTCTGGTTTTTTCCTCAAGAATGCTTGAAATTCCTCTATTCCACTGAATGACCATATTTTCCCCTGAAACAAAATACTCAGTTTTGCTGGGTATGTGACCCGTGGGTTCATTCCCAGTTCTTTTGCCCTCTGGAATATCATATTCCATGCCCTTCGATCTCTCAGTGTAGAAGCTGCCAGGTCCTGGGCTATTCTGATTGTGTTTCCACAATATTGAAATTGTTTCTTCCTGGCTGCTTGTAGTATTTTCTCCTGATCTGGGGATTCTGGAACCTGGCTATAATATTCCTGGGAGTTTTCTTTTTGGGATCTTTTTCAGGAGGTGATCGGTGGATTCTTTCAACCTCTATTTTGCCCTCTGGATCTAAAACATCAGGGCAATTTTCCTTGAGAATTTCTTGAAGGGTGATTTCTAGGTTCTTTCTTTGATCATGGCTTTCGGGTAGTCCAATAATTTTAAATTGTCTCTCCTGGATCTATTTTCCAGGTCAGTGGTTTTTCCCATGAGATATTTCACATTGCCTTCTAATCTTTCGTTTGTTTGGATCTGCTTAACAGCATCTTGATTTCTCATAAAGTCATTAGCTTCCATTTGCTCCAGTCTAACTCTGAAGGAATGAATCTCCTCAGTGAACTTTTGAGATTCTTTTTCCATCTGGCAAATTTGACTTTTTAAGGCATTCTTCTCCTCATTGCCCTTTTGGGCCTCCTTTGCCATTTGAGTTAGTCTATTTTTTAAGGTGTTGTTTTCCTCAGTCAGGCTGTTGACCCTCATTTCATACTTTTCCTGCATCCTTCTCATTTCTCTTTCCAATTTTTCCTCCACCTCTCTTATTTGATTTTTAAAGTCCTTCTTAAGGTCCTCTATGGCCTGCAACCCGCTCATGTTTTCCCCTGGGGCTTTTGGAGCAGGACTTCTGACCTCACAGTCCTTTTCTTGCTCTATGCCCCCAAAATAGGAGTCTAGGGTTGCATTTTTCTGTTTCCTTTGCCTTGGCATGTTGCCACTTAATTGCTTGACTTTTGGGCTTGTTGCCACACTATGGCTTTAAGGCCAGATAGAGGAATTTTCGTCCCGAACGTGTGGGGGGCAACTTCCGTTTCTGGCAAGCTGTAAACCCACCCACAACTTCCACCCTAGATTACAATCCAGATCCAGGGAGGTTAAAGCAAGAGCGATTACCCCCCAAGACTGATCGCTGGATCTCCCTACAAATTTGCAGGCTGGGAGCGGGAGCTGCCTCTGAAAACTACAAAATGGCGTTTGTCCTCAGCGGCTTCTAGCCCCCAGGGGAGGGAGCCGACGCATTCCCCAATACCAGTCCCAAAGTCCATAGGACACTAACCTCTTACTTTGTCCCAGGCAAGTCTATGTTGATAATTCTGGAGTCGCCACAGCTCCTGGTGTTCTGGGGTTCCTCCAGCTGGCTGCTGGCCCTGCCGCCCTGGGGCTAAAACCTCGGCTCATGCGGACCTGGGCTCGGCTCAGCTCCTGCGCTCTGCGCGCTGCACGCTGCCAGGTCCCAGACCACTGCGCTGGTCCTTCCTGCAGGGCTGCTGGGCTGTCCTCAGCGGGAGTTTAGCTTCTCTGTGTCATTCTGTGGGTGCTGGGGCTCCAGAAGTTGTTCAGAGTCCCCTTTTACATCGTTTGGGGGGAATGTGGGGGCAGAGTGGCTTGGATGAGCTGTTTCTACTCCACCATCTTGGCTCCACCCCTCCAATAATATTTGTTAATTGATTAAGGAAGTTACTTTTAGGATGTATTATATTTCACTTAGCTTAAGCTTGCTACTAGAGTCTTAGGAAAACTTCTCTATTGGCCAACACCAAATACTGGTGCTTACTCTCTACTTGCACACATGATGGGAACAAAATCTATCTGTTGAATATGTGATTAGGCAAAGAAGAAACCACTAGCCATTTGTAGCCCAGGACCAAGAGACTTTTGATCCAGAGGTCCTTCATGAATGTCTCTGGCAAGTTTGAAGGTCTATATTCCCTGAATGATGCTGCTTCTGGACTGCGACCACCTTTATCTTGTCCTCTGTCAGTCTTTCAACAAGTAGTGGCAGGCCTTTGCTAAGTGCTTGGCATGAAAAGAAAGGCAAAATTGAGTTTCTGCTCTAAAGGAGCTTTAAGTCAAATGGAGGAAATAACAGCTATGTACAAATAAGATATAGGTGGGATAAATTGGAGATACTCCTCAGCCAATGTCCTCTCTCATTACCTCTCTGGGGGCTTCTGTATCATTTCTGTCAGGCCTTAGCTCATTCCCATAAATACAAGGGAAAAGATAGTAGGGTAATTGTAGTGCCAACATGATATTCATACTGCCTACAATGGCTATGAATATGCTGGCATAATTCTGAACTACAAAATATAACAGACTCTCCATGTTGAAGGTAGAACCAAAACATTTATTCAAACACTAGAAAGTCAAATCCCAACATCAGAAAGCCAAATCCATCATAGCAACAAAGAAATCTATACACAATAACAATGCAGAGGGTATTGCCATACCCAAGCCTTCCCTCTTCTAGGGCCTTCCTATAAATGAACACTAACAGCTTGCTGCTTTCTCTCTCTCCTTCAGTTCTAACTGCTCTGACCAACTTCCTCTGGGCTCTGCTCCACCCTTCCTGCTCCATCCATTCAGCAAGCTTCTTGCACCACAGGCTTCATGTGATTCAAACTCATGTAACTTAGGCTTTCATGTGATGTAAACAGGTTATTAATGGATGGGAAAGATCCTCACATTAAGCAAAAATACATTACCATTACAATAATAAATTATGCAAACCGTGATTTGAGCTCTCATTCTGCAGCTTTTATTACCACTCCATGGAAGAGCCACCAATCCAATAGCAAAAACATTTAATCAAGATATTAAAAAAATTATAAAATATAACATGAGAGGGTCAAGCAGCAGAGAATTATTCTCTGTATCCATTCATAAACAGGTACAACCTTGGGGGCAGCTAGGTGGCACAGTGAACAGAGCACCGGCCCTGGAGTCAGGAGGACCTGGGTTCAGATCTGGTCTCAGACACTTAACACAGAAACTAGCCATCTAATCTTGGGCAAGTCACTTAACCCCAATTGCCCTCCCAAAAGCAAAAAAAAACAAAACCCAAAACAGGTACAAGGACCAATGGGTAGAAGCTATAACAATGACAGCCAACGTGTTTATGTGGCACTTTGAAGATCTACAAAGCATTCTGTATACTTTGTCTCCTTTGGTCCTCACATGGTGGAGTCCTGGGACATGTGCAGAGTACAGGTGATCCAATTCCTCATGTGGAAGGAGCAAGGAAGCCTTTTTCTGGGAGAGTAGTGATGGTATGCAGTGGAAGTGCCCTGGAAGAGTCTTTGGAGCATGCACACACATTCCGTAACTGGCAGCTAGGTGGCGCAGCGGATGGAGAATGCTCAGAGTCAGACCCAAGTTTAGATTTGGCCTCAGGTAGTTAACTGTGTGACCCTGGGTGAGTCACTTAATTTCTCTGTGACTTATGTTCCTCATCCATAGAAGGGGGACCCTAATAGCATTGACCTTGCAGTATTGTGAGGACCAAAGGAGATGGTATACGTAAAGCATTTGATAAACCTTCAGGTGTTATAGAAATCCAATATGGTGATAAGGATAGTTATCCATCTGGTCAACTGACCATGTGGTAAAAGGAGGCTTCACAGGGCAGGAGCAGGCCTCCATCCTCGCTCCTGGTTGGACCTCTTCCCTTGGTTTACCCCTTCACTTAGGGTCTCTAGTGAGGGACAAAGCTGTAAGGGGAAAAGGCAGGACCTTCTCACTGGAGCCAACGTGTGTGTACATGTGTGTATGTATACATACGTACACACATATACACTCATATATGTATGTGTTTGTATGTGTGTGCGCACACACACATATTTGAAGTAAATATCCCTCTATAAAAACTAATTGCTATTAATTAGTTAAATGGAACTGAGGCATTAGTCACTTATGGCCAACTACTGAGGGGATTATTTAGGAACCTGACCTTAAAATAGGGAGTTCACAGAGTACTAACTACATGTGCTCACAACAATTCTAGGAGGTAGGTGCCCCATTTTACAGTTGAGGAAACTGAAGCAAACAAATGTTAAGTGACTTTCATAGGGTCACACATTTAGTAAGTGTTTGAGGCCAGATTTCAACTCAAGACTTCCTGACTCCAAGGTCAGCTGTTGCCTAAATATAAGAGAGAGTAAGATTCACATAGAATTAAAGGAAGAACTGGCTACTAATTTGAGCTGTCCTTCAATGGGATGGATGGAAGTAGTGAGCTCCCTGTCACTGGACACCTGAAATCATTGGGAATAGGATAAAGGCAGGCAAACCCAAGGGTGTTTAATACTGCTTTAGCTCTAGGATTCTATAACGAGTGGATAGCATGTGCATGTAGCTTGCAAAGTACTTTATTCACGAGGTTGTAAAGCAGCTGGTGAAAATATCCCCATTTTAGAGATCAAGAAAACATGGATTGGAGAGGTTGACTTGCCCATAAGGAAGAAAGACAGGACTCAAATCAGGATTTCTCATGCCAGGTCTAATGCTAATGATCCCTCCCCCATGACTCCAAGACACTAAATTCAAAGTTTGATAATCAGGGATTAGGAGCAGCTAGGCTAAGCAGTGGATAGAATATTGAGCTTGGAATCAGGAAAACAGCTTCCTAAGTTCAAATCCAGCCTCAGACATTTAGTAACTGTGTAACCCTGGGCAAGTCATTTCGCCCTGTTTGCCTCAGTTTCCTCATCTGTAAAATGATCTGGAGAAGGAGATGGTAAATCACTCCAGTATCTTTGCCAAGAAAACCTCAAATGGGGTCACAAAGAGTCAGATATGACTGAGCCGACAACAAACAGGGATTGGTAAGTGAAAGATTGTCTTTAGTGAGAAAGGTGTTTGTTATAACTTACACCTATTTAAATCTCATTCTAATTATGTTTCACCTTTTAAAAAATAGTCCTTATTAATACTGATAATTGATATTAATAATGACTTTTTTTTGCTTTTTGGATGGCAATTGGGGTTAAGTGACTTGCCCAAGGTCACACAGCTAGTTTTTGTGTTAAGTGACTGAGGTCAGATTTGAACTCAGGTCCTGCTGTGACTCCAGGGCCCATGCTCTATTCACTTTATCACCTAGCTGCCCCTTAATAATGACTTTTAATGCTTATTATTAAAATAGCAAAGCATGAACATTAAAAGGCTAGGCTTGGGGATCAGAATTGAAAACATAACTGAATAGGCAAACCATTTGTCTTACTCCCCTTTCTCAATGAATCCTATTTAAAGGAAACAGCTCTTCAAATTGAAAACAGCAAAAAGCATCTGGTAATAGCCACTCCAAATTGCAGGCAAAGTTACTAAGAAGAAAATAAATAAATGTACAATACAGATTGATTCCAGAGGTCAGATGATGGAATGCACCTTCATTTTCAGAACAGGGAGATGGTGCCTATGGGCTCCAAATGTACACACTCTCATGTTTTATATTTTATAAGAAGGGAGGGTTCTATTGTGGAGTAGAGAGTTTGGAACAGCTCTACGGCATAAAAAATTCAAAAGGCATTCATAAAACTTGGGGAAAAGAAGATAATCTTTACTCTGAGAACAGATACATATATATAATATACAAAATATATATGTGTATATATCTATCTGTATCTCTCTCTCTCTCTCTCTCTCTCTCTCTCTCTCTCTCTCTCTCTCTTTCTCTCTCTCATCATCTATCTAATATATGTCAAAGAAAACACAGTTAATAAGTCAGGGGTAAAGGGTTGAAATGAGCCCTGAATTTGGACTTTCAGTCCTGATTGTACTATTGTGTGATCTTGGGTAAGCCATGTAATATTTCTGGGCCTCGGTTTCCTCATCTGTAAGAAAATGGGTTTGGTACTCAATCAAGTTCTTTCCTAGCTAAAAATCCAGGATCCTATGAAACATCTTGGGCCTTACAAGCCCCAGTCTCAGGTGATGGTCAAAGATGTCATGCTATTGAATGACCACAAGATAGAGCTATTGTTCCATGAGACAATGGTTAAAGCTGAACACAGTCTGGGTAGAAATCCAAGTTATGGAACAAGGAAAGAAGAAGGTGATTAGTTAATAGGATGTAAGGGATCTCTGTTTTTTTCTACTGGAAGGACTTTTTACTCCTAACCTGAACCCAGGACATGGGCTGTAAATGTTTCATTTGGTTTAGACAACCAAGGCTTAGGGAGTTAGGGAATTAGGTAAGGAAATCACTGGGTCTTTAGACAGAGAATTAGCTTAAGTCCCTTTACCTCAAGATTCATTCATTCATTCATTCATTCATTCATTCACTCATTCATTCATCAAGTACTGATTAAACATCTCATATATTTTAGGCGCTGTGCCAGGAGGGATTTGGGTAGAACAGCAATGAAGCGTGCTAGGCTTGGAGATAGTGCAGGCTTGACTTCAGGAAGGATTTGTGGCAGCCTTATCTTGTGGTCTTAGGCGGCATGGCTTCCATTGCTAGTTGGCAGGAGAAGGGCGTTTTGTCACAAGACTGGAGTTAGCTGGCTAGTAAGTGTTTTGAAAATAATTTTTATTGATTTCTTTTATTTAGATCACCTGTATTTCCCAATGTATCCTTTCCCTGACTCTCTTTAGCTATTTCGTACAACAAAGAACGAAAAAAATTAATTCCAGCAAACTAGTGCATAAAAAAGTTGACATTACATAGAATGTCCCACTCTCATTGTCCCTTCTCCGAAGAAGCCTGGGGTATGCATTGCCGTATCTCTTTTTTTGGTCATTGTCATTTTGTAGTGTTCAGTTTCTTCTTTTTTAAAATTGAATTTTATGTTTATTTTTAGTTTACATCATTCATTCCTACAAGATTTTGAGTTACAAATTTTCTCCCTGCCTTTCCCCTCCCTAGCACCCCCAAACAGCGATCCCACTGTATACCTCCTCCCCCAATCTGCCCTCTAAATAATAATGATAATAATATATTTATTAAACATTTGATTTTAAAACCTTGAATTCCAGATTCATTCCCTTCCTCCCTTGTCACCCACCCTTACTGGGAAGATAAGCAATTCAGTATATGTTGTGCATGTGTAGCTATACAAAACATTATCACAGTGGATATACTGTGAAAGACTGACTATGTTTCCCTTCCTCCTATCCCACCTCCCACTTGGTCTATTCCCTACTTTGATCCTGTCCCTTTTCAAAAGTGGGTGCTTCCAACCTCACTCCCCTCACAGCCTGCCCACTTTTCCATTATCCCTCCTCTCATCCCTTTCCCTCCTACTCTCCTGTAGGGCAAGATACCCTATTTAGTGTGTATGTCATTCCCTCCCTAAGCCAAATTCAGTGAGAATAAGATTGACCCATTTTCTTTTGCCTTCCTGTTCTTCCCCTCCATTGTAACCATTTTCCCTTGCTTCTTCTTATGTGAGATAGTTTACCCCATTCTGTCTCTCCCCATCTCCTCTCATTATATTCCTCTCTCACCTCTAAATTTCACCTTTTAAGTATCATCCCTTCCTATTCAATTGATCTTGTGCCCTCTATGTATACCTGTAAACATATATATACACATTCACATATGTATTCATATGCCCATATACCCTCCCATTTAGACACATATATATCTATATATGTATATATGTACACATATGGGGGGAGCTCAGAGAGTTTTCCTGCTTCTATGCTGCCATTTTGGCTCCGCCCCTTGTAGCATCCAGTTTCAATAATTTCATTGTTGCCTTTTCTATTTACCTTGTTGCAGTCATTGTGTATATTGCTGTTGTGGTTCTGCTCATTTTACTTTGTATCAGTTCATATAAAGCTTTGCATGCATCTCTGCATTCATCACAGTAATATTCCAATTATGTTCTTGTATTAAAAGTCATTGCCCAATCAATGGGCATCAATTATTTTGCTTTCATCTCTTTGCTTCTATGAAGTGCTCTTATAAACATTTTGGTATATATACTGGATATATACCAGTGGTATATATCTCATAGCAGAATCTCTGAGTCACACAATATGGACATTTCATTTATTTATTTATTTTTCCTTTTCAACAAATGCTTTATTAACTTCTGGTTTACATCATTCATTTCCACCAGATTTTGAGTTACAATTTCCCCCCATTTTCCCCCTACCCACCATCCCAGAATAGTAGTTCCACAAGATATCCCTTCATCCAATCTGCTCTCTCCCATACCCCCTTTGACTTTTCCATTAGGGCAAGGTGGATCTCTGTGCTCCAATGCCTGCACATCTTATCTCCCAATTACATGGAAAATATTATTAATAATAGTATTTGTATATATTTGAAACATTTAATTTTAAGACCTCGAATTTCAGATCCATTCCCTTCCTCTCTTGTCACCCATTCCCTCTGGGAAGATAAGTAATTCAGTATGTGTTGTACATGTATAGCTATGCAAAGCATTACCACAGTAGATATATTGTAAAAGGCTGCTTATAATTCCCTCCCACCCATCCCACCCCCCCACCTGGTCCATTCCCTACTTTGATCCTGTCCCTCTTCGAAGGTGGGTACTTCCAACTTCCCCTCCCCCCAGAATGTCCTCCCCTCCATCATCCCTCCTCTCATCCCCCTTCCCCCTACTCTGCTGCAGGTTGGGATGTCCCATTTAGTATGCATGTCATCCTCTCCCTGAGCCAAATTTAATGAGAATGTGGTTTTGCCTTTTTGCCTTCTTGTTCTTCCCCTCCGCTGTAGCCACGTCCCCTTGCTTCTGAGATAGTTTACCTTCTGAGATAGTTTACCCTACCCTGTCTCTCCCCATCTCCTCTTGCCACTTTCCTCTCTCACCTCATAATTTCACCCCTTAAGTATCATCCCTTCCCAACGAATTCAACCTGTGCCCTCTATCCATGTATAATTGTAAACATATATACACACATTCACATACGTATTCATATGTCCATATACCCTTCTTCCATTATTTTCATACTGAGAAAGGGTTCATCAGTCACAGTTATTGTTTTTCCATGTAGGAATATAAATAGGTCAACTTTGATAAGTTCCTTTTGATTTCTTTTCCCTGATTACCTTCTCAGGCATCTCTTGCTTCTTGTGTCTGGATGTCAAATTTTCTATTCAGCTCTGGTTTTTTCCTCAAGAATGCTTGAAAGTCCTATATTCCACTGAATGACCATATTTTCCCCTGAAACAAGATACTCAGTTTTTCTGGGTAGGTGACCCTTGGGTTCATTCCCAGCTCTTTTGCCCTCTGGAATATCATATTCCATGCCCTTCTATCCCTCAGTGTAGAAGCTGACAGGTCCTGGGCTATTCTGATTGTGTTTCCACAATATTGAAATTGTTTCTTCCTGGCTGCTTGTAGTATTTTATCCTTGATCTGGGGATTCTGGAACCTGGCTATAATATTCCTGGGAGTTTTCTTTTTGGGATCTTTTTCAGGAGGTGATCTGTGGATTCTTTCAACCTCTATTTTGCCCTCTGGGTCTAAAACATCGGGGCAATTTTCCTTGAGAATTTCTTGAAGGGTGATTTCTAGGTTCTTCCTTTGATCATGGCTTTCAGGTAGTCCAATAATTTTTAAATTATCTCTCCTGGATCTATTTTCCAGGTCAGTGGTTTTTCCCATGAGATATTTCACATTGCCTTCTATTCTTTCATTTGTTTGGATCAGTCATTAGCTTCCATTTGCTCCAGTCTAACTCTGAAGGAATGAATCTCCTCAGTGAGCTTTTGAGATTCTTTTTCCATCTGGCAAATTCAACTTTTTAAGGCATTATTCTCCTCATTGCCCTTTTGGGCCTCCTTTGCCATTTGAGTTAGTCTATTTTTTAAGGTGTTATTTTCCTCAGTCAGGCTGTTGACCCTTATTTCATATTTTTCCTGCATCCTTCTCATTTCTCTTCCCAGTTTTTCCTCCACTTCTCTTATTTGATTTTTAAAGTCCTTCTTAAGGTCCTCTATGGCCTGTAACCCGCTCATATTTTCCTTTGGGGCTTTTGGAGCAGGATTTCTGACCTCACAGTCCTCTTCCTGTTCTATGCTTCGATCCTCTTTGCCCCCAGAATAGGAGTCTAATGTTGCATTTTTCTGTTTATTTTGTTTCCTTTGCCTCAGAATGTTGCCACTTAATTACTTGACTTTTGGGCTTGTTGCCACAGTAGGACTGTGCAGTAAGCTTCCCATTTTGTTCATATCCTTTGACCATTTATCTATTGGGGAATGGCTATGTTATTTTTCATATAAAGATCTCATATAGATTTATATATACATAGATTATGTATATATATTATAAATATTTCATATAGATTGGATACTAAGGCCTTGTCAGAGAAATCTGATACAAAATGCCTTTTTCCTCATTTGACTGCTTCCCTTCTTATCTTAGATGCATTAATGTTGTTTGTGCAGAAGCTTTTAAGTTTCATGTGATCAAAATTATCTATTATATCGTTTGTAATTGCCTCTATCTCATTTGGTTAAGAATACATCTTTTACCTATAGCTTCAAAGGATATAAGACCTGTTTCTCTTCTATTTTTTTTTTTAAAGCAATTGGGGTTAAGTAACTTGCTCAAGGTTACATGGCTAGTCATTATTTATGTGTGGGTGCTCATTTTCTGAGGCCAGATCTGATCTCGGGTCATCCCAACTCCGAGGCCGGCACTCTTACTCACTGCGCCACCTAGTCGCCCCTTTAGGGCAATTGGTTATATATAGTAAGTAACTTGCCCAAGGTTACACGGCTAGGTTTTTGTTTGTATGGATTAAGTGTTGGAGGCCGGCTCCAAACTCAGGTCCTTCTGATTCCAGGGCCGGCACTCTATTCACTGCGCCACCTAGCCGCCCCTCTCTTCTATTTTTAAAATAATATTAAGGTTAAGGTTAATTAAATTAACGTTACACTAAATAAAATAAATTAAGGTTACAAATCCATTTAGAATGTATTATGGAGTATGGTGTAAAGTGTTGGTCTAAGCCTAATTTCTGTCAGACTGACTTTCAGTTTTCCCAGAAATCTGAAGGGAATTCCCAGCCCTCTTTGAAGGCCCCCCCCCCCCCAGATAACTTACATGTTCTACTTTATTTTTTAAAAAAAATTTTTAATTAAACAAATGCTTTATTAACTTCTGGTTTACATCATTCATTTCCATCAGATTATGAGTTACATTTTCCCCCATTTTTTCCCTACCCACCACCCCAGAATAGCAGTCCCACTAGATATCCCCTCATCCAATCTGCTCTCTCCCATATCTTCTCCCATATCCCCTTCGACTTTGCCATTAGGGAAAGGTGAATCTCTGAGCCCCAATGCCTGGACATCTTATGAAATATTTAATTTTAAAACTTCGATTTTCAGATCCATTCCCTTCCTCCCTTGTCACCCACTCCCTCTGAGAAGATAAGCAATTCAGTATGTGTTGTACATGTATAGCTATGCAAAACATTACCATAGTAGATATATTGTAAAAGACTGCTTATATTTCCCTCCCACCCGTCTCACCTCCCACCTGGTCCATTCCCTACTTTGATCCTGTCCCTCTTTGATAGTGGATACTTCCAACGTCCCCTCCCCCCAGAATGCCCTCCCCTCCATCATCCCCCTTCTCATCCCCCTTTTCCCTACTCAGGAGAGTGAGTGAGGGTAAGATATTCCATTTAGTATGTATGTGATTCTCTCCTTGAGCCAACTTCAATGAGAATATGCTTTTGCCTTTTTGCCTTCCTGTTCTTCCCTTCCCCTGCAACTACTTCCCCTTGCCTTTTCTACATGAGATAGTTTACCTTACCCTGTCTCTCTCCATCTCCTCTTGCCACTTTCCTCTCTCACCTCTTGACTTCACCCCTTAAGAATCATCCCTTCCTTGGGGCGGCTAGGTGGTTCAGCAAGCAGAGCGCCGGCCCAGGAGCCAGAAGGACCTGAGCTTGGATCCAGCTCCAGACACCCAACACACAAAGAAAAACCCAGCCGTGTGACCCCGGGCAAGTCACCCAACCCCAATTGCCCTCCAAAAAAAAAAGAACCATCCCTTCCCATCAAATTTAACCTGTGCCCTCTATCCATGTATACCTGTGAACATATGCCATGTACCCTTCTTCAATTATTTTCATAATGAGAAAGGTTTCATCAAACACAGTTATTGTTTTTCCATGTAGGAATGTAAATAGTCCAACTTTGATAAGTTCCTTTTGATTTCTTTTCCTTGATTACCTTCTCAAGCATCTCTTGCTTCTTGTGTCTGAATGGCAAATTTTCTATTCAACTCTGATTTTTTCCTCAAGAATGCTTGAAAGTCCTCTATTCCATTGAATGACCATATTTTCCCCTGAAACAAGATACTCAGTTTTTCTGGGTAGGTGACCCTTGGCTTCAATCCCAGCTCTTTTGCCCTCTGGAATATCATATTCCATGCTCTTCGATCCCTCAGTGTAGAAGCTGCCAGGTCCTGGGCTATTCTGATTGTGTTTCCACAGTATTGAAATTGTTTCTTCCTGGCTGCTTGTAGTATTTTCTCCTTGATCTGGGGATTCTGGAACCTGGCTATAATATTCCTGGGAGTTTTCTTTTTGGGATCTTTTTCAGGAGGTGATCTGTGGATTCTTTCAACCTCTATTTCCCCCACTGGGTCTAAAACATCAGGGCAATTTTCCTTGAGAATTTCTTGAAGGATGATTTCTAGGTTCTTTCTTTGGTCATGGCCTTCAGGTAGTCCAATAATTTTTAAATTGTCTCTCCTGGATCTATTTTCCAGGTCAGTGGTTTTTCCCATGAGATATTTCACACTGCCTTCTAATCTTTCATTTGTTTGGATCTGCTTAACAGCATCTTGATTTCTCATAAAGTCACTAGCTTCCATTTGCTCCAGTCTAACTCTGAAGGAATGAATCTCCTCAGTGAGCTTTTGAGATTCTTTTTCCATCTGGCAAATTCGACTTTTTTAAGGCATTCTTCTCCTCATTGCCTTTCTGAGCCTCTTTTGCCATTTGAGTTAGTCTATTTTTTAAGGTTTTATTTTCCTCAGTCAGGCTGTTGATTGTCATTTCATATTTTTCTTGCATCTTTTTCATTTCTCTTCCCAAATTTTCCCCCACTTCTCTTATCTGCTTCTTAAGGTCCTCTATGGCCTGTAGCCAGCTTGTATTTTCATTTGGGCTTTTGGTGCAGGAGTTCTGACCTCACAGTCCTCCTCCATGCTTTGAGCCTCTTTGCCCCTAAAATAGGAGTCCAATGTTGAACTTTTCTGTTTATTTTGTTTCATTTGCCTAGGCATGTTGCCACTTAATTACTTGATTTTTGGGCTTGTTGCCACAGTAGGACTCTGCCACCAGACAGGGGAGCTTCCGCCCAAATGTGGGGTCTTCACAACTTCTGCCAGTTGGGTGGCTTCTGTAAAGCCTCCACCCACTCTGGCAAATTGGATACCCACCCCAAACTTCCCCCCCAGACCACAATCCAGATCCAGGCAGTTTAAAGCAAGAGTGATTAACCCCCAGACTGATTGCTGGATCTCCCTACAGTTCACAGGCCAGGAGCTAGAGCCACCACTGAAGCTGCAAAATGGCTTCTGTGCTGCTGTTTCTTCAGCAGCTTTTCACCCCCAGGGGAGGAAGCCACGTGCTCCCCAAATACTGGTCCCAAAGTCCATAGGACACTAACCTCTCACTTCGTCCTAGGTATATCTGTGCTGATAATTCTGGAATCGCCACAATTGCTGGTGTTCTGGGTTCCCTCCAGCCGGCTGAAGGCCCGGCCACCCTGGGGTTAAAACCGCGGGCCTGGGCTCGGCTCTGCGCGCTTTGCTGTCAGTTCCCAGTGCACTGTGCTGCCTGCTCTCAGAGTGCTGCGCTGGCCGCTCCCTGCAGGGCTGCTGGGCTGTCCTCAGCAGGAGGTTAGCTTCTCTGTGCCATTCTGTGGGTGCTGTGGCTCCAGTAGTTGTTCGGAGTCCCCTTTCACATTGTTTGAAATTTGTGTGGGGCAGAGCACATTGGAAATGCTGTTTCTACTCCACCATCTTGGCTCCGCCCAGAGCTACCATGTTCTACTTTATTAAACATTGGATTACTGAGGTTTATTATTTCTGAACCTCTCTTGTATAGTTTGTTCCATTAATCTCTCTAATTTTTTTTTTTTTTGCTTTTTTTGCCAAGACCTGTAAAGTATCCTCTTGGTAATTTGATTGACATAGTATTAAAAGTGTAATTAATTTTGGTAATATTGGCATTTTTATTATATTGACATGGCCCAACCATGAGTACTGACTATTTCTCCTGCTATTTAGATTGAATTTTGTAATTTAATCTATATAAGTGTTTTATGTGATTTGGGAGGTTGATTCCTAGGTATTTTAGGCATTTTGCAATTATCTGGAATGGGATTTCCCTTTTCACTATTACTTTTTTTTGTTTGTTTTTGAGGGGGGAAAGCCAAGGCAATTGGAGTTAAGTGACTTGCTCAAGGTCACACAGCTAATGCGTTGAGTGTCTGAGGTCAGATTTGAATTTAGGTCCTCCTGACTCCAGAGCTGGTGTTCTATTCACTGCACCACCTAGTTGCCCCACTACTATTTCTTCTTGTGTATTATTATTATTATTATTATTATTACATAGAAATGTTCTTGATTTTTGAGAATCCATTTGGTAACTTGGACTTTTGTTGAAACATTTGTCTCATTTACTATCTTTGCTGATTTCCTGAGGTTTTCTGAGTAAACCATCATATCATCTGTAAACAGGGATAGTTTTATTTCTTCTTTATCAGTCTTTATTCCTTTAACTTTTTTCTCTCCTTATTGCTAGCATTTCCTGAACTATATCAAATGTAGTGGGAAGTCTGGGCATCCTTGCTTCATTTTCATATTTATTGGAAAAGGTTCTAGTGTATCCTTGTTGCATAAGATGCTTAGTTTTGGTTTTAGATAGATGCTTTTTGTGATGTTAAAAAAATCCCTCCATGCCTATAATTTGTAGAGTTTATAAAAGACTTTTGTACTTTGTCAAAGGTTTTTCCTGTATCTATTGAGACGATCATGTGGTTTGGGATGTTTCAGTTTTTATTATGATTTATTATGTTGATTGTTTTCCTAATTCAACTTGATCATAATGAATGATTTCTTGGATAAATTACTGTAAATCTATTTGACAGAATTTTGTTTAAAGTTTTTGATTCAATATTCATTAATGATATTGTCCTATCATTTTCTTTCTGTGTTTTACCTTTCCCTGAATTGTCTCATAAAAGGATTTTGGTAAGACTCTCAATTTTTGAGAATACTTTTTTAAGTATAAGTACTAACTGTTCTTTAAAAATTTGATAGAATTCCCCTGTGAATCTTTTATTTTCAGGGTTTTGTTTTGTTTTGTTTTTCCTCTTTGGTAGTTCCCTTACAGCTAGATCTATTTCCTTTTTTGAAGTCAGGTTATTTAAGATCTCTATCTGATCTTCTGGGAGTTTGAGTATTTTATATTTTTGAAGGTATTCCTTTATTTTGGGGGGATTCTCAGTTTTGTTAGCATATAATTTTGCATAATACATTCTAATTATTCTCTTTTCTTTCTTCTGGTTTCACTGTGATTTCACCTAGCTCTTCGCTATTTTATTGATTTGATTTTGCACTCTTTTATTTTTAATCAAAGTGGCTAAGGTTTTGTCAATTTTATTAGTCATTTTTTAATTTTATCATTTCTATGACTTTTTGTTTCCAATTTATTTATTTTTCCCTCTAATTTTTAATATCTCCTCTTTTGTGCTCATTTTAGCTTTGTTTTATTCTCTAATTTTTTAAAATGCAAATTCAGTTTGTTAATCTTCTCTTTTTACATTTGTTAATGCATGAGTGTAAGGATATGATTTTCTTTTACACAGTTATTGTTCCTGTGATTTGTTCTTTGACCCACTCCTTAGTTCAGATTTCATTGTTGTCTTCACTTGGATATGTATCTTGTTTGTGGTTCTATTCTTCTTGCATCATGGTCCATAAAACATGTATTGATTATTTCTGCCTTTTTACATATACTTGCAATATGTGCCCTAGCACATGGTCAATTTTTATAAAAGCTCCATGTGGTGCAGAAAAATGTACATATTCTTTTGCTGTTGCATTTAGAAGATACCATAAATCTTTTAATTCTATTTTCTCCAGGAATTTTCTTAGTTATTTTCTATTTTATCTATCTGTTAGACTTATCTGAAACTGATAGAAGGATATTGAAATCTCCTGTCACTATTGCGTTACTCTCTTTGTCTTCCTGAATCTCAGATAATGTTTGCTTTAAGAATTTGGATGCTAAGGTACTTGGAGAATATGTTTATTTTTGATATTGGTTCCTTTCAGCATAATATAGTTTCTTTGTTTATCCCCTCTTATTTTTGAATGTTTATTTTTGCTTTGTATGATAGCATAAGCTTTTGTGTGATAGCAGGCAACTTCTGCTTTTTTGTAGTCACTTGACACAAAGTAAATTTTTCCCCTTCAGCTCGGTTTTATTTTGTGTATGTCTTTATTTTGTAGATGTGTTTCTTGTAAACAATATATTGAAGGGTTTTGTTTTCTTATACAATGTCACTCTTCTTTGTTTTATTAGATTGTTTAATCCATTCACATTTAGCATTCTGAATTAGGTTATATTTTCCTTCATCTGTCTGATAGCACGATCGCAACTCTTACATTTTAGAATCACCTCATGTATAGTAGATTTTGTTCTGGATCTCTCATTTTCATTTTGCAGGTCTTTATTTTTAGATGTTTTTCATTTGTGTGTGTGTGTGTGTGTGTGTGTGTGTGTGTTTTAAATCTACTTTGCCACTTTCATATTACAAATTATTTATTCCATGTACATTTAAAGTTATGATTACCAGACTTGTATTATGTTATTTAAAAAAAATTATTCCCTCCCTTTAAAATAGTATTTTCCCCCCTGAAAATAGTTGTGGTTACACTTTAATATTTATTCCCACAAGGCTCACATGACCAAGGTTGGGTTAAGGCCCTTATCACTTCATGTGTACATGATTACAACAGCCCCCAAATTGGTATCTTTGCCCCCAGTCTCTCCCTATTCCAAACCATGCTCCATATAGTTACCAAAGTGATTTTCCTAATGCCTAGGCCTGACCATGTCACTCTCCTACTCAATAAACTCCAGTGTTTCCTTATTGCTTTTAAGATCATGCATAAATTAGGCTGGCTTTTAAAGTCCTTCATAATCTGACTCCAAAGTCCCTTTTCAGATTGTTATACATCACTCCCCTTCTTGCACTTTGCTTTCTAGCCTGACTGACTTGTTTGCTGTTCCTGACTCCCCAAAGCTACCCATCCCTATGCAATTGAACTGGCTATCCCTTATGACTGTAGTGCATTCTCTACTCTTAGAATCACCTGTTTTCTTCAGGGTTCAGCTCAAATACCACTTTTTGCAGAAGAACCACTTTCCTGGTTCTCCTAGCTGCTGTTGGCCCCACCATAAACAATTTGTAATTATTTAAAATATATTTATATACGTTTATAGACATGTATGTTATCTTCTCTGACAAAATATAAGGTCCTTGACAACAGGCATCATTTTCATTTTTTCTCCTTGTATCCCCAGAATGTAGCACAATTGTATGAATGTAGCAGTTAATAAGGCATTGATTAAGAGCATATAATTAAATTTATATAGTATGCTCTTTTCATTTTTATTTCTTTTTGTAATTTTACCTTGCTCATTTTTCATTTAGGTAATTTGGTTTTCCTTCCTCCTTTAAAAAAAGTCATGTTTCCTAAATGTTTGTTGATTTTGTTGGTCTTTTTAAGGAACCAGTGGTTAGTTTTATGCATCATTTTACATAGTCTTTTTGTCTTCCATCTTATCTTTATCTCCTCTCATTTTCAAGATTTTTCCATTGGGCTTTGCTTTGGTTTTACCTGGTTTTCTAGTTTTAAAAATTGCATTGAGACAGCTATGGTATAATGGGTAATGAGGTGATCACAGAGTCAGCAAAATCTGGATTCAAATATCATCTCAGACAACTGGCTTTGACACCAGGTAAATCACTTGACTTCTCATAGCTCTTGGCAAATCTTTAAGACTATAAATTACAGAGGAGGTGCTGACCTGTATTCACTGAGGAAGTTTCCTGATCCTAATGTTCCCTATATCAATCACAGGTCCATTCTCTATCATTATCCCAAATTTCAAATTCAAGCACCCATTTTTCTATTTTGTCAACTTATATTTTTTGAGATATAAGCATTTCTCTTGAGGACTTTATTAGAGGCATCCTGGGAATTTTGGCATTTTGACTCATCATTATCATTCTCCTTCACACAAATATTGCTTCTATGATTTGTTTATTGACCCACTCACTATTCAGGATGTCATTATTGTCTCTATATCTTTTGTGTGCATTCCCTGTTTTAGTATTTTTATTGTGTTATGGTCTGTAAGGTACCACACGTTGCTGAGAAATGTGTATTCTTTAATGTTCCCATCTAGAAAGTGACATGAGTCTTTCAAATTTGAGATCTCCAAAAGGTTGTCTAGTTTTGTATTTTCCTTTCTATTTGTCTTTTTTGTTAGACTTAGCCAGCTTTGGGAGGAATATTCAAGTCTTTGGTTATTACCAAAATTCAAATTTTTGGTTACTATCTTGGTCCTTTGGCAATTCATTTAACTTTCCCTTTATCAATATAGAGTCTATGAATTTTGGTGAGTATGTTTAGTCTTAATATTGGTTTCTTTAAGCAGTATGTAGTTTTCCTGTTTACCTTTCTTGATACTTTCAAATACTCATTCTGATTCAGCAGTTCCCTTCAGTAATACAGAGTGTAGCCTATCTATGCCTGTTGATGCTGTTTAGCTCCAATTAAAAAATTCATAACAGGAGCCCAGCCTTTTGGACTTATAAAAGGAGGCCTTATATGCTTTGTCCTGACATGGTGAGGGTACTAGTGGAGTTCTCTGGTTCTCCAATTCTTTGATGACATCTTCTATTCCTGTTTTTCTTTGATGTTCTTTGTGGCTCTAAGTTGCACCCTGTCCACACCCACCATATATACGTTTCCATTGGCTTTCTCTTAATGTAGTTAATTTTTATATATTTTAAATTATTTCTTCTTTGATAGCATGATTGCAATTCTTACTTTTCTGGAATCATAGTAGATTTTGTTCTATTTTATCATTTTCATGTTGTACATCTTTATTTTTAGATGTTTCTTATTTATAGTATTACAAATCAATTTTTACTACTCATTGTAAGTGATTTAATCCATACACATTTAAAGTTATACTTATCAGACTATTTTCTTTTATTAACTAAAAATAATTATTCCTTTCTTCTAAGATAATATTTTGTCCCTGCAAAGAGTTTTGCTTACACTTTGATATTTATTCCCACAAGGCCTCCCTTCCATGCCCTCATTTTTTTGCTCCATATAAAATCCTTTAAATTGCTTACTACATTGTTAATTCTTTAAAAGAAATTCATCTCCTGTAGTTTGACTCTTCTCATTCACTATTCAGTTCTGTGGCTCAAAATCTGCCACCCCAATCCAATATCTTATGCAGTATTCTTTTACTGCATCTCCCCCACCAACAAAACAAAACAAAACGTTCCTTTGCTTTATCCTCATTATTTCTCTTCCCTTCTAGTCTATTCTAAATTGTATTATCTAACTTATAGGTTATATACCCTTACATATTCCTACTCAATTCTGTTCCTTTAGGGTGTAAATTTTAAGTACCAAATTTGAGCTCCCTCTTCTAGCCCATGATAGACCTTTCTTGTATTCTGCCATTCCTCACCCTTAAAAATAACAATTTATAAAAGCAGGATTCTTGGAGGCACCTTTGCCTCCTTGATTGCTCCTTCTCCCAATGAGCCCCAGATTTTATTCAAGAGGACCTAGAAAATGGTAGGAAGATGTGCCACCACCAAGGCACCCTTCCCCTTTTGCTTTTCCCCTTCCCATGAGCTATCTGACTGCTCATAGAGCTTATATGAGAAAATAGTAAAACACTTTCTTTGGATGTGCTGAAGGATATTCATTTCCCCTACCTCTACGCCCTAAAGTATCCAAGCACTGCCATCTGACTTATTTATGTACCTTAAGAGTTCCTGGGTCTTTCCAGATGAATGTTCTTTTAGTATTATTTTTCTCAATTATAGAGTGAACTCCTTGAGAATGGGAACGCTATTGATTTTTCTGTTTGTAGTTGTAGTGCTTCATTCATTTGCCAAATGGAAGCAGCATTCTGTGGTGGGAATTACTCTGGGTCCTAAGTTATAATGCCTGCTCCTGCCCTTCCCTCTCCTTATCATAAGTAGAACCCACTTGTAAGGGTGTATTATTATCTTACCTCTGCTTCTATGTTCTATCCCTATACCCACCCTCCCTCCACTTGGGAACTCATAGGTCTCTTTGCCTGATATGGGATACAGTAACAGGGGGGCCAATATTTTCTTGGAGAAGACAGTCTTCTCATGTGCAGGTGCCCCCTGAAAGAAAATGCCTCACAAGGCCCTATCACTTCCATACACTCCCTTCCCCATGTTACCCTTTCCTTTCTTCTGTGGGGCAACCTCCCACTTCCCAATCTGAAACTCTCCCATTTCCTGCGTTTATGCTACTCTCCCACAGCCCTGACTCTCATACCCTTCCCATGTTTGCTAATTTAGTATCTGCTGCCTCTAGTGGAGTGGGAAGGGGTTGTGTCAGGCTATGTCACTGACATCAGGCAGCCAGGGAAGGTATGTTCACAGCCAGACCCTGAATGAAAAGGTTGCAAGGTTGCTTTTGTTCACCATATCCAGCAGTAGATTGAGGGGTGAAGACGCTGAGGAAGACTTTGTGAATTTGAATTATCTATTAGTAATTTCATGTCTTAACCTGTTGTAGTAATTCTGACTTTTAATCTGGGGAGTGGGGTTTAGCTTTGGGTACACTATATTTGGTGCATGGTTTCATTCCATGAAGTTTGTGGGTTTGCAAGAAAACTACTCAGTCATCTTGTTTGTCAACCTAAAGAAAATTTCTAAAACCCAAACATTCCTTCAGACATATACAAAACAAAAAATCCCACTGGAAAATCCACCTTTATTTAAAAAATAAACTTTAGAAACAAAAGGAGAAAAGTAATTCTCAGTACAGAAAAGGTTGTGTTAATTGCTGGCGATTCCATCAGCTTTTAAAGGGTAAGGAAGGCGGTGACAATAGACCATTGCATATAATCAAAATGAACTGTACAGTGTGATTGAAGTGGAGTAGAGTCAGCACAAAAGTTCCTTAATGCATCTCATGTCTCTGTCATCTCTTGGTCTACAAATGTGTGTATCTGATTCTTGTTCTCTTAACCTGAACATACTTTAGTACTAAAATAAGTCTGTTGTACTTATCAAAATTTTATTTTTCATATTCTTCATTTTAAAAGTCAACAAAAGTGATTTTTCACATTTCTTTAAAACATCATCAAAATCTGTCATGCTGTTCTGGCTGCTTCATGTGCTGTTTTCAATGATGGTTGGAACCAGTCCTTTCTAAGATCTTCCATTGGAGGATCTCAAAAAACATTAACAATAGTACCCTAATTTCTGAACATTTCTGTGAGGTAGATAGAATTATACAGGACGTACACTAAAAAAACCAAGTCGAGCCATCTGGCAGGATTATATATAGTTTAAAAAAACCCAAGAGCACTTTCTTCTACCCCACCACTTTCAAAATTACTGCATTTGTCCTGACAAAGGAGAGGTATCTAGAGTAGACCATCCCTCATTTCAGGCCTTCAATAACTAAAAGAGGATGCTGAAAATGAACAGACAAGAAATAATTAGACCACAGAAAGGTATGCTAGCTAAGTTTCCAAATACTGTAAAATAAATTCCACTACAACTATCTTTGATGCAAAAATCTAATTTCAGGTACAACAAAAATCTTCCAGTTAACAGTCCGAATGCCAATACAACACATTTCCATTTAGTTTTTCACTTTTGTAAAACTTTCAAGAGGTAGGATAAATATCAATTCCACATATAATCTACAAGTTTTCTTCCAGGCTGCCTAGATCCTTATTCAGTCATTACAAAACCTGCTCAGTTATTTTTTTCCCTCTTTAAAAAGTCATTGTGATTTCCAGACTTAAGGTGGAAATAGTTTCATTATTTATTGCTTTCTCTGACCCACACTCCATCCTTACCCTACGAGTGGCTGAGTTATGTTCAATACAATTGGTCAGTAATGATATGTACCATTTTAATCAAGTTTCAATTATAGTTTTTCAGCTGATAAACTGAATGAGTATTTGCTGAGTATCCATAATGTCCACAAGATACGAGCCCTCAAGGAAGTTCAGATCTATGTTGTCCATTTACGTTCAATGGCAAGTTTTTAAAACCTACATGATTAAACTAAAGTAAACCTCCAATGGTCCTGCTAAGATTGACTATTCATTTACTGTGAGTAACTGCTGATCTTGGGTGACTCTCCCCAGCACCTTCTTCCATACCATTGCAGAAGTTAATAACACTGGCTGCCAGTTAAGGTTGATCTTTCCTCCAGGGCTTACTCAGCATTTTAAATGGACATACCATCTTGTTTACAATTTTCCCTGGAACTAGTTTTCTCCTGAATGAGGAAATACTAGATAGATAGATGGATAGATAGACGGACGGATGGATGGATGGATAGACAGACAGACAGACAATAGAGTAGAAACACATTGCTGTTTTAAAAGCTAATTCCCAATTGTTAGCAAAGGACCAGATTTCATACTGTTACTGCTATAAGGTGACATGGCTGAATATACAATTTGTTTAACAGTCTACTTTCTAAAACAAACAAACAAACAAACAAAAAACCCCAACAGATTAGCTTCATTCTTATCCCAGAGTACAACTGATAAAAACCATTGTGTTTGACCTCCTCCTATCACATAAAAGCAACACTTTACATTTTATCTGGGTAGAAAATGATCTAAGAATGTCTTCCTTGATGCCATTTCCTTAACACAACATCTTTAAAAATGCAAACCTTAATCAGAGGGTTTTTAAATTAGAAAATCAAGAAATTCCCTTCTATCAATTCCTTTCTGGATGTTTGCCATATTATTACTAAGGTGAACACATAAATAGTAACTATTACTCAAATTAGAAAGACATTTCTTTCACTACAATTCTACTTTCATACCCTACAATGACATGAAGATAAGCCTGGGTTTCTGTGCCAAGGAAACACAAATTCCGTCAGGTTCCACCAAGTTGGGAAGGCTATGAGCACAGACCTGGGATCTGCAGGCCTGGCTGTGTTAATTTCCACATGGTTGGACACTAGGCAATATAGCTTTTCAGCTACAGAAATTCATGAAGGGCCATCTCTGATGTGGAGAAGGGTTGGGATCTCCATCCAGAGGAGAAGACTCATTCACAAGGGGCAATTGCAGATCCCTGAAGCATTAAAGATATCAAGGCTAACATTTAAAAGGACAGATAATGATTTACCAATGGGTTCATTGTGTTTTCCTATGTTAATTTCCAGTCCATAAAAGCTACACACATGTGCATTTATTCTGATGTAACTAATCGTCACTCACCTCAGTTTTACATATCTCACACACCGTTTCTTTTTAGATTGCAAGGAACCAGAATCCTGTGTGACTTTTCTTGCTTTGTAAGTGTGAATGTACCTGGAATACACAGTCATGTCTCAGCTGTGAAGCAAGATAAGTGAGTGGCACCTGGTGGGACCGTGTAACTGTTGGGTGTACCCTGAGATCTGTCCACCTTTTTTTCACGTGGCTTTGTAAAATTCTTCATATGATATTCAAGTTGTCACCCTCTAAATAGGAAGTGTGAGAGGTTTGGAGAACTCACTATGGAGGAAAATTGAAAAGGAATCAGGGGCTAAGCTTTGCCCTAAGCTGAAGAAAGTCTCCTTTCATCACGGGCATGAGAGCAGTTGAAATACCCAGGAGCAAACAAGAGGGACCTTTGTTTGAGGGTGACCTTGGTTTTTTAGCTCTGTGTGTATGTGTGTGTGTGTGTGTGTGTGTGTGTGTGTGTGTGTGTGTGTGTGTGTGTGTGTATGGCTGTGTACATGTATGTGTGAGAGCACAGATTCACTATTGTAACTTTCAGACAGTGCTAAATAATTACACTAAAAAATCTGCTTCATACAAAAAATGTTTTCACTTACAAAAATTGTCACAAGAACTATGATTTTTTTTCCTGCACTCCATGCTATTTATCTTGGTATAGGAACCATTTTTGAAAACTGAAGAAATAAATTATACATAAGGTGATTTTGTAAGACTGAAAATAAGGAATGATCCTGAAAATAAGTGACTGGTTTTTAGGCTTGCTGTTCATAACTTCACTTTAAAAGTATCTGAAGCAATTAGCAACCAATAGAGTCCAACAATTCTTTGTGTAATATGCCAAAGAGTTGCTAGTATGTTATAGAAATAAACAGATATCCTTTGTCAACTGTTTTTAAAAGCATATTGTCAGATTCAAAATTCTGTTGTTGCATTCTTTTTTATGAATGCATATATATACACACAAACCCAGGTGACCCATTCTGACCAACTTCATGTGTCATATCAAAAAACTTGTTTGACAAAGAAAATGAAAAGGTTTTTTTTTTTTAACTGAGTTTGGGTCAAGTTGTTTAAATCAATATGATTTGTGTTTATGAACATAGTTTCTATTATATTAATTTATAAAACAACATAAATAAATGATAAAAAAAACAAATCATGTAACAGACAAATAGATTTCTAGAAAACTAAAAGTGCTCTGTTAAGAGCTTGGCTTAATTCTGTTTCTAAGAGACTACAGTTAGATCTATTTAACCCCCTATTCCCCAATGCATTTTTCCAAGCCCTGCTCAGGATTCTGAATATAGTCTTTTAAAAAATAGCTATTAATTAGTCTGTATTTTCTAGTGCCATCAAAATGTAGCCTGATATACAGAAAAGGACATTTTTCCAAATTTGTTTCACAACTAACTTATTTTATGTGTGCAAGGGTTTTTGTCTTGTTTTGCTTTGATTTGGGGTGTGTATGTGTATGTGGTCAGCAACACAAAATTCCATAGTCATATTGTAGCCTTATAGCACTCTTAAGAATCCACAATGACTCTAGACTCTCAAGTAAAAAAAAAAATAAAGGGAAGAATTTCTGATTAAAAAACTAAGCTTTGATAAATAAGGAGCCGAAGAAACAATAAGAAAAGACTCACACCCAAAGATTCCAGTGAAACTGCCGTGAGGCTGTTAAAACCCAAACCCTGTGACCTGGGCACCGATGGGCTGGTAAACATCTACAAAACTGGCCTTGTAGAAATGACTCCCCGCAACCCAGGAGATATGACAACAGGAGGCAGGAGAGACAAAACAGAAGGTGATCTTTGAGCAAAGGGAGAGAGCAGCAGCTGGGGGGCACACAAGAGGCAGCCATGGGACAGCAGAGAAAAGATTCAAGTGAGAAATGAGGGCATCTCGGGAGCTCGAGGTGGCTGGGTGCAGAGAAGACCACTGGCTGCACTTCAGGATGATGGAGCCCAGGAAAACTTAGACAGAGAACATGTGCACGGGGGCAGCAGGGACAAAATGCACCTCCCCCAGGCACTCACAGTCTGCCACCAGCCAGGCCCATCATTAGCAGAGTGGGGAAGTCACTCCCTGCCTGTGAATGCGTGTGCGATCGGGAGAAGCAACGAGGTGAGTTCATACCGACTCTATCTGCTTCTATCCCTATACCTTGAGCAAAGCACAACAGCTGAAGGTCAGGAAATACCTAGCATATTTTAGAAAGATTTCCATCAACTAGAAAAAGCTGCAGTGGAAACTATCTAAAAACTCTATCTATCTAAAAAAATCATCCTATTTGGAATGGATTATTCTCTAGAAATTCTGGGTAACAGAAGTTTCACTGTACTTAACAAAAGCAACAAAAGCCAAATAAAGGTCTCATTAATAAGCAAAAGCATCTTGAATTAAGAGAGTGACAGAGAATTATGAGAAGTGAAAGGAAAAGCAACAAGCTACAAACAGCAACCTAATTCAAGTCTCTTGTACCCCCATTTTGGGTTGCCAAATCTTACTCTGTCTGTAAAGACTGAGGGGTTTGTCCTAGTCAGTTACTCAGGTGAAGACGAGGAGACTCTGTCCCAGCCATCCTGGGCCCCCAGTGCAGTATCCCTTATCCTAATCCAGACAGGGTGTTATAAGAAGTGGTATGGGCATCATCAGTCAGGATGGCTCTCTTTGCTCTACTATAAGCTGGTGCCCCAGAGAAGCTGCACCCCCTTCTCTGCACAGCCTTGGCAGAATTCCACAAATTTATACAACCAAGTAAAATAACACATTAGAAAATAAACATGTAAAAACCACCAGAGAATGACTGACAACTTCTCCCTCCCTCCACCTAATTACATGGTATGTTACGTGCAGTATAGAAACAGATTTCTAAATGTAAATTATTTCCCAATAAATTCTCTTTAAAAACTTTCCAACTAAGTTTAGTTTTTAAAATCAACTCACACAAATATTGTGCAAACACAAACACTGACCTCAAATAAATAACACAAGAAAATAAACTGATTTTTTTAAAGAGTAAGAAAAAACCCCAGAAATTTTTCAAAATGTTAACACAATGAAAAAATATGAATAATGTGGTCAGCAACCTGTTTGCAGAGCTCTGCTTAAAGCTGCCATCTCAGGTTAAATCATGAGCTTCCTTTTTTTCATCTTCTTTAAAATACACAATGTATTCCTCCACTCAGATCTGTCACAGTTCCTTCTTTCACGAGCTTTTGCAGAAATCTGGTTTCTGTTGTCAGGTTATGCATTGTTTGTTCATTCATTGCTGCCATACAGAGGTTGTCAAAGTAGTGTAAAGGGGTTTTGGGCTGGTTGAGATCATATCCAAAACCTGCCAAACTGACTTCATCACATAGATGGGTGGCCAGGACAACGGCAACAATGCCCATGGTGGGAACATTCTGAAAAGGGGAAAAAAAGAGAAAGCCCGATTCACTCATCTAATATAGTTAATACCCTACCTTAGATGACTAACTCTCATGAAACGTACACAAATTACATTTGTCTCGAATTACAGAATGTCCCCCTGTAGTCTTCTCTTCCTCACATAGAACATATCTCCGTTTCTTTAAACATGCCTCATTGGTTATGGTTTCTAGAGCCTTCAAAACCCCCCACACTCCAATCTCTCTTAAAATGTGGCACTCCAAACAAGCTCAATATTCTGGAGGTGGTCTGCTCGGAGGAGTGTATGACAGGGTCCTCACCTTCCTTGATCTGGTCTTCATGCTTTCATTAATGTTGCCTAGGATTCTATTGGATGTTTTAGCTGCCAGTGTACACTGTTGACCACTGCTGAACACATGGTCAACAAAACCTCCCGAATTTCCTTTTGTCAACTCATTGCCCCCTATCATATACTTAAACGCAATTGATTTTCTGAACCAAAATAGAAGACTTTACATTTAGAATCACAGCATCAGACATCACAGCATCAGACATTTAGAATTGGCAGGAACCTTGGAAAACACACAATCCAACCCCTTCATTTTACATATGATGCCCCTGAGATAGAGAGAGATTAAGTGATTTGCTCAGGATCACACAAATAGGATATACCAGGGGAAGGATTTGAACTTGGGTATTCCTGATTCCAAGTACATCACCCTATTCTCTGTACTGCTGAACTGAAATCTATACCTATTAAATTTCATCTTTTATGGCTATCATTCCAGCCCACTAAGGTCTTTAAAAAATTGTTTTTTTATCGAATTAATTATCCCCCTAAACTCTACTTCACATCTGCAAATCTAACAGACATGTTGTCAGGTGTCTGACAAAAATGGATGATGGGAAAGATGAACAACCCAGGGCCTAGGAGAAAGTCCTAGATCATATTAAAAGAGATTGCCCTTCCAGGGGGTCAGTGGTTCAATTAACTAATATTCTTGGTACAGCTGTTCAACCAGCTTCAAATGCACTAACCGTACTACTGTCATTCAACCTATATTTCACCATCTTGGTACAGCTATTCAGCCAGCTTCAAATGTACTAACTGTACTACTATCATTCAACCTATATTTCACCAATTTGTGTCTACAAGACTACCATGATGCTTTATCAAATATCTTATTAAAAAACAAGACTCATTTGCCATTTTGTTGATTAAGAATCCAATAAGCCTGTCAGAAATGAAAATGCAGTTGATCTGTCATCAGCGAACCCCACAAACTCCTTTATAATGCTTTTACAATACTGCCGAGAATCAATATCATGATCTGACATTCCAGAAATCACCTTTTTCTTCTTTTTTTGAACAACAGAACAGGAAACGCTCCAGATTCCCAGTTGCTGTCTTGAATCATTTTTCAGTTATGTCCATCTCTTTGTGACCCTATTTGAGGTTTTCTTGGCAAAGATACTGGGGGCAGTTTGCCATTTCTTTTTCCAGCTCAGATTAGACAAACAGGACTAAGTGACTTGCCCAAGGTCACACAAGTGTCTGAGGCCACATTTGTACTCAGGAAGATGAGTCTTCCTGATTCCACACCCAGTGCTTTATCCACTGTGCCACCCACCTATTCCTAGATTCCCAGCACACAAGGTCAACCTGCCATGGATTAAATTGTTTCCTGTTCCCTGAGAGGCCAGCCCTGTTTCTCCTTTCCAGCTGAATCTACAGATGTCTTGAGGAGAGACAGCTGGAGAGGATCACAACACACTGAAGAGAGATTCAGACCTAACAGGAACTCTATCTCACAAAGAGAAATAATTCTGATGAAGAAAATTTTCCAAAGATGCTGCTGCAGGTGCAGAGTGAACTCACTGGCCAAGTTAGATGTTAAAGGATGACATTAGAAGATGAAGGCAAGTTTTCTAGTCTACTCTATCCTCTTTTTTTAAGTTGTGGGAAAAAGGAATCAATAAAGAATAGGTTCTGTGACTTGGGAGGTGGGAGTGGGGATGGAGATGATGATACTGATAGCAGAAACAAAATGCAGTGGCTGAATTCTTCATTTTATTTCTGTTTTCTCTACCAATAAATGACAACCTGTATAATGGGAAAGGAGAGAACAAAAAAGGGCTCCGGCCAATGCTGGTGGTGAGCAGAGGTGCCAAGAAGGACACTGCTGCACCTGATTAGTTAAGTCCCAAAAGAAGAAACAGTAGTAACTAGGCACTGTCAGGGAGACCCGAAGGATCATGGAGAAAAGCAGAGTCAATTTCCTGAGTAAGGTTCACTACTTTCTCTTCTAAATCACTTATTCTCCTGCCAATTCTTTCTTCCAGGGGCTTTTATTTCCTTTGTTATCTCTTGCTTCATTTCTTCTAGACATTCATATAGTATTTGTGGTGAATCTCTTTCTTTGAGTTTATGCTTGCAATTATTACTGAGTTACTTGCTCCTTTGTCTTTGGGATCCCTACATTTGCAATAACTTTTGATACAAGTTGAAACATCCTCGATTTCTTCATTTCTTCAGCTTTAGTTCCTGAACTGGGGCTTTGTGCCAGGGCCAGGCTCCCCTTCCCCCTGTTGTACTTTTGGGTAGAGTGGTCTGCCCTGCTTATTTCCAACCTGGGCTTACCTCCCACAGTTAGGCCTCCCTGAATCTTTGAAATTAAGAATGCTAGACCTTTAGGTCCCTTACTAGCATCTCAGATGTTAGGAATCACAGCATCCTTTGTATGAAGGCTCTGGGCATTATGGTCACTGCTTACTGCCTCAATTCTCTAGCACTTTCAAGGTCTCCACCTTGGGGCTTTCTTGGGGCCTTTCACTCTTATTTCCTCCAGATGTGGAGCAATGCAAGCTCTATGTATTTCCTGGCCTGTGTTTCATCCAACCAGAACCTCTTCTGTGTTGGCATTGGCTGTGTTTACAGATCTCTTTTCCTTCTGCCCTCTGGCTTCTGGTTGACTTTTGTTCAGTTATGAGGTGGAAAAAATTAATTACTGTAATTTCTCAGTGGATTTCTTGAAGGAGGGGAAGGAGGCATAATAGCTTTCTTTAATCATCTGAAGGGTTGACATATGGAAGGATTAGTCTTGTTTTGTCTGGTCCCACGGAAGAATTAGGAGTAATGGATGGAAATTGCAAAGAAGTAAATTGAGGTCTGGTGTCAGGGAAAGCTTCCTAACAATAAGAGTTGTTCCAATGTGGAATGGACTTATTGAGGACATCATGGGGTTCTTTTAGTGAAGGTCTCTAAGAAAAGGATGGATGATTACTAGATAAGGATATTATAGTGAGCAATCTTTGGGAGGAAGGGAATAGATTGAATTAGAAGGCTGTTAATGTCTCTTTGGATTCTGATATTCTGTTTTTTACAACCAGAAGAACAGAAAGAACACTAGAAAGGGGAGGACTTTGAAGAGAACTATTTGTAGCTTTCAAAAGAATTTTTTTCTAATAAGGAACAAGAGCTACAATCAGGGTAACACAAGATTTAAAGAACATTCAATGAGATAGAGGCATTTCATACATTATTGAGAAAAGACCAGAGCTAAATAGAAAATTTGACTTTCAAATACAAGACTCAAGAGAAGCATGAAAAGATAAACAGGAAAGAGAAATCATAAGGAACTTATTAAAATTAAACTGTCTACATTCCTTCATGGAAAGATGATATTTGTAACTTATAAGACCTTTCTCATTATTAGGGTAGTTAGAAGGAGTATATATGTAGACAGAGGGCATAGGTGTGAGTTGAATGCAAAGGAATGATACCTAAAAAATAAAATTAAGGGGTGAGAGAGGAATGTACTGGGAGAAAAAGGAATGGAGAAGTTGAAGGGGGTAAATTCACATAAAAGAGGGAAGAAAAACCTTTTACAGTGGAGGGGAAGAGGGGGGAGGTGAGAGGGAGTGAGCGGACCTTATTCTCATCAGAATTGGCTCAAAGAGGAAATAATATATACACACAGTTGGGTATGGAAATCTATCATGCCCTACAGGAAAGTAGGGAGGAAGGAGATAAGAGAAGGGTGGGTGATAGAAGGGTGGCAGATTGGTGGAGGGGATACTCAGAAGCAAAGCACTTTTGAGGAGAGACAGGGTGAAAGGAAAGAACATAGAATAAATGGGGGGCAGTATAGGATGGAGGGAAATATAGTTAGTCTTTCACAGCATGACTATCACAGAAGTGTTTTGCACGACTATACATGTATAACCTATATCAAATTGCTTGCCTTCTCAATGAAGGGGGTAGGGAGGGAGGAAGGGGAGAGAACTGGGAATTCAAAGTTTTAAAAATGAATGTTAAAATTGTTTTTATGTGTAATTGGGGAAAAATAAAATACTAAATAAAAAAAACTTTTTTAAGAGTTAAGGATAAAAAGAAACAGATACTCTTATCAGTGAGAGAAATTTTTAAAAATAACACATCACAGCACTCAAGAATAGTTTTATCTCCTTTGTAACTTATCCTTATAACTTATAAGTAAGTCAGTAATTTATCCTAAAATGTAACTCTGGGAATGGGGAGAGTATTTTGTCCTGAAATACTGGATGAGGACTCAATGAAATTGACTTTTAAATGAGCAAGCAATCTGGTAGGCATTTGTTTAGGATACTTGTTTAAACTTTGTACTACAAACAAATGAAGTAAATTAAGTTAGAAATAAGAACAATTTTAAAATACAGCTAGAATCTGAAATCTTAAAAGCATAGGGTTAGACGAGATCTTCAACATGTCTTATAGTGAAACCACTTTATTCAACTTAATTTTTTTCAACTAACATTTATCATGTGCTTATTGTGTGTCTTGCATAGTGCTAGGCACTGGGGACACAATAACAAAAAAGAAACTCTCTGTCCTCTAGAAGCTTACATTCTACTGGGGGAGGGAGACAGTATAGATAGAAAGACAGACAGAGAGATAATTATGGTTATTTACTATTGTTGTCTGTCCTTCATTCTCCAAGAGGACCATGACATCAAGGAGGTGATACCAAGGCACACAAGTGAATTGGATTTAAGTAAGGGAGGTCTATGCAGTCACCAGCCTCACTTTCTCCTCCAGAGCCAGCTGACTTTTGAGGAAAAGCGTGAATATTAACAACTGTGGGGCTCAAGAATGTTCTCCTGCTATGACTTCAATGAGAGTGAGGTGAAGAAGAAGGTTCTCAGCTCCGGGACAGACTATGAAAAGGCACAGATAGGAGATGACAAGTCCAGTGCACACAACAATTAGTCAGCTATGAAATACCTGAAGGGGAATGACATGCTGCTGCAGTAGGTCTGGAGAGGTACATGGGAGCCAGACTGTGAAAGGAGGAGGACGGGATGAGGAGTTTACAGTTTATTCTAAAGGCAACTGAGATCTGCTTAAGGTTTTGAGTAGAGGACATTGATATGGTTAGACCAATGCTTGAGATAGATTATTTTGGCAATTCTATGGAGGAATAATTGGAGAGGGAAGCAAGAAGACTGACCGAAAGGGCTGTCAATAGTCTAAGTGAGAGCATAGGTAGGGACTTAATAAATGGTTATTCTCTCATTTAATTAATGAAAATTAGTATCCTGATTCTTAATTAGGATCACTCAAACAATTTTAAAAAAATAATTAATGTAGGGGTATGTTGCTCTGTTGCCAGATGTTTCCTAGGCATAAAATTTATTTGTCTACTTTAAGATAAAAAGCAAAGAACAAACCCCCTCAAAAAAGGCCAATCCTGTGTAAGACCTCCATTATATTTTTCATGAGGTAACTAGGAGCATAACTGATGTAGGGTGATAATACTGAATCATTTTGCAATCCAGATTTTTGCTCAGTGAAATGGAAAATGAAAAAAATTTAATTTGAATATTTGTTCTTCTGGTATGAACATACTTTGAAATAAAAACTATTTCATAATATATAAAAAGCAGTCTAAGTGAGAGGTGGTGTCTGCGAATGGAAAGAAGAGTGATAACACAAGATATATAAAGGCAGAATCAAAAGTTAGCAAGTGACCAGATATTGGGAGGTGGGGGTGAGAGAAGGGAAGGTCAGGAAGGAGACTAGGATTGCAAGCCTGGTTGATTGGAAGGCTGAAAGAAAGAAGGGAATTTGGAGAATGAAATATAGTGGTTTGGGGAGGAATATGGAATCCATTTGGGATATGTTGAGATTGAGATACAATCTGACATCCAGGTGAAAATAAGTCCAGCAGGCAGCTGCCATTATAGGACCGGGGTCCAGGGGAGCAACGAGAGCTAGATATGTACATCTGAGAGTCTCTAACATAAACATGATCAGTGAAGCCATGGGAACTGATAGTCTCACCAAGAGAGATTATCTTTAGAAAAAGTACAAGAAAGAGATTCAGAGAACCTAAATTAACTAGGCTGGAAAGATGGAGCAAACAAAGGAGACTGAGGTATAGTGGTCAGACAGACAGGAGGAAAATCAAGTGGAACTGTATCACAGAAACCAAGAAAGAATATCCAAGAAGAAGAGACTGGAGATTGCCATAATGGCAAAGAAGTCAAGTAGAATAAAGACTGAGAAAAAGCCATTAGATTTAAGAGCTCAGACATTTGGTCAATTTAAGAATTTTCATTCAAGAGGCAACCAGTTTGAAAGGGTACAAGAAGTGAGAGGTTTGAAATTGGAAGCAATGAGTGTAGATGACATCTTCTAGAAGGGTGGCTGTTAAAAAAGAGTAGCATGAGGGGATGGAAGGGCCACGTGGACTTTTTCTCTCTCATGAGGTATGGAAGACCTTGGAAGGCTGCTAAGTAGCAAGGAAGGAGCCAATCAATGAGGAGAGACTGAAGATGAAGAAAAGAGGCAATGACTGAGAGGGAAAGAAAACAGAGACATGAAGTAGGAGATGTCAAGAATACAAGTACAGAGGGGCGGCTAGGTGGCGCAGTGAATAGAGCGCCGGCCCTGGAATCAGAAGGACCTGAGTTCGGAGCCGGCCTCTGACACTTAATCCGCACAAACAAAAACCTAGCCGTGTAACCTTGGGCAAGTTACTTAACTGCCCTAAAGGGGCGGCTAGGTGGCGCAGTGAGTAAGAGCACCGGCCTCGGAGTTTGGATGACCCGAGATCAGATCCGGCCTCAGAAAATGAGCACCCACGCATAAATAATGACTAGCCGTGTAACCTTGAGCAAGTTACTTAACCCCAATTGCTTTAAAAAAAAAAAAAAAAGAATACAAGTACAGGACTTGGCTTTGGCAAGAGAAAGGGCCCTTTAATTGAAAAACCTTAAAATCTATTTAAATGTTGTTTCAATAGTTATGCTCACAAACAAGTTGACAATTTTATAATCTTAAGCTCTGTATAAGAAATTTTAATTTTAAAAAATCTTATTTTTATTTAAAACCCTACTTAGTAGGAAAGTACGCCAGCCACCTTTATAGGAAGTCTGGCTATTCAGACCAGAAGGTCATGGCTCTAGTACTACTACTCATTTAAAATACAGCCAGAGTATCTAAGAGAAAATAAACAGATTAAAGTGACACCAAATACCATGCATCCTACAGAAGAAAGTCAAATTTCAGTTTAGCAACCAAGGTCCTTTACAAACCTGGCTACAACCTATCTGTCTAGCCTAATATTCTCCTAAAAGTACTTGATATTCCAGACAAACTCGATTATAATAGTAGGTATATTTTAAAAATTTTACATAAAATGCTCCATTTGGTTCCCCAAATACACTCTATATTTTCCTTTGCATGAGCTGTTCTCTATACTTATGTCTCCATCAGCAGGATTCAAATGATTCCTCCTTCCCTGATGCCTTCCCATTCCCAATCAGCCATATATCACTGATCTCTCTCTCTCTTTCTCTCTCTCTCTCTCTCTCTTCTAAATTCCCATGGGACTTTGTGTCCCTTATCATTCCCTACAGTGTGATAATTATTCAAAATTTTATACTTATCTAACAAGACTAAAATAACTGAACAACAAAAACAAAGTTACTTTTCCTATTATATTCTATGTTCCTCAAGGGCAGGGCCTGTTCCAAGTTCATCTTTGTATACTTCACACAGGCATAGAACCTTCATTAAATACCCCTCTGCTTTCACATGTGATACACACTGAACTGTATCAGACAAAAAACTGTATTTTCTTTTTCAAACCAATAGACACCTTTTAGTTTTCTGCACAATCATATACAAAATTGGGTCTTGTAGCAATAATATCCTAAAGGATACAACAGTAACATAGAAGAGTTATAATGTGTTTACCCTTAGGAGGTCAGGCCTCCTGAAGCCCAATAATTCACTCAAACAGTAAAAGATGGAGAATCTTCTATTTATGACACAGAGTTATGGGCACCCACATGTTAATGGATGTCCTAGGATGTGCTTGCTGCAGTAAGTACTAGGCACTAAGTCTTTACAACATGCAGAAAAATGCTAACTGTGGTCTTTCCCCAGAGATGACAGCTTTTGTTTTTTAACAAAAGGACCATACCTGACTCCAGCCCCAGATTCTTGGTTGAGGTTCTGCATAATGCAGCATGTCCATGGCAGTGTTTTTAATGATCACTGGATTCAGAATCCTAAACTGTTTTGACTGAAGTGGTATTTTCTCAGCGACATGCTTCCAAAAGAACAGGCGTACCCAAAGTGGCTGAAGAGGGGAAGTAATTTTTCATAATATTAATAATAGTGATTCATGTTTACATAAGAGGCAGCGCATAGAGTGCTGGATTTGGAGCCAGGAAGACCCAAGGTCAAGTTCCACTTCAAACACTTACTGGCATCTGACCCTGGACAAGGTCACTAAGATTAAGTTGTAGACAACGCACCCACTACAATGGTTGCTGTTTCATTTGAGAATACCCTATACCAATAAAATCCCAAGTCTTGTCCCTATCCTCCATTTATAGAGCAGATTTTTGTCATATGGAGATCATTTGAAGTAACACAGATTACTTAACCTGAAAAAGCGATTTGAGGGTTAAGGCAGGGGGAAGGGGAACAATGGTTTTCAAGTATTTGAAGGCTGTTATATGGGGCAGGGTGTAAGCTTGTTCTTATCCTGAGGATGGAACTGAATGGATGGAAGTTGTACTGCAGAAGATATAGGTGAGATAAAAGGAAACACTTATATCAAATTAGAGATACCCAAAATGGGCTCCCTCTGGAGACAGTGCTCTTTCTCACTTAAGGTCTTCGAGGGTAATATGAATGAATGATCACTCTGGAGTTCTGTAGCAGGTAGTTGCCATCAGGTATGGATTCTGATTAGATAGCACTGAAGGTCCCTTCCAGCTCTGAGATGGTGTACCATGCCACTTTTATCCATTTCTCAATCCTGTGAGGTTGGTACTTCAACTATAATTACTTCCACTTCCAAATTTATAGATGAGGAACTTAAGACACTTGAGCACCAAATGAGTTAGCCTCATAGGTGGTACTAAAACCTTGGTCTTCTAACTCCAAGCTCCATGCTTCTTTCCACACACCTACAGTGTTATAATACGACTCAAACCTGTAGAAAAACCTTATCATTCTCATGATCTATGCCTAGTTTATTAAGAGGGGTGACATGTATAGAATAGATAGCCTTCCAAATAGTCACTAGCAATTTAGGTCAAGCAAACATATATTATGCTTTTCTTTTCACCATAGCCTCCAACTTTGGAAGAAGGGAAGCTAGTTTTTTCCTTCCTTCCTTCCTTCTTTCTCTTCATTCATACTTCCATTTCTCTTCCTTTCTGAGTCTTACTTGGTATAGACCAAGGAATATATAATTCTGATTTCTAATTTAAAATCTTCAATTCCAGACAAGATAATATCCTAATTGCCTTATAGAAAAAGATGACAATTTTGAAGAACTTTATAATGTCAAGCTTTGAAGATCAAAGTTCCCCATGGGTATATAATCTAGTATTCAAATAGTAGGTATATTTTTAAAATTTTGTATAAAGTGCTCCATTTTCATATGGCTAATACTTATGTATATATATTTATTGTTGTTCAGTCATGTCTGACTCTTCATGATCCCATTTAGGATTTTCTTGGCAGAGATACTGGAGTGGTTTACAATTTCCCTCCCCAGTTCATTTTACAGATGAGGAAGCTGAGGCAAAGAGAATTAAGTGACTTGCCCAGGGTCACCCAACTGGTAAGAGTCTGAGGCCACATTTGACCTCAAGTCTTCCTGACTCTAGGCCCAGGTCTCTATCCATTATGCCACCTCACTGCTCATAAAAATATATAAATATATAAAAACTCCAAACATATAGACATACATATATACCCCAGAAAGCAGTTTCTCTTTTACAAGTGATATTATGGCTTGGGTCACATATATGAGCTGTGACAATGAAATAGTGCACTGTTTTATGTAAAATAACCCAACAACTCTAAATGATGTTTGCTTTCCTAAAAATATTTTTGTAAGTTTTCTTTTGGACCTATCTTTATAACTTGTATTACACCCTTTGAAATATACTCTGTGGTGGTATGTTTTTATCCTTCGAGGTAGACTCAATTTTTGAGAGTGGTCAAAAGTCATTTGGAACCAATTCTGATAAATGATAGATGATTAAACTGGGAAATGTCACTTTTTTATACAACTAAATGTAGTGATGAGGCTGTTTTTTTTTCTTGATTGTCTCAATCAAGGTTCTGAAGGCAAATGAAAAAGAAATATCCCCTAGAAATTAGCTGTGCAAACTCTTCATCTTCAGTATCAGTGTCTAGCCTCCCAAGGGGACCGCTTTGAATAATAATTCATTTAAATGAACAAAGTCTGCTATGTCTGCTTTTAAATCAGTTCATTGCTCCTTCAGACCAGAGTGATAGTAAATAAGTATCTGAGTCTCAATTTCCTCATGTGTAAAATGAAGCAGTTGGTCTGGATGGTTCCTAAGGTTCCTCTTCCAGCACTAAATCTCAAACCTTGCTTTAATCAAAGCATATATTTTGTAGATGAATTTTCATTCCTTACCACTGTTTCATTTTTTATCATTGCTTCAAGCCAGTTGAAGTCAACACTCTTAAATAAAACTGCAACAAACAAGTCGTTAGAATAATACTCGAGGTCAGACAATGGAGCTCCCTCTGGATACGTCATCCTTATAGTAGTTTTATTCCCAACGTGATCTGTATATCCCTGAACTGGTGCACTGTTTAACCTATTTTTTTTAAAAAAAGGAAAAGTAAATTTTAAAATAAATACCACACTTTATCATACTAATTACCTGTAATTGACCTTCAAACAAGGTTATGCCACACAGTAAAATCATAAATGTGCACATTTAGTAGTCCTTTTCATATCATTCACAAATTTAAGACTGCCATTCAACTCCACTGGATCAATTTTCTTCATTTTAAAATAATTAATCATCAACAACAAAAATCTAACAGTGGAATAGTGACAGTTATAAGAGGTGGTTGTTAGAGAAAATCTTTACAGAAGCCTATTTTCTCATGTTTTCATAAATGATACCTGAAATATACATATACCATCCTCAAAAATTGTATTTATACAAAAAGGAGGCATGTGGGTCAGTAGTTGTTAATGTTGGCTTGGTTACTGATTCTTTTTGGTAATAATGAAAGAAAGAAAGAAAGAAAGAAAGAAAGAAAGAAAGAAAGAAAGAAAGAAAGAAAGAAAAAAGAAAGAAGGAAAGAAAGAAAGGAAGGAAGGAAGGAAGGAAGGAAGAAAGAAAGAAAGGAAAGAAAGAAAGAAAGAAAAGAAGGAAGGAAAGAGAGAAGAGAGAAAGAAAGATGGGGTGATTAGGTGGTGCAGTGAATAGAACACCTGTCCTGAAGTCAGGAGCACCTGAGTTCAAATCTGGCCTCAGACACTTAACACACTTACTAGCCGTGAAACTTCGGGCAAGTCACTTAACCCCAACTGCACCCCCAAAAAACAAGAAAGAAAGAAAGGAAAGAAGGAAGAAAGGAAGAAAGAAAGGAAGGAAGGGAAGGAAAGAAGGAGGGAGGGAAGGGATAGAAACGCACATAAAAGTATATGTACGTTTCTATACCATGTTGTTTTTAAACTTCATTGATTCTACTTCTTAATCCTGTAAATAAACATCGTGACTTTCTAATTTTGCCTCTCAAATAAAGTCTAAAAATGGCTATCATCCTGTTATCTTATATTTATTGTTCCTGCATTCCTATTTATTCATTTCAGTATCACACACACCTTAAAAATCTTACTCTATTATTTTCCATCTATATTCTTTTTCATTCTTTTGGAATATTATGGTCTGAAATATCTTGAAAGTCAATCTCTGATTATCTTTAAAACTGTGTTGTCTGCAGCACAGATTTCTTCTGTTTGTATGCATTTTGGTCATCCTTCCTACAATCTCCTTAAGTGCCTTTTTACCTTCCTTACCAAGCACTCCTGGCACTTAGGTAGTTAAGTAAAAATTATGAGAAGGTGTCACTAAAGAAATGCTGGCAAGTTTGTTCCATTTCACACCCATTTGGTGCCCTACTTGTATGGCAGGTCCTCAGTCTTTGCTAGCTTCTTTGTTGACCTCCCATTATCTAAGTGTGAACATCCCTCAGCCTCTGCCCTGCGTCTTTTTCTCTATCCAATCTTTCTCTTGATAATCTCAACCACTTCTACAGGTTTATAATATTCCTACATAGTAACTCCCACATTTGGATAGTCAGCCCTAATCCTTCTCCTCGATTCTAGTCCCACAATGGATCACAGACTTGTAGGCTCATAGATTCATAGATCTTCATCTCCATATCCATATAGGCTCATAAACCAGGAAGGGACCTGATATCATCTACTCCAGTTTCCTCCTAGCCACCTGCCTAGGGGATAACTTCACCAGGATGTTCCATTTGCATCTTAGACTCTAAATGTCCCAGATCAGACATATCATCTGCCCATCCTTCAAACTTCCCTATTCCTGTTAAGGGCATCATTTATCTCCCAAACAGGTTTGTAACCTCAAGGTCATCCTTAACCTTTCTCTTCTCCCTTATTGCCATAGCTAATCCCTTGTTGAGGCCTGTCAAGTCTATCTCCGAAATACCTGTCAAATCAGTCTTCTCTGGAATGACATATCCCCAACCCTAGGTTTCAGCTCCCATTACCTCTCTCTCCCCTAGACTATTGTGATAATCTCTTAGTCTCCTGTCTTCTAGTTTATCTTTTTCCCATCCATTCTCCACAAAGCTGCTATGATAATCTTAGAGTACATATCTAACCATGTCACTCATGCCCCTGCTTTGCCTTCCCCAAATTTGGCTTTCTATGCACTTAAGGACTTCTACAATTTGGCTCTCAACTTTTTCCATGACTCCCCCTCATAAACTTGAATTTTTAACCGAAGTTATTCTTCATACTCAACATTCCATTCCTTTGTGTATTTGCACAAACTCCACCCCACAAGCATAAAATGCATTCCTTTCTCACCTCTTGTTTCTTGGAAACCTTATCTTCCTTCAAGGTCTAATTCAGGGGCTCATTCCTCCATGCAGCCTTTCCTGATCCCTCCAATAGCTAGTCTTCTCTCCTCAAATTATCTTATACTTATTTGTTTTAATGCTGTCTTCTCACAGAAGGTTGTAATCTACTTGAGGGAATGGATTATAATACTTCTTTTTTCTTTTCATCCCCACCTGTAGCTCCCTGCACATAAGTCAGGGGCTTTGCTGAATATAACTAAATCTCTAAATGTTTTGGGAATATCTTGGCTTTGTTAAGTTTAATGCCAAGTTTTCTGTGGGCTTGTTTTCCCAATACTTCTCACAATCTTCTCCCACTTCCTCTAGAATATTTTGAAAAAAGATTCATACCCCAAATCAGTGTTGCTTTTAGTTGCTAGATATCCCTTCTGGGCTGAGCGAGTTTCGGGGCTCCTTTGGTCTTCTTACTGTGGCATTTGTTTTCCATAATTTAAACTTATCTCAGAAAGAGTGATAATCAGAGTCAATGCCTTTACTTTTTCCCACTTTCCATTCCCCCCTCCCCAGGTGTTAAGCTTGTTCAAAAAAGTTGGACTGGAATTGTAGAAATTTCACAGAAGATTTTCTTCTCATTCTTAATTTTTCATTTTAATTTGGTTTTATTTTGACTTTGCTTTAACTAGTGGATGACCATAACAGAGAGCTAATTTGGGACTGAATCCCATACTGATAGTTGTTTCATGTCTGTAAAGACAGTTTCATATGCATGTGAAGTTGTTTGTCATGTTTACCACAATTAGTGTCTTCTTTGTGAAGAGAGTATTTGTGATACAGAGTGCACTGTACAGTGGGAAAAGCCTGTGTGACCTCAGGAAAGTCACTTAAACTCCCTGGGCTTCATTTTCCTCATCTGAGAAATTGAAGATGGGATGGGATGACCTCTAACATCCCTTCCAGCTCAAAAATCTATGAAGCAAACATTTTAGTTCTTTAATTTTGTATCTTAAATCATATTTCCCAAAAGAAGCATTTACTTTCCACTGTTTTGAATGAATGAAATGAATGGAAAAGGTACTTATTAAATGCTTACTATATGCCATGCTTTGTGCTAAGCACTGAGGATACAAATTCAAAAATAAAGACAGTCTCTGTCTCAAGGAGTTGACATTCTAACAATGGAGGGAGAAAGAGAAGGAAGGAAGGAAGGAAAGAAGGAAGGAAGGAAGGTGGGAAGGAGAGAGGGAAGGAGGAAGCCTTTATTTATTACAGGGACTGTGCCAAGTGCTTTACAAATATCTTATTCAATGAAGACACCCCATATAAGGTGTGGTAACTAAGAAGTATTATTTTGATTGGGAAAGTTAGAGAGATGGTGAGTAGAGCCATAGGAGAATAGAATGTTCCACACACCCTAAAAGCAATGGCAGCTGACTGGATTATTATACTAGAACTGGAAAGAAAGGTTGAAGAGTATGGGGGATTTGGAGGAGGTACATATATAAGAACATGCTGGAACTGGGCCTAAGTATAGTGGGCAACTGAAGTAACCACTAGTGGGGATATCTTGTTCAGCCCCTGTTCTGGGAATGAAGGGCTCATATCCTTTGGGGCTTGATTTCTGGTCTGGGTGGCATGGTGGCTGACAAGGAAATGACCTGGGATTAAAGTGACCTTGGCCAGGGTATGAAGTCACTGTGTATTAAGGAACATGGTAATTTGGTTTAGAGGCCTTTGTGAAGTTTTTGAGAACATTTTTCTCTTTCTCTATCCTCTGAAATGCACACTAAATATAATTATCTTAACAATGATCTTTTTGCTTAAGCTCATCTCAGACACAAAGTCAAACAACCAAATGAGCCATGAAGTGGTTTCTTGTTACTTTGGGGAGAATGGAGAATCAACTTCATTCACTCTTAATACCAGCCCACTTGGAGGAAAATCTGCAAAGAGTCGGTATGTTTCTGAGCCCTCTTCACTCTTGACCTCTTGGCAGCCTTTGATACGACCAATCACCTTTTCTCCTTCATACTGAATTCTCTCCAGGTTTTCATGACCCTACTCTCTCCTGGGTACTCCTCCAATGGTGTTGGACCATTTCTCAGTCTTTTCCGCTGGATCTTTGCCCAGGTCATGCCCATTAACTGTAGATGTCCCCCAAGGCCTCATCCTGAGCCTTCTTCCTTTCTCCCCACATACTATTTTCCCTGGTGATCATCAGCTCCCTTGGGTTCAATGACCATTTTGTACTGATTATTCTCAGATCTACTTATCCACTAACCATATGTGACCGGATATCCCATAGCCATCTCACAGTCAACATGGCCAAAACTGAACTTATCTTTCCTCCCAAGCCCTCCTCTTTTCCTAGCTCTACTATTACTGTCAAGGGCACTGTTTTTCTCCTGCGTATTCAGGCTTGAAACCTGGGGGTCATCCTCAATTCCTTACTCTCTCTCACCCTTATATCCAATCTATTGCCAAGTCCTGTCTATTCTACCTTCAACACATAACAGCACACATACATGTATGTATGTACATATATCTTCATTACACTTCTCCTGTCACATTGCCACTGTCCTAGTACAGGTCCTCATCACCTCCCACCAACACTACTGCAATAGCCTCTGAGTGTTCTCTCTAAGTCAAGCCTGTTCCAACTCAAGGCCACCCATGAGTCTTTGAGTGGAGACTCAACTATCAAACTGATCTCCCTAAAGCACAGATCTTACCATGTCACCCCTCTATTCAATCAACTCCAACTGCTCCCTATCACCTCCAGGATCAAATCCCCTCTTTGGCATTCAAAGCCCTGGCCTCTTCCTGCCTTTCCAGTCTTCTTCTACATTATTCTCCAAATGTGCTTTATTATCAAGGGCCTTCTTTGTTGTCCATCTCCCAACATGGGACATTTTCAGCGGCTGCCCTCATGCCTGAAATTCTTTCCCTCTTCATGTCCATCTCTTGGCTTCCTTCAAGTCCCAGTTAAAATCTTGCCTTCTACAGAAAGCCTCTCTTGGACCCTCCCCCACCCCAATTTTAGCACCTTCCCTTTGTTAATTATCTCTGATTCATTCTGAACATATCTTTGTAAACAGAATGCTGTCTCCTCCATTAGATGGGAAACTTCTTGAGGATAGGGGCTGTTAGCACTGTGCCTGGCATGCTGTAGGTGCTTAATAAATGATGGCTGACTTCTTTGAGCTTCATGGTCACATGGGTAGTGAGCAAGTCAAAACAGCGGTGATTCTATATCTTTAGGACTACGTCAACCTTAACTGATTCTTATTCTCTTCTGCCCCCTTTTCTGCTACCCTTCCCCTGTCAAAGCAGAAGGATGGAGGCTGATAATATCTGGTTCTGGCTGGTCCTGAGGAAGCAGACATAGTCTGCTTTCCAGTGTGGTGGAATCTGATACAGCTCCACTGGCAGAACATTCAGAATCTAAGGCTCCCCTCCACGGTGGCCCCACGAGGAAGTGGAGAGCCTGATCCATCTTTTTAAAGCACCAGATTCAGTATGGCACCCCTCTGTCTAGGAACTCATAGCACCAAGCACCACCTCCTTGGCCAGGTGTTTGGTACCTGCCATGACTTGGTTCTATCTTTATTTTCTACAAGTTCCTAAGAAGAGCCTCCCGGCTGCTTCTCTCACGTTTCTGTCATTTTTCCTATTGTATTTATATCTGGTTTTGCCACACACCTAATATCTTCAATTATTTCATGTGTATCGCCTTTGTCTAATTAGGGAGCGAGACTCCATGTGTCCCACACAGCATTTAGTACAGTCCTCATCACACAGGAAAGACTCAGTAAGTACTTACAAACTGAATTCTCTAAGAAACAAATTCAATTTTAATAGTAGACTAGCACCTACCTGATCACAATATCAAACTGATTCACAATGTGGCCCAGTCCAAGTCCATTTAGGATTCCTCCGTTTCCCATAACAACACAATGTTTACAATGTTTTGCTTTCAAGTTTTCGGGCAAATCGTGCTCAGGCATAAGTTTTAGAAGGTTCTTTACTTTACTGGAGACCTTGCGAAATCCGAATGGAGGATCATATTTATAAATATCTTCATTCCTTTCCATATCTTCTTTTACAAAGGGGGATGAGTCCGTGCCATATTTCTGATCAAATAATCGTTCCATCTCCTTTTTCACAAAATGGGGTCGACATTCCCCTTGTAATACTTGGCGAGCATATTTCTGTGCTCTCTAAAATGGAGAAAAAAGCAGAACTTGATCTGAGAATAAGTTTTATATATTATAAGCATTTAGTTTTAGATGCCAAGTATCTTAAAAGCTGGCTCTTCTATGTGATTCTTTTCATTTAATGAACATAAAACATACATTTTTCTCAAGTTAAGAGGATTTATGTATAAGAAAAAAACAGAGGTTTGGAGCTATAAGCAGACTAAATTATCAAGCACTATTTATTTCAAGAGTACCCACTAATAATTGATGGTCTTATGTCAGTTACCATGTATGACAAATTAAGTAAGTACAATCCAACTCTGATAAGAATTTTATAAACTCCTCTAAAATAACTGAGATTTTTAAAAAATCTATGTTCAGGTGTTAAAGACTTTACTTTTCAAGTTTGCTCTTTAGTGTTATACTATCCCATAACAGGAATGGGGAACCTGCCATAGAAGCTTCCTATTTTTAGGTCATGTCTTAAATTCAGTCAGACTGGTAAAAACAAAAACAAACAAAAACCACCCAAAACCTCAGTCATCACCAATACACTAGGAACCCTACCTGTGTGTTGATGACTTTTTTTTTTTTACTTTTTGGAGGGCAATTGGGGTTAAGTAACTTGCCCAAGGTCACACGGCTAGGTTTTTTGTTTGTGTGTGCATTAAGTGTCTGAGGCCGGATCCTAACTCAGGTCCTTCTGACTCCAGGGCCGACGCTCTACTCACTGTGCCACCTAGCCACCCCTGGCATAATTCTTAAAGGAACAAAGTTTCACATATAAAACATCAAAAGTTATCAATCTTCTTCATGGCTGTGTCAGCAAGGTAGATGCAACTTAACAGCTTCATGGCCTTTGTACCCAAAGGCTTACTCCAAATAAGTCTAAGGAAGCCCAGGCTTTGCACCTAACTAGGTTCACATGCCATTCCCCCTGCCTTCAGGTGCCACTGGAATCTACCCCTGCACCATTTAAGATTGAGAGGTATGTGTCCTGGGGCTCAGAACTGGATCAGATGGCACCATCCAAAGCGGTATGGTCTGAGTTTGTGAAAAGCCAGCGATAAGGACAAACTGTAGAAGCAGGAAGAGATCCATCACCAAATTATCTGGAGCTGGGGCCGGGGGGAGGAAGAGCAAGAGGTACAAGTGTATGTGGGAAAGCCATGGCAGCAATGAAGGAGAGGGACCTAAAGGAAAGAGCAGAAGGGACTTCCTGAAGCCAAGGAAGAATCAGTGAAAGCTGGACTGGAGATCCAGCCAGCCAAGGGCCCCCCACCCTCTGTCACATAGCTGAGAGTCCTGGCTGGGCCTTGGGCAGATACAACTTTATCTTCCCCAGCTCTTCTTTCTCATGAGCCACAGGTGGCTGAATAGGAAGCAGCTACCAGCACAGGAATGGTCAATACTTAATTTGTGGGTTTTGAGGGAATTACAATTAGGAAAAATCAATCCATAATACTCCACATATGATACATACCAGAGGCTGCTAGATGGCTCAGCAGATAGAGGGCTGGGTAAGAAGGAGGCAGGAAGACCAGAGTTCAAATCCAACCTCAGACACTTCTCAGTTGGGTGACCCTGGGCAAGTCACTTCACCCTGTTTGCCTCAATTTCCTCACTTGTAAAATGGTTGTTGTGAGGATTAGGGATACTATTTCTAAAGGGCCTAGCACAGTGCCTCATACACAGTAAATGCTATATAAATCTCATTCCCTTCCCCAGGTAGAAGCAGGAAACCGAAAACCTGGATTCTAGTCCCAGGCTTGGCACCAGCTAGCTGAGTGATCTTGGTTAATAATCTCCCTATAATTCACTTTCCACCTCTGCAAAAGAGGAATGACTTCCATACCATTGTTTTTCATGCTCCAAAGCAGTAAAGGTTTGTTTTGTTGGGTTTTTTTTTCCCCCATCAGCCCACATTAATTTACATGAAATTCCTCCGGCTTTATCTGTAAACAAGGCCACACCTGTATTTTGCTCAGAGTCAGACACAGACTTCACAACTTTTTCAGGAAATACTCCCCTGTCCTGTGGCAGCAGGAATTTACTGGAATGTGAAACAACAGGCAAAATTCAAGTGGCCTGGAGCTGTGGTGAGAATAGGATAAATAATTTTCCTTTCTCCCTATTCACACTGATGTGACTCTCCAACTATCCAAAAACAAAAAAACAAAAAAAAAAAGAGAGAAATGAGAAACTATAATTTTTTAATAGAGCTGCCGTTTTTGTTCGGTGTCTGACTTTTCATGATCCTGTTTGTGATTTTCTTGGCAGAGATACTGGAGTGGTTTGCCATTTCCCTCTCCAGCTCAATTTATAGACAAGGAAACTGAGGCAAACAGAGTTAAGTGACTTACCCAGGATCACACATAGCTAGTCAGTGTCTGGGGCCAAATTTGAACTCGGGAAGATAAGTCTTCCTGACTCCAGCCTGGTGCTCTATACACTATGGTGCCTCCTAGCTGCCACCTTAATAGAGCTACCCAGTGCTTAACAAAACATCCTGGGGGCAGGTAGGTGGCACAATGAACAGAGCACCTGCCCTAGAGTCAGGAGGACCTGATTTCAAATCCAGCCTCAGACACATAACACTTATTAGCCATGTGACCTTGGGCAAGTCACTTAACCCCACATGCCCTGACCTCCCCACTCCAAAAAGCAAAAAAGAAAAGAAAAAAAAAGAAAAAGTGTTTGTTTTTAAAAACAAAACAAAACAAAAACAAAAACATCCTGAAGGACTGGAGAAGTACACTGACAAGAAGAGCCCAATGGGCACACTATGGACTTACTAGTATATACCTGCAAGGGTGCCAATAGAATTAGAAAATCTGGAAAATAACTTCAAGATGACTGACTTCCACCTGAAAGATGAATCCCTTCACCTGCAAACAATATGGTGTCCCATGCTACTAGACACAACTATTCCTTACTTGGAAACTTAAAAAGTTTTGTGCAATATGCGAGGTTACAGTTAAAAACAGAAGAGTTTTCCTGCTTTTCTTCCAATTATTTTTCAGAGCAATGTTCTTCAATTTTCCAGGGATGGAGAACCTGTGGTCAGGTGTGGCCTCAAGGCCGCAGGTTCCCCACCCCTGGACCAGACCATGCAAGAAGAGGAATTTCTGATATGTGATGACCTTTATGAGATCTGCACTCACAACACACACGGAAAAGGTTTGACTGACTGAGAGTACTTCCCAATACATGAGCTACAAGCCTTCGGTACAAAGGGTCTGTAAGAGACCATGTCTCAGAGAAGGTCCAGTGGTGAAGGCCTGATTTCAAATCACAGCCCAGCCACCTCACTGTATGTCCTTGGGCAAGTCACTTTACCACTGTGAGTTCTTTGTTTATAAGATGAAAGGGATGGATCTAATTTTTAAGGTCCCTTCCAGCTTTAAATCCTATGACCTTAGGTATACTACTTGGGGTTTCTCAAAAAGGAAAAAAAATTCAGAGAGGATAAAATTAGCCATTCAAACACACACACACACACACACACACACACACACACACACACACACACACACACCCCAACCAATCAAAATTCTACATTGCCATGTTAAGAGTGAGGGATTTTTTTATTTGTTAAAAAGTTATTAGCTAGCAAATACCCATGTTTCTGAAACAGAATTTTGGGCTGTAATCAAGTAAAATTCAGTTATTTTGTCACATGTTTAATGGTAAGCATAACAGCAATTGTGTTATATCCGAGCTGTTAAGCTCATGGCCCCAGGCAACATGCCATGGCAAAGCCAAACCAGATAAAAATGTAATCGGGAAATGTTTAATGGAATAAGTAAAAATACAATATAATGAAGACAAATTTGATTTGTGGTTTTCTAAGTCAGTATGTGGCCTGCAGGGACGTGCTTCTCTTTGAGTCTGACACCATTGTGGGTCACAATAACTGAGCATAAAACAATATGGAGAATTCATATAATGAATGTAACTTCTGAATGTGACAACCAAATGGAAATCTTGCAGTTTTAAGAAGATCTTCTGTTGGTTGTCCAGAATCTATAAATAGCATCAGTGAAGCTTTAATCTTTACCTAGTGTGGGCAGGGACATTCACATCCATCAAAAGACAAAGGCACTTGATCTGACAATCAGCAGTAGCAGCAAAGGGCAGGCAGAAGTGCTGATGTAATGTTTTAAAATTGTCCAAGTGCTTCACGTATGGACCAGAGCCACTGTGTTGGTGTCCGGCACATGGGAGGAGCTGAGCTGGGAAGACCTGGCTTTCAGCTTCTCTCAGGTATTTGCTATCTGTGTGTCCCTTCAGAAGTCACTTAATAAGAGAGTCTGGATGGGACAGTCCATTTCAGCCCTAGGAGGCAGACAGCAAGAGGGACCAGTCTTGTGATTTCTTTGGTCTAGAAGGTCAGCACCTTCTCTGCACCTCAGAGAAGTCCCAGATCACTCAACCAGTATGTGCTGGAGGTGAGTCTCAAACCCAGGTTTCCACTGTGCAAAACTGTAATTATCCCTATTTTGCAGGTAAGTAAACTGAGGCTCAGAAAGGTTAAATAAAGAGCCCATGGTCACACTGCCAGTAAATTCCAGAGACATGATTTGAACCTGTCTTCCTTATCCAAGAGCAGTATTCTGCCTACTACTGGATTTCCCACCCTACCTCCTGGATTCCCTTTTCCTCTCCTCCTAAAATAGCTTCCTGAAGTCTTCCCTGTTCTTCCTTCTTTCTGGCCCCATCTTCTGCTGCTCTCCCTTTCCATCCTCCCACCTCCAGAACCCAGTCCAGTTATCTCTATGCCCTTCCCACAAGGCCTGACCCTGAAAGTCCTGGGTCCTAGAAGCTTTGGGGTGGCAGCCTTTGGACAGATGAACAGTGGGGTAACAGACCCAAAACAGAAGAGGCAGATAAGTAGAGTTGGAAAGTGAGATTTGGGATGAGTGGGTCCACATCCAAGGGCTGGAAGGTATCAAGCTCTTTTCCCAGAGCCCCCTGTAGCAGTGGAGAAGCTCTATGGGACATCCAGAATATTGATTCTGGATCCTTGGGGCTTCTGGAAGCACCAGCCTATGCCCAAGCACAACATGCACCAGGCCCAAGAACCAGCTCATTCATATCAAACCACAAGTAATAGCTCTCAGGAAAGACAGAGTGGCAAGGCTTACCTTATAACACTCTTTGGTGGCATATGTGAATGACACTATCCCCCTTCTGTAAGAAGCAGTTAAGACTCAGGGATGAAGTTCTTCACCTCCCTGGCCTTCAAGTCAGTACAAGACCCCAGCTCTCATGGCTGTGGACCCAGTGCCAGCTGGTCCTTCTGTTTCATTCTGAACGTCTGACATCAGTTCAGGTGAGGGGGAGAAAGGAGCAGGGGCTGAGTGGGTGGAAGAGACACACGGGGAATCCAAAGGCCTGAGGACCTTCACGTTCACAGCTGCCCCCTTCTTTCTCTAACCTGGTGCCTATATAACCCTGGGCTGCCACCACCGCACTCATGCTCCTGGAGGCCAAGGCTACAGAAAGTCAGGTTTTTCACTAGATTTCCCTCTGCCTCAACTAGGAAAGAACCCAAAGGGGAAGTAAGCTTTCCTTCCCGGATATTCTATGAGGATAAGAAGGATGGAGACCCAGACAGAGTCACACCTTTAATGAAGCCTCCCAGACACCCTTTCTCAGTGGCCAGCTTGCCTTTGAGGCACTGAGGTCCACATCTGTCTCCTATTCCTCAGTACCCCAGACTATATTACTGTGTCTTGAGGACATAAAGGCAGCCAGATCCAGAGTTAATGGCATTCTGCCCCAGGTAGACCCTCTCAACACTCCCTCAGTCTCCAAGGCAATACACCCTGAAGAGAGAACCTATCTGAGAAAAGAAAGGGCACCTTTTCTTTTCTTTTCTTTTTTTTGGAGGGCAGTTGGGGTTAAGTGACTTGCCCAAAGTCATATGGCTAGTAAGTGTGTCAAGTGTCTTTGAACTCAGGTCTTCCTGGCTCCAGAGCCGGTGCTCTATTCACTGCACCACCTAGCTGCCCCAGAAAGGGTACCTTTTCTGCTCTACTCTCTTGGGGTAAGTCTTCTCTCCCTCCTCTGTGTCTCTTTCTCTCTCCCTCCTCTCTCAGCTGTGTGTCTCTCTCTATTGTCTCTCCTTTCTGCCTCCTTGTCATACACACACACACACACACCCTAGGTACTCACTATATCAGTGGAGAAAAAGGATGTAGAAAGAGAATATGGAAAACCAAACATCTACTTGAAATTTTGCCTATGGCTGGATGTTTTTAACCTGAGGTTTACAGACCCCCCCCAAGGAGTCTATGAGTGAGAACGGGAAAAAAAGTTACATCTTTATTTCATTAAAACTGGCTTCCTTCATAATTTGTTGCATTTTATTTTATGCATTTAAAAATATGATTCTGACAAAGTGTCTGTAGACTCCATCAGATTATCAAAGGAGTCCATAACACAAACAAGATTAAGAATCTCCACCTTAGACAGATAGATAAAAGGTGTGTGTGAAGCCATATGAAGTCACAGGCAACTGTGCATATGCAGGTACCAGAGGAAATATTGGTAACAAGTAAGTCGGTTATGCACAAAATGTAATCTCAGGCTAACGAGTGGCCTCTAGCTAAACCAAGAGAAGGCCAAGTTTCTCACTGACCACATGGCCAAAAACTCAAACTGACATCTATGTGCTCTGTTCCCCTCCCCAAAAAAACATTTAAATGTACTTTCATATTAGAGTCGCTCTTTCAAAGCCGTTAAGCTTCTTCCCTTGAGATACTGGTGTTGGTTTTTAAGCCACACCTAGGAAGGGACCTCTCTAAACAACAGACACAGAAAACCACAACCACCACAACGTGTCCTCTTCTATTAACGAGATTCAACCTGGTAATCTCCCAGAACATCCCATACTGGGAAGAAATTAGAGATTCTTCCAGTATCCTGATAACTTTGAGCCTTGCCTCTCTTCCAGTGTCTTGCATGGTTTTTCTCCTGATAAGACTAGGTACAGGGATGAGGGCTGGGTGACACACCTTTCCTTCTCTGTACAATTTCTTATGTTAAATTTTCCTCTTGGCACAAGGGGCTCAAACCACTGCATGTTAGCTTTAGAATACAGCAGGACACCTGGATTTCCCCTCCACTCATTTGTTTGAGGTTTGGTGAGAATGTTAAAAATAATTTTATTTCTTTGTAGCCTAAAGATAGAGAGTCTATAATGCAATGAAGAAGTCATTTTTTTGGTTTTCAGATGGTATAACATCACCGTTAAAAAAAAAAAAACAACATATAAAAATGTAACTGGGAAATGTTTAACAAAGCAAAATACAAAACCACACAGGAAATGTTAATTTGTGATCTTCTGAGTCAATACGTGGCCTGTGGAAATCTGTTTCTTAATGAGTCTGACATTACTGTGCTACATGATAAGTAAGCAATCAAGCAGTTTTTTAAAAAATTCAAAAACAAACCTTGGCTGCACTAATAAAGGGCTAATAATTCCTATGGAAAGACAGGAAGCTATCTCAGGTAAAGAAAAGAAGAAATTCTTTCATAAAGAGGGAACATAAGCGAATTCTAAGTATGAGGAACAAATAATCTTCAAGAGAAAATAGGGGTTGCCACCTCACACACCTCCCTATAGTCATCTCCAACTCTAGTTTATGGCTATATGCTACTGGAGAGTGGGGTGGGGAATGGGAAAGGTTAACTCACACCTCTTCTGGTTTCCCCAGTATTCTGGTTCACAATAACTCCACAAAAATATTATAAAAATGACTGGTTGTAATGCATAAAATGTCATTTTCAATTTGTCCTGAGGGATGCAATACCATTTGGCAAATACTTGTCAAAGACCTAGTAAATGTGGAGTCTATGCCAGGTACTAGGGAGCATTGTAAAGATAAGAATGAGATAATCTCCACCCCTCTGGAACTTCTGCTCTGATGGAAGTAGGGGATGTATACGTCCAAATCACATAAATATGTGAGGTACTAGATTTTATTGCATATGTTACTAGCCATCCCTTTTTATTGATAAAGAAGTTGAAATTAAGCAGCTTAAGGTCAAAGACACAGCAATTATAGAACTAGGTCTTCTGACCCAAATGCCAGTAGTTTTTCCACCACACCAAGCTGTGTGTCCCTATGCCAAGGATCTGAACATGGGTGACAGAAACAGGAAAACTGAGAGGAACAGGGCTAGGGGAAAGATAGTGTGATCACTTTGGGATGAGTTCAGTTCCAGGTGCTGGCAGGACATGCAGGTGGGTGTCTGCAGCTGTAAATGTAGGTCCAGAACTGGGGAGAAAGTCAAGGTGAAGCTTGGGAGTCAGCCACATAAAAAGCAAGTGAGGCAGCCAAGGGAGAAAATGGAGGAAGAGAAGAGAAGCGGGCCAGGAAGAGAATGTTAGAAAACACTAATATTAAGGGATAAGGGAGAAAAAGAGTCAATAAATGAGACAGGATTAGGAGAACCAGGAAGACTAGGGAGAAGATGAAGATTGACAGAACCAAGAGTTACAGAAGGGGGGTGGGGAGAGAGTAAGGAATTAGTGTTTATTAAGTACCTACTATGTACCAGTCACCATGCTAAGTGCTCACAAATATATTCTCATTTGATCCTTACAACAACCCTGTGATCAAGGGTTATTTTTTCAAAAATATTGTTTCAAAGAGTTTGGTGGGGGAAAGGAGGGCAGAGATGGGCTAATTGCTTGAAATATCAAAAGAAAAGGTGGATTTGTTGTTGTTCATTTGTCTGCTTATTTTAGCTTGAGGAGAAAAGGATCAGTAACTGAAGGAATTTATTGAATATTTGGAAAAAATTCATTATAAACTGAAGGGAGCCAAAACATCTGATGCAGGAATCAGGCTGGTCCTAGATAAGTTAGCTCCGGGTTTTCCAGTGAGGCTACCAGTCCGTATTGTCCACTCCTGGTTTTCCCAAGTGATGTGGATGTAAATCAGAGCTTGCCCGATATCCTGAAGATCCAGGGCCCTGCCCAATTCTGGGATTCTAGCCAGAAGGTGTTAGCTGCCTTTTTATGATTATTTATACATTTTTAGATACTATTCATGTGCATGGATACAGCAAGAACATGATTACCATCAAGACCTACTTGGCATCACTGTCTAGCATCTTGAAACTAAACAAAGCAGTATCAGAAAACTTAGTGACTTATAGTTACTTTCTTTGTCTCATTACTCTATAAAAACCTTGCTCATGGTATCAATAAACAGATTGCTTTGACAATCTCACCATGGTATCAATAAACGGATTGCACTGACGATCTCGCCTGGCCCACGATTTATTCTGAACTTCCATGGTCTTGCATGTCATTTTAGAGCTGGCATAAGAAACCCCTTAGAGTTGACTCTACAATAAACTTTTGGAGATGGCATTAACTGTTTGTGTAGTGATCCTTAAACATGTTTAGTTCATCCAACCTAAAGGAACCAACTCAACAGTTTGATAAAGTGTTTCCCTCAACTAAACTGGCCATAGATGCACTTCTGGGAAACATTTTGATGGAACCTAGAAGTTCTGGTTAGGAAGGTTGGGAAGTATAGAATATGCTGAGGAAAGGAGATAAAGTCTGTTTTCTTCCTAAACAATTATCTTATATAATAAATAAAAATAAAAAAAATATTTTATAGGTCAGATGCCACTAGCATTGGAATTTTCTTAAGGAAAATCAACTTACATGCATGGAACAAAGTTTCAAAAATGCAGACAAAGCAAAACGTTTAAGAAATATCAAACCTTTACACGCTCAGGATCCACATAATGCACTCTTTTCATGTCACATTCTTCAGCACTGTAACTTAATTTGAGGATATAAAGGATCCATACTCCAAACACAAGTAGCAAACATCTGTGGCAAAACAATTTAAAAATTAAATTACTTATTTGTGTACAATTCAACGGTGGTAATCCTAGAATTATACATAGAATATCAGAGATAAAGGGCCCTGGAGATCATCTATTAGAAATATATCTTACAAGAACAATAAAATTGAAACATTAAGTGAAGAAATCATTAAAATCAAAGCTTTAACATAACATTTCTGCTGTTTCCCCATAAGAAGGTGATAGAGCCTTGAGAACAGGCACCATCTTGCTTTTCCACCTCATGTCCCCATGGTGCTTTGCACATAGAAGAGAGGCACTTTGGGGGTGGCTAGGTGGTGCAGTGAGTAGAACGTCAGCCCTGGAATTAGAAGGACCTGAGTTCGGATCCGGCCTCAGACACTTAACGCACACACAAACAAAAACCTAGCCGTGTGACCTTGGGCAAGTTCCTTAACCCCAACTGCCCTCCAAAAAGCAAAAAAAAAAAAAAAGAAGAGAGGCACTTTAAAAATGACTTTTTCCCCCTTACATTCATTCATTTAGAAGAGTGAAAATTTTTACAATACTTCAGGTGGGAAAGCAACAATTTTTTCCTATTCAATAATTTCTATCAGTCAACTATTTACATGTTTCCTTTTATAAAAACATTGTTACAGAGTACATTTAATTACAAATTGTCCCAATACAATTCAAAACTTGCCTTCTGATCTGCAGCTATTTCAAAATTCAGTTAGTATTCACAAAAGGATGAGAAAACACACGTGCTGATGATCCTTGTTTTAACATTTAGCACTGGCTACTTTAAGACAAATTAAAAGCATTTAAAAGATTCAACAGAGTCAAATATTTAAGAAACAGATTAAGTCATTGTTATCATTAAAAGAAAAAATACAGAGGGCTGACACATTAAAAATGAAGGTTGTCTTTATATCTAAAGAAATTTAGCTGTACTATTGTTATTAGGCATTCAGGCAGAATGCCTTTGATGATAACAGGAACTGGTTTAATAGCTTCTAAGTTTCCATTATGATAGACTTCCCATGATAATCTAGATAATTACTCCAATTCTTCTCCTCTATATTCCCTATGAAAGAGTAATAAGGGCATGAAGACCAAGAACTGAAATCAAACTATTCTGAAGATGGCAATTTCCTTCTTTCTTCCACATCACACAAAACAAACTAAAAGATAAAAGAATAAGAGAGCTACATGAGTTTTAAAATTCCTTCATTTTTATCTTCTCATAGCTTAAGGCAATTTCCTTTGTTTATACTAGACACCACACTATTGCTAAATACAAGGTGATATTTAAAATTAGGTTCATTTAATGAAAGAAGCTTTTACATTAGACTGCTTTTCTTTGAATCCTTCTCTTGTAACTTTCATCATTTTAAGGCTCTTCTAAACCTTTTACCATTTTCCCACATCTTCCTTATATATAGCACCTTACTTAAGGATCCAATCTGTAACTGCCATTGTGCAATAGTTTTTAAAGTACTTCTTTCTTACCTCCACAAATTAAATCTATAGGCATTTAGTTACATCTGTGTTGCATACACATAAACATGTATAATCTAAAAAAGTTCTACCATGACACCCTCATTATGGCATGGAGTGGCTTTGGGTTTTTTAAAAGCTTTGCCAATACTCTGGCAGGCCCTCTGAAAGGGCCTCATGTCAGGCTTGTACCAATCATAGACTTAGGGCTGGAACTGGTTTAATGCCCTCATTTTCCAGATGGGGAACCCAGGGCACAGATATGTAAAATTTTTAAGCTTTCTCTATTAGCATTCCTCGACTTTTGTTGCATGCATTCCTGGGTAGGGAGTTCATAAAGGAATGTCAAGGTTAATTGTCTCATAAGTTGGTTTAGAAAAATAGTAAAGACCTCAGGGCATAAGTGTCTTAAGCTATTTTTAAAATGGCAACCACCAAAGGTGGCTCTAATATCTAGAGAGAGAGCTGACAAACTTCAGATGATCTGAGTAAATCCCAGAGCAAACTTGAGTTAACTCAACGCTTTCATGCCCCCACACAAATTCCAGGACCTTCCCTCTGCTCATCAGTTCCTACTTATCCTGTATGTAGCTTGTTTGTACTTGGCTGTCTTCTCCAGACTGTAAGCCCCTCGAGGGTGTGAACTGTCTTTTGCCTTTCTTTGTGGTGTTCCAGGGCTTAGCACAACCAGCACTTTAATAAATGCTTACTGACTGATTATTGGAGAAGATTCTATGCTTTTGGTAATTAAAGTGGGAAAGCAGACAGGGTTTAACCAATATTACTCAGCTACAGAGCTGATGACAGCTTTGGTGTTGCTGGGCTAGGGCTAAGGGCTCCAAGGAAGACCAGCAAAGTCAGAGGACATGTTACTTCTCAAAGGGGACACCAAGATCCTGCCTCAAGGTTGAGCTGCAAGAAGGCCGAAAGTATGGTTTTCTGGAGCTCACCATGAGCTTGCTAGGGTAGGGACACCTGTAACCCGTCAGGCCAGCAAAAGATGCCCTCATCTCACTTCTACTAAAACCAAGACTGCTTAGAGAGTAGGTCCTAGAATGACAGTCCAATGTTGTGGAAAGAGTGCTGAGCTTGGAATCCAGAAGTCCTTGGCTCAAATTCTATCTCAGAATTAATTTGTGATCACAGGCAAGTCAATTAACCTTTTTAACACCCCAGTTTCTTCATCTATAAAATGGAAGTAATAATCCCTGTGGTACCTATCTCAGAGAGGTCTTGTAAGGATTAAATGGGATAATGTATAGAAAGGGCTTTGTAAACTTCAACATCGCACCTATGGGGTATCAGTTGTCATTATCCCCCCAAATTGGCTCTGACCCCCTTATGTGCCTGGGGTGTCAATGGCACAAGGGGTAACAAGCACATAATACACGCTTCTCAAATTGTAAACAAGCTGTTTTCCACAAATGTGTTTATTCAGTTGTTTGGAACTCAAGACACATTTTCCCAAAGAATAATTTATAATATACTTTATAATATAACTCTGTGATCTCATCAATGTGGATACTTTCTGCAGTGGTGCAAAGTGCAAGCCTTCTCATCTTTTACAACTCATGTCCATGTCTTCCCATAAATCCTCCATAAAGGTTGCACCCAACATAATTGAGGCTTTCCTCAAGAACTTGCACCCTTCAGTGGGTACCAGGGCAACCTCTAACATTATCCAAAGGTTAATCTTCACTCTTTTTTTTTCACTTTTCCAAATGCTTTATTAACTTCTGGTTTACATCATTCATTTCCATCAGATTTTGAGTTATAGTTTTTTCCCTATTTTTTCCCTACCCTCCACCCCAGAATAGCAGTCTCACAGGATATTCCCTCACCCCATCTGCTCTCTCCCATACCTTCTCCGATACCCCCTTCGACTTTTTCAGTAGGGCAAGGTGAATCTTTGAGCCCCAATGTCTGTATATCTTATTTCCCAATTATATACAAAATAGTATTAATAATAGTATTTAAACATTTTTAAACATTTGATTTTAAAACTTTGAATTCCAGATTAATTTCCTTCTTCCTTTGTCACCCACCCTTACTGGGAAGATAAGCAATTCAGTATATGTTGTACATGTGTAGCTATCCAGAACATTACCACAGTAGATATATTGTAAAAGACTGACTATATTTCCCTCCCTCCTATCCCACTCCCCACTTGGTCTATTCCCTACTTTGATTCTGTCCCTTTTCAAAAGTGGGTGCTTCCAACTTCCCTCCCCTCCTTCCCTCCAACTCTCCCTTCCATTATCTCTCCTCTCATTCTCTTCTCCCCTACTCTCCTGTAGGGTGAGATATCCTATTTAGTATGTAAGTCATTCTCTCCCTGAGCCAGATTCAATGAGAATAAGGTTTTGCCTTTTTGACTTCCTGTTTTTCCCCTCCCTTGTAACCATTTTCCCTTGCCTCTTCTATATGAGATAGTTTACCCCATTCTATCTCTCCCCATCTCCTCTTGTTATATTCCTCTCTCACCTCTTAATTTCACCTTTTAAGTATCATTCCTTCCTACTGAATTCGACCTGTGCCCTCTATCTATGTATACCTGTAAACATATATAAACACATTCACATATGTATTCGTATGCCCATACACACTTCTTCAACTATTTTCATACTGAGAAAAGTTTCATCAGTTACAGTTATCGTTTTTCCATGTAGGAATGTAAATAATTCAACTTTGATAAGTTCATTATGATTTCTTTTCCCTGTTTACCTTTTCAAGCATCTCTTGCTTCTTGTATCTGAATGTCAAATTTTCTATTCAACTCTGGTTTTTTTTTTTTATCAAGAATGCTTGAAAGTCCTCTATTCCACTGAATGACCATATTTTCCCCTGAAACATGATAGTTTTGCTGGGTAGGTGATTCTTGGTTTTAATCCCAGCTCCTTTGCCCTCTGGAATATCATATTCCAAGCCCTTCAATCCCTCAGTGTAGAAGCTGCTAGATCCTGTGTTATCCTGATTGCATTTCCACAGTATTCAAATTGTTTCTTCCTGGCTGCTTGTAATATTTTCTCCTTGATCTGGGAATTCTGGAACCTGGTTATAATATTCCTAGGAGTTTTCTTTTTGGGATCTTTTTCAGGAGGTGATAGGTAGATTCTTTCAACCTCTATTTTGTCCTCTGGTTCTAAAACGTAAGGGCAATTTTCCTGGAGAATTTCTTGAAGGATGATTTCTAGGTTCTTTCTTTGATCATGGCTTTCAGGTAGTCCAATAATTTTTAAATTATCTCTCCTGGATCTATTTTCCAGGTCAGTGTTCATAATCAGTTGCTTCACAAACCCCAGTTCATAGACTGTTTACAAACTGGCTCTGCATCTCATGAGAACCTTGTCACATGGATTAGATAAGCTAGAGGAAATGCACCCTATGAATGTTGCCTTTCTCAATCTAAATAAAGCCAGAAGATAGGAGGCAGCTACCACAAAATGGAAGGATGGCTCACAGGCTCTTGGGAGAAATAAAGGAGCCAGGGAGTTAATTTCATCATGTACTCAAGGGAAATAAAGAAACAGTGCTTTGTGAATGTCGGGTGCAGAAGCAATGTTCATTTAATTGAACAGAGGAAGCCACAGCATAGTGGATGTCCCTTGCCTCAGAGTTAGGAAGACCTGTACCGTACTGCCAGTGTGACTTGGGCAGGTAGCTCTCCTTCTCTGGGTTCTGGGTAACTCTAAGACCATATGTTGCAGAGAAGATGAAGTCATAGGCCCAGAACTTATGCCCTTTCCTCTAATTAAACTGAAATGTCATCACTGGACATTTAGCTTTCTTGATTTGCAGTGATTATAATGAACATCAACACTTCTCCAAGAAATCCTCTATGAAAATAACTATTTACATGTCAGGAGCTGCTGCAGAAGAATGTGATGATATAGAAAAATCCCACAGAGAATCTCCAAACCAAGTAAACAAACCACCTAAAACTCAGTGACTGTGCTGTAAGAGGACAAGCAAAAACAGGTGGGAAAACAATCTGGTTTAGGGTTAAGAAGAAAAAGAGGCCAACGGACTATAGATTACCCCCTCGCTTCACGTCAGTGTTTCACAAATACTCTCTTCCAAAGAGAGTCAGAAAGCAATATACGTGATATACCCCCAAACATCAGATATGACTTCTTAGAGATCTGGTTGCTGTTTCAGAATCGGTCATCTGCATGCAGATAGACCGTCAAGTCACACTGTAGCTCCAAGCTGGAAAGGACATTAGAACATTAGAAACCACTTATTCCAGGCCCCCCACTTTACAGGAGGGGAAACTATGGCTCAGAAATGCTAAATAACTTGTCCAAAGTCATGCAGGTGATGAGTGGCAGAGCCAGAATTCAAACCCAGGACCTCTGACTCCAAAACCAGTGATTTTCCCTCCATGATGTTTCTGTAGCAAAAGTCAACATCAACATCAAAATGGAAGAAATAATCAAGATAAAAAGATAAGGCATGCAATCACAAAGGTTCCATATTGGCCTAATTTAATAAGCTAATGGTACCCAAAATGGGAAATGGATAAAAGAACATCACAAGCTATCATCACTGTGAAATAACAACCACAAAAAAGGGCCCAGAACCCATCTCAGTCCACAAAGGCTGGGTAAACACACACACAGGAGAGCCAACAACAGGAGCTGAGGAGATAAACTCGCTGAAAAAGACAGATGGTGAAAGATTAGAAGCAATTTCCCATAGAAATAGTGCTATTAAAATGTGTGTGTGTGTGTGTGTGTGTGTGTGTTAGGTCCCCAGGCAAATTCTGAGGTTATGCTCAAGTCCTTGTGTAACAGCTACAGTAACATGCTAGTATCACCTCCTTCCTCAGCTGTTACTGCTCTCTCTCTCTCTCTTTTTTTTTTTTAAAGCAATTGGGGTTAAGTAACTTGCTCAAGGTTACACGGCTAGTCATTTGATTTATGCGTGGGTGCTCATTTTCTGAGGCCGGATCTGATCTCGGGTCATCCTAACTCCGAGGCCGGCACTCTTACTCACTGCGCCACCTAGCCGCCCCTTTAGGGCAATTGGGGTTAAGTAACTTGCCCAAGGTTACACGGCTAGGTTTTTGTTTGTGCGGATTAGGTGTCGGAGGCCGGCTCTGAACTCAGGTCCTTCTGATTCCAGGGCCAGCGCTCTATTCACTGCGCCACCTAGCCGCCCCTGTTACTGCTCTCTTGTTGTCTTCTCGAGTTCCCTTAATCTGTTTGTGCTCCATCGTTGCTACTATTACCCACTCCTCCAAGAGAATGGAAACTCCCTGAGTTCTGGGAAGGTTTTGTGTTTGTAGCCTTAACAGGTCGCATAAAGCCTTGCACATAACAGATACTTAATAAATGGGCTTTTTTCTTTTAATTTGCAACTTTGTTTCCATGGAGAAATACAGGATAAGTTATAAATCAGGACCTAATCAACCAGAATAGTACCTTCTCCCACCCCCTAAATCTGCAACAGTCACATCTAAAGTCCAATTCACAGGGGTCCCAAGGGGCAGGAAGGGGGTCTTAGTGACAACAGCAGTGGTGGGAGAAGAGGGGGAGGCTATTACACACAGTGAAGGGCCAGTAACCTTAGATGTGGAGAGAAAAGTAAATCCCTAACTGGAATTGCTATTTGTGGAGAGGAGCTGCTTAGAAGCTGTATCTCTGCAAGCTACACCCTCCAGAAGTACTGGTGGGAAGTACAAAACAGCAGGGAGAATGGAGTCAGAAAGAACAGGAAAGGAAGGAAAGGAAAAGAAAAAGATGATGCCTAGAGATGGGTGGCCAGATAACCCCCCAGCTTACTTTAATGCTTTATATTAGTGGTAGAACAATTAAGATTTCTGCCAGCCATGGTGAAACTGCCATAGTTGTTCAAGGAGCACTTTCTCTTTCCTGCCAAATATTCTGCTTTTTCATATTTGCTCAGCTGAAGGGAGATTACTGTTACTGTGCATGGCTGAAAGGGTATGGAGTTGATATCCTACTTAGATCAGAAAAACCCCAGTCCACCCCCACCCCCACTCCCCAAGTAGAATCATTTATTCTCTAAAAGCTGTCTGGTAGGTGGGTCTATATATAGCACAGCTAGAGTCCCTGGGCAGCGTCCAGTGAAGCAAGCATGACCTAATACCATGGCTTCTTTATTGAACAGTTAAACACCAGGAGCTATCAAGACCAATTAATAGACAACATTTAAGAGTAAACAGCTCCTCTACAATCAGGAGAGCCCATCCTTTGATGTGCTTGCCTCTCTTGTGTCTGTCTCAAAGGATCATACAGTTAGAGCTAAGAAGGCTCTCTGAGATCAGTGAGTCCACCCCCCTCATTTTACAGATGAGGAAACTGAGGCCCACAGAGGTGAAGTACTTGCCCAAGGTCATATAGGTAATACATGGCCTCTGAGCTAGCATCTCCACTCCAATCCATCTTACATTGCATTGTGTTTCACATAACCTAATTGTGACAAGGGCTTCGCAGGGGAGGTAGCAAGTAGCCAAGCTGGGCCGGGGAGGAGGCTGAGAGAGGTGGGGAAAAAAGGGCACTCTCGGTATAGGGGACAATCCATGCAAAGGTAAAGAGAAGGAAAGATTAGAGAGGAGTGAGTCTAGATTATCTAATTCAATGTCCTTGTTTTCCACTCCAGTTATCCCTCAGATTCCAAAAGTTTAATGTCTATTTAATGAGTTTCATCTTTTCAAGGCAAGTTCTATGGATGTGTTGATTGAGTTTATGAAATTTGATCAATGGTGGAAATTTCTGGTGGGAAATTCAAAACGTGTTTTTATAAAATTCCATTTTATTAAAGGATATGATGTTAGACTCAATGTCTATTCTGTACAGTCTACCAAGTTGTAAATGAATTGCAATCTACCTCAGGGGAGAGAATGCCTGCACCTTGGAAGTACTGTTAAGTGACAACCCAACCTCCTAACCTGTGTAGGCTAATCTGGAAACCCTGATTCTGAGGAAGGGCTAATAATTAGGATGTGCATGCAATAGGATAGTGTATCATAAGAAATAATAAGTAAGAAACTTTCATTTATTTATGCAGGGGTAAGGCAATTGGGGTTAAGTGACTTGCCCAAGGTCACACAGCTAGTAAGTGTTAAGTGTCTGAGGCTGCATTTGAACTGGGGTCTTCCTGACTCCAGGACTGGTGCACTATTCACTGTGCCACCTAGCCACACCAATAAGAAGCTTTTAGAAAACCATGGAAAGGGTTGTATGAACTGATTCAGAATGAGGTGGAACCAAGAGAACAGTATGAAAAAGTACCACAAGCATACAAATAAAATAATCATGAAACCCCCCAGAACTTTGATCAATATAGTGCCCAAGCCTGACCTCCAGGGACTGACTGAGACCAAAGCATGCCTTCTTCCTCCAGGCAGGGAGGGGGTGATCTATAACTGCTAAAGGAAGACTAGGTTGACAGACAAACTGACATGTTCATTTGTTTTGATTTGTTGGAATTCTTTGTTATAACAAAGGATAAAGAAAATCATTGAGAAGTAACAGTTCTATAGGAAAGAAAAAAAGCATGGAATAGCCCTTTCTTTCCTTTCTTTTTTAAAGAAGAAATGATCTTTAAGTATGACGGGGATGAGCTTCACCAACAGCACCATATGCTAACATATGTCACCAAGGTGGTTTTATGCCCAACTGTCATCCTTGGGCAAGCATATGGTTAGAACAGCTTCCAGGGTCTCTCAGGGGATCATGATAAGGCCTGGGCTAATGGAAAATGTTACCCCCAAAGCACCGCTGCTGTGAACACTCTCCCCAACACAAAGAGGCAGCAGACAGCTCAGATTTTGATGCAGTCCAACACAGGAGACTGTTGAGGTCTTACAAGTCGAGAGTTTGCTGAGCCAGCATCCACATCTCTCCCAAGCAATGACTTTTTTCTTGTTCTCTTGAGCTCCAAGGGATGCAGAGCCCAAGCGTAAAAGAGTGAAGGAGTGGGAATGGGAGGCTGGACAGCATGGAGCTGAAGGACTGAGTGCATTAATTTTATTCTTTGGTAGATTAAGTAAAATGGGAGCTGGGGTGAGGGAAAGGAAATAAAGGAGGGGGAAAGGGAGAGGGGAGAATGGAAGAAAAGGTCAGTTTTCACAATTTGATTTCAATCACATAAACTGCTTACTTTTCCTTACTTTATTTAAGTAAATTAAAGTAAAGCAGCCTGACTAACTTCTATAAATACTTGAACTTCTGATAATAATGTCTAACCAGAAAGTTGTCAAAATTACTTTACCATCAAAATTTATTGTATCTAAAATTCAAAATTACACAGAATGATTTTTTTCTCATCTTTTTCAGGATTATGATGAATCAACTTACTTGAGAATGTCTTTTAATAACAGGCTGGGTCTTCTCATTTTTTTTGGAGGTTGGGCATACCATGGCAGGGAGGGAGGGCAATCACTCTTCAGTTTCATGTAGTTATACTCATTTGGCATTGCTGTTAATAGATAGAAAAGATGGGAATGAAAAATAGAGAAAATGGAAGAGGGAAGTGAAAGAGGAAGGGAGGAAAAAAGATGGTAATTTACTTAGGCAACAAGCAAAATCATGCTTCACATTCAAGGTTTTCTCAGAATATTTATTTCAACTGAAAAGGTTTATTTGGTAACCCCCCCATTAAAATGGTGTGTTTTCTGCCTCAAAGGAGAAACCCTAAATGTGAAAAATCCCCTCTGAGGCACCAATGTGCCAAGCACAGGCTGGATCAGACCATACTAATACGCTGCCCTCCCAAAGATCTACAGCCATGCACAATGTCCAGTCCAGTGCCCTTTCCCAAGCCTTCTTAAGGAAGAATGCAAAGGACTGAAGGAGAATCTAAAGCCGTTTGGCTTGAGTCTTGGCTTATTCCTCCCCAGTTTGTCCTCAGTGAAGTTACACATTTTCTCATCACGTGCATGAAGCTGCCTTTCGAGTCAGAGCATCCTTGGGTAAGTTTGAGAAGGAACCTTAGAGAGCCAGGCAGTCTGATCTTTTCATTTCACAGACAAGGGCACTGAGGCACCACAGACAGCAGGTGTTCTGGTGTGAGGCAGTACATCCCCAAGCCCAGAGCTTTTGCCATCCTGTCAAAGTTGCTAGCAGACCTCCACCTCTAGACTTAATAACATTCACCCCATTTTTTCCACAAGAGGCAATATAATAGTATATTGGAAAGAGTGCTAGCCTTGGTGTCAGGAACACATGAGGATCTGAATCCCACTTCAGGCTCTTAGTAGCTACAGGAGCCTGTCCACATCCCTCAGAGCCTCAGTTTCCTCATCCATTGTAGCATTACTGAGGAACCTTCAATGGTTAAAATGCTTTGATAGTCTAGTCTCTGAGACTCTACATCTCTGTCAGTAATACTTAGAAGGGCAGATCTGACATGAAGAATTTTTAAAAATACATTTTATTTAAAATTTTTTTCAACATTCACTTTTATAAGATTTTGAGTTCCAATTTTTTCTCCCTCCCTTTCTCCCCTCCTCCCTTCCCCAGATGGCACATAATCTGATATAGACTCGACATGTAGAATTTTGTAGCTGCAAGTGCAAACCTTCCTCTGAGAACATAACAGAATAGCATTGCTTGCTAGAGAATGTGTGTGTGTGTATGTGTGTGTGTGTGTGTGTAAGGTATATTGGTAAACTGAAGCCTTATCTCCCTAACAAAATCCTTGTGAACTCTTCTCTCTCTCTCTCTCTCTCTCTCTCTCTCTCTCTCTCTCTCTCACACACACACACACACACACACACACACACAGGCACACACACAGACACACACACTCTCTGTCGAGCCCTTTCCCACTCCCACCCTACTTGGATTTTTTTTGTCTAACAAAGGCAGGTGAGTGGTTTACTGGACAGAGACTTGGACCCAAGCCAGGAAGACCCAGTACAAATACAGGCTTTATTCCTCTATCTAACCCCCTTGTTTCTGGACAATAACCTTTCCTCACTTGTTGCCCTTCCTCAGCATCCTTCTTACCATTCCCCTTCCAGGGCCGGTTCAGATGCCCCCTCAGCCGCCAGCACCTTCTGCCTCCTCATCCTTAGCCCATAATCGCGTGTACACATTGTATCCCCTCTCCTCTTTAGGAAAGGAAACTCCCAGACGGCAGAGACTGTTTGTCCCAGCAGTCCATGTGCCTTGTGCACAGAAGGTATATAATAAATGTCTGTTGATTTGTAAGACCAAAGGGGAAAACCAGAAAAACAACCTACACAATAACAACATAAAGAGAAAGGAGAACAATAACAAACTAAATCCTATTTGATGACAGTGAGCAAGGCTGGAAAAAGGAAGACATCCACCTTCTTTCCTGCCCTCCAAAGGCAGTGTCCCTCAGCAGCCTCTCAGGCAACTCAGCCACAAAGATGACCAGCCCTAGCACACTGCACAGTGGACTGCTCAGACTGTCGGTGCAGACCCACAGAGGCAGAGAGTGGCTTCTTGAGGCAAGCCATTCCCTTGGGACAGCTCTCATCAGGAAGTTTTCTTTGATGCCCAGCCAAACTTGGCCTCTTTACAACTTCTACCCATCGCTTTTGGTTCTGGGCCAAACAGAGTCAGTCCCAGCCCCTGCTCCTGCCCATGTGAAAGCCATCCAGATACTTGAATACAGCCAGCTTGCCTCCCCTTCCTTGTCCCCTGCCCCCCCCCAAGTTTTCTTTTCCCCAGGCTAACATGCCCACTTCTTTCAACTGATGCTCATTTCAAGACCTCAAGGCCTGCACCAGCCAGGTGCCACTGTCCGAGTCATGGTGCCCAGAACTGAGTTAAGATAAGGGCAGAATACAGAGAGATTAGAATCGACTTGTTCCTAGAGATGATGCCTTCTAATGCAGCCCAGGATCGCTGCCACTCCACACTACTAACTTCTACTGAGATTGCACAAACCCCCAGACCATTTGCAGAACAGCTGCCGGACCTCAATGCCTCCCCAGAGCCACATCAGCTTGTGAGGCTAATTCTTTTGTACCCACTGAATTTCATGTTATTAGATTCAGCCCCAAACTCCAGCATGCTAAAGTTTGTTTGGATCCCAATTCTATCACTCATTGTGTTAGCTATCTCTCCCAGCTTTGTGCCATGGCTAAACTAGATAATCTCACCATCTATGAATTTTTTTCTGTGACATCAATAGAAGTATTAAACAGCACAAAGCCAGGTACGGATCCCTGGAGTTCTCCACTGGAAATGTCTTGCCACAATGACATTAATGATGTCTCTGAATCCTGCCATCTAAACCCATCTGACTGTATTATCATCAAATTCCTCTCACTTGTTTGTTTAGTAATCATGTCAAACAGGGAAATAAAGTTACTCTGATATAACTATGAATGTACATATATTGTCAGCTTTGGTTGGGTGATTTGGCTGACCTGATTTTTTCCTCCTTCCTTTTTATTCTTTGTTATGAGAGATGGTTCCCTTTATGTCTGTGGCAGGAATGGGTCTATTTAGAAATAATGGTCATAAAAAAGATATCAATAAAATTATTTTTAAAAAGGAAATTAAGGATGACATTTCCCAAGATGACTAAGCTTGTAAAAAGCATAAGGGAAATCCTTGACTAAGCCAAATTCTCATACCACATAACTGTGGGCTAGAGAAGTAAATTCTAGAAGCCAAATCCATGGAAACCGAAATAAGTTGACATCAAGACCACGCCAAGACACAAGTTAAAAAAGAAAAAGGAAGTTAAAAAGAGTAGGTCATATATTGTTGGAGCTGAAGACCAAGCTTTGGAACTTTTATAACTTGTTTATCTCAAGTACAACTGTAATACTCCCCGATCCCTAATATATAGCACAGCTGAATATTCCCCAATAATACTTCTTAACCATCCCCTTTAAAACTCCTAAGACAGTGACTCCCTTCCAAGTAGGAAAACCCTCTAAAAAATGTCATGGACTCACCTTCCCCAGAGCAGGTTGTTGGACCAGAAGTTATCTACTGGTTGAAAATGGGTAATGCCAGGAAAAGAAAGAAAGAAAGAAGGAAAGAAAAGAAGAAAGAAAGAAGAAAAATACAAGTTGTTTGTATTTTATTAATCTCTGTAGAGTTACACAAATTTTAAAGTAGTAATATGCCTGTAAGATATTCCTTATTCAACCTATAGAAGATTTGCTTGAGAGTTTAGCACAGTGCCTGATCCAGAGTAAGCATTATCTAAATATTAAATATTCTTATCATCATTATTATTATTTCTTATGCTGAGTCATTTAATTAGATGGACCCCTTAAATGAACTTTCCATCTCCTATAGATTGAAGCCACTAATCCAAGGCATCAGTGTGCTACTATCAGGGAATAGTAAAAAATGTGAATAAGGGTGAGGGAATTGGGGATGGAAACAGGAAGATGGCAAGTGAAAACTGTCATTTTCCCCTTGAAAGGATCAGAAGATGATAGACTTTGAGCTGAAAGGGGCCTTAGAAGTCCTTAAGACCAGCCCCCTCACCCTGCAGGTGAGGAACCTGGGATATGGAGAGCTGATCTGCCCAGGGTCACACAGGTGTGTCTGGGTCCTCTCTGTCTCTGTCTCTCTCTGTCTGTGTATTCATTTTCTTTGTGAACTGAAGCCAGGAGAATGAATGTCAAATCTATATTCCCTTTGCTTTCACTGTACTCCAGGAATCTATTTCTAATTCCAATTCAGGTGTTTAGATGTCCAACAAATTAAAACCAACCATGTGAAATGAGGATAAAAAAACCACTCTGTATACCTCACTGGATTGTTACCAATCCACCAACAAGGGTTTATCAGGCACTTTCTATGCACCAAGCCCGAGCTGAGCACTGGAGCTACAATACAACATATCAGCAGTCTCGGCTCTGCAGGAACTCACATTTTAATGGGAATCAGGATATGTAAAGCAGGACATACATACAGAGAGGACAGATGGTCACTCTTGAAGGGGATGGCACTAGCAGCTCACAGTAAAGGCTGCCTGGGGCTTCCAGCCAAGATGGAGGCCTGAACAGAGGCGGCCCATCAAAAACCTAAATCTGTACCAGACTGAATATTGACTAAGAAATACAGTGAGAAGACTAGTGATTTCTTCCACCCTCGAGCTGTACAAAAAGTTTGGCAGAAGCCCCAGTAAGAAAGGGAGTCACCAACAAAGCCTGTGCCAAAGAAGGCAAACAAACCAGCAGCTTCTCAGCAGGACTCGGGAAGGGCCAAGGTCTTTGTGCCCGAAGGCATTAAGAAAAGAGTCCTTTGGGAAAGCTCCAGCAAAATCAGAAAACCCAAGGGTGGGAACCTCAGGTGGGAGCAGGCATGACCAGAGCATGATGACAGTACTCAGATCAGGTTCAGGGACTACTCCAAGGTCCCTGACACCAAAAAAGGTCCTAAGGACCCAGCACTCTGAACCTCAAAGATAGGGAAGTACCGGCTCTGGGAGGTGGAGGCCAGCACTGAAACCCAGAGGATGCAAACCAGACCCAAGTAGGACTGACCATACCCTGCAAGTGTTCAGAAAGGGAGGAGCCTGGCACAGAGTTCCAATTCAGGAACTAAAGCTGAAATGATAAATAAATCAAAGAATATAATGCCTTTAAAAAATTACAGCAAATCCAGAGCTCACAAAAAAAAGAGTAAGAAACTCTGTAACAACTGGAATCAAGACTCAAAGGAAAAAAGTGGATTTTCCACAAGAACAATACAAATACCTAAAAGGAATGAAGCAAGAAATGTTTAAATTGAAAATTAAAAGCCTCTGGAGGAAAGAATTGGAAGAAGAAAAAATAGTTTAGAACAGAGACAGGTAAACTTTACCCAAGAAATGGAATTCTTCAAAGTTACAGTAGTCAAACATAAATTAATGCTTCTGTGGGAGCAAGAAACATTAGGATAGATTGCAAGGATTGAAAAAAGCAGAAGAAAATATAAGAAATCCTATATCAAGAACTGACTAGGAAAATTAAAGAAAAAAATTTAAGAATCATACACCCCCTGAAAAGTATAATTAAAAAAAAGTCTAGAGTCTCTATTTCATGAAATCATAAATAAAAACTGCCCAGGTCTATTAGAATCAAAGGGCAAAGATAGTGTCTACCAATCACCTCCCAAAAAGACTCTCAAAAGGAAAAGGTCATAGAAATGTCCTAACCAAAACCCAGAGCTTCCAGGTCAGAGGAAAAAAAAAACTGGCCAATATTCAGAAAGGAGTTCAAGTACCAGAATCAGGATCACACAAGACCTGACAACTTCTAAAAAACCCAAAGGTTGGGTGGCTAGGTGGCGCAGTGAATAGAGCACTCACTGGCCCTGGCGTCAGGAGGACATAAGTTCAAATCCGGCTTCAGACATTTAACACAAAAACTAGCCATGTTGCCTTGGGCAAATCACTTAACCCCAATTTCCCTCAAAAAAGCAAAAAATAAAATAAAATTAAAAACCCAAAGGTGATCTTACAACTAAGAACTTACCCTGAAAAGCTTACTCTAATTCCACAAGAAAAAAGCAGCCCTTTCATAGAAGAGAAGTCACTGCTATTTAGCCATATCAGACTCTTTGTGACCTCATTTGTGTTTTATTGACAAAGATAGTGGAGTGGTTTTGCCATTTCCTTCTCCAGCTGAGAACTGGAACTGAGGCAAGCAGAATTAAGTGACTTGCCCAGGGTTATACAGCTAGCCAATGTCTGAGGTTCAATCTGAACTCAGGTCTTCCTGATTCCAGGTCCAGTGCTCTATCCCCAAGGCCATCTAGCTGACTCTAAAGTAGTGAAATTTCCATCATTTCTGATGAAAAGCTCAGAGCCTGATTAGGGACTGAGAAAATATGAGAAATACAAGCACAAGAGTTCCAAGAAACCTAGAACTGTTCATTTGTTTAGGAAGATGCTGTATGATGACCTAGTTCTAACATTCTGATAGGGAGAGCAGAACCCAAGCATCCTCAGAACCTCAATATATCCAAAGATATTGAGGGGCTTAAATAAGAAAAGCAGAGAAGCTGGGGTGGATTAAGTTGATTAGTTTTGAGGATCTGAAGAGAAGAAAGAGAAGGGAAAGTAAAAGGAGGGAGGCAGGACTAACTAGAAAGAAGGAAGCAGAAAGTAGAACTTGTATTTCTCATAAATAGGGGACATGAGAAGAATATATCAACATGGAGTAAGAGGTGGCAGATGATCCTAACTCCTACCTGAAATGGACAAAGGAGGGTTGAACTCAACAGGAAAACACACAAGGAATGTGTGTGGGGTGGGGGTAGATGAAGGATAACAAGGGATAGCCACCAGCAAAACTAACTTCCTGATCCTGAAAAGGAAATGAAAAGGGAGAAAATAGAATTAGAAGAAATAGAAACAAAATTAGAAACAAAGTGAGTACTCATCAGTTGCGAAATGGCTGAATAAACAGTGATGTGTGATTAAACACATTACCTACCTTCTAACAGAATGGTGAAAGGTGCCAAGAACAGAAAGAGCCATGCATTTGGACATGGCCACTATATGGATTTGTTTTTCTTGTTTGTTTTAAAGGGCTCTCTCTCTCTCTCTCTCTCTCTCTCTCTCTCTCTCTCTCTCTCTCTCTCTCTCCCCTCTCCCTCCCTCTCTTTCTCAATTGGGGAGGGGTGGATTTGGGTTAGCAATGTGGTGACAAAAAAGAAAGCCATTTTTTAAAAAATTTTTTAAGCAATTGGGGTTAAGTAACTTGCTCAAGGTTACACGGCTAGTCATTATTTATGCGTGGGTGCTCATTTTCTGAGGCCGGATCTGATCTCAGGTCATCCCAACTCCGAGGCCGGTGCTCTTACTCACTGCGCCACCTAGCTGCCCCTGAGAAAGCCATTTTTTAATGCACAGAAAGTAACATGAGCAAGCTACAGTTTTCAAAATAACTTGTGGAATTATTTTTTTAATAAGTGTTGTGATTATTCAGTTTATGTTCTGCTGTTTATACATAAATGCTCTTTTTTGATTAAGTTCAAAATAAAAAAATAAGATTAATAAGGCATTAATCCCCCCGCCCAAATCCATTAAAAATAAACAAAAAGGGGCCGCTAGGTGGTGCAGTGAGTAGAGCGTCGGCCCTGGGGTCAGAAGAACCTGAGTTTGATCCGGCCTCAGACACTTAAAGCACACACAAACAAAAACCTAGCCGTGTGACCTTGGGCAAGTTACTTAACCCCAGTTGCCCTCCAAAAAGCAAACAAACAAACAAAAAACAAAACAAAAAAAGAAAACTCATGGAACAGGTACTCTTGAGTTGTCTTAGATTGTGAAGTTAGAAAATGGGCAGAATATTTGAAACATTAGAAATAGCAAAGGAGATGGAAAATGGGAAAGCAAGAAGGTCAATGTAGCTAAATTCTAGAATTCATGGAGAGGAGTAGGATGTATGAAGCTTGAAAAGGTAGCTAAGGGGGGGCAGCTAGGTGGCGCAGTGAGTAGAGCGTTGGCCCTGGAGTCAGAAGGACCTGACTTCAGATCTGGCCTCAGATACTTAACACACACAAACAACAACAACAAAACAACCTAGCCGTGTGACCTTGGGCAAGTTATTTAACCCCAATTGCCCTCCAAAAGGCAAAAAAAAATTTTTTTTAAAAGGTAGCTAAGACCAGGCTGCAAAGAACATTAAAATGCCAAACAAGTGACTCCATATTTAATGTTGGAGGTAACTGAGAGTCGCTAGAGTTTATTGGTAGTGGAGGGAGAGAGAGGGAGACCTCTGTTTTAAGAAAACCACCTTGGCAGCTCATGGAGGACAGTTGGAAGTTGGGAGAGAATTAAGACAGGGAGATCATTTAGAAGACCACTGCAATAGCTCAGGTGAGAGGTGATGAGGCTGTCTGTATACAAAGAAGGGCATACTATAAGAGAAGTGACAGAGGAAAAAATGACAAGATTTAGCATCTATGGGGCGATTGAGAGAGAAGAGTCAAGGATTCCATTAATGTTATGAACCCACATAACCCACATCTATGGACTATGGGGTGAGACAGAGAGAAGAGTCAAGAATGCCATTAATGTTATGAACCTGGTGACTAGAAGAGGGACATTGATGTCCCTGACAGTAATACGGGAAGTTCAAAAGAGGAGAGGATTTGGGGAAAAGAAAGTGAATTATGTGTTCAGTTTGAGGGTGACTATAGGGTATCCAGTTCAAAATGTCCAATAAACATCTGGCAATGCAGGATGAGAGATTAGGACTAGATTAGGATATAAGTCTGAAAATTATGAACATAAATATGATAAAGTGAATCCATTAGAGCTGATTCAAGAATCACCAAATAAGGAAGTATAGAAAGAAAAGAGAAGAGGACCCAGAGAAGGATGGGGTCGACTGGATTAATAGTACACGTAGAAGGGTTTGACTCGGCAAGAAGGGCCACTTCATCCTTGGAGACTGGAGGGAAGAAAGAGATAGTGGGAGATAATGTCCCAGGGATATGAAATGAGGAGTGAAGAGAAAGTTTTTATGGAATGGCCTTAATTTTTCTGGGGGAGGAGAGCAAAGTATGAGCTGGGCACTGAGCTTGTTGAGCAAGGAGAGAGAATGTTCTGGGAGTCCACAGATAACAGCTACCAGAATTTGAACTGAGTGACAAATTTAGATTCAATGAATCTCAAAGGAGAGACTGCTGAGTAATGTTGGTAGAGGGAAAGTCTGGAAGTGGCAATAGGGATCAAGACGTCTTCTGACTCCATCACAATACCAATAAGTCAGGGAATATGAATGAAAGTGCAAGCAGTCTTGGAAAGGGTAGCCAGCGAGGATATGACATTAGGAGGCAGACAATTCTCAGTAGGTATTAAAAGGCAGAAGAAGTGAAAGAGGAAGAAATTTAAAATAAAAGCAAATTTATTAATCATGTCACAGGCATTTTAGAGGGCACCCTGGAGTGGGTAGGCATATATCTAGAGTGTAACACTGAGAGAAGGGAGAGGACAAGAAGGAAGAAGCAGACATTTGAAGTTTGGGAAGGGGATTTGTCTTTTGGCAGCTACCACAAGTATGGGGAGAGTAGGAAAGGGAAGGAGTATGCTAGCCTTTGGTGAAATGAGTCCAAACAGAGTAACAGTGAGATCCACCAGGTGAAGGCAAGTTTGTGGAAAACATTGTGTAATGTGGGCAGTTAGAGGCAGCCACGTGACACTCTATAGAAGACTAGATGCAGGGTCAGAGGACAGGGATTGGTGTCTCCATTTGGGCGCTCAGTTATTTCTGTTGTGTCCGACTCTTCATGACCCCATTTGCAGTTTTCTTGGCAGTGATACTGGAGCAGTTTGCCATTTCCTTCTCCGGCTCATTTTACAGATGAGGAAATGGCGGTAAACAGGGTTATACTCATACAGTTAATAAGTGTCAGAGGTGGAATTCAGATCCAAAGTCATCCTGATTCCAAGCCCAACACTCTATTCTCTATGGCAAAGGTGTCAAACTCATGGCTGCCCTGAAATACTCTCAAATGCAGCCAGAACCAGATTACAATGTAATTGGGAAATGTTTAACAAAATAAATAAAAATATAATCAACCAGAGAAAATGTTACTTTGTGGTTTCCTGAAGGGATCCATTCCCACTCGCCTTCCCCACTACGGCTCAATGCCATATCAAATCAATGGCAGGTTTTTAAAAACACATTTGATTAATCTTATTTCTTACAGTCCTGTATCAAGTTATTTTGATGGTGGTTTCTGTTTGTTTGCTTTTTAATTTGGAATGGAGTCAGTCCCATTTAGGAAATTAGATGGTTCTATGACCTTGAGAAGCGGAATGGACCTATGAGTGGTCACTGAACATGGGTGAGACTGGAAGACCTTGTCTCAAAAAAAAAAATAGTGAAGAGGAGAATAAAAATAAGTCAGAAAGAAATTGAATGATGTGCCCAAAGTCACAGATGAACATATTTTCTGATTATTGATTTTTACAAGGCAGGCAGGGTTAGCTGTCCCTGCTGTACAGCCTGAGGGTGGGGTGGGAAAGGAGGGGGATCACAGGGATCACAAGGCTTCCTTATGGCCTTTATTTTCCATAGGCCCAAGGTTTGTACTGATTGCTTGTGACTCTTGTACAATACTGCTCAATCTCAATATTATTTTTCTCTTTGGACTCTTCCTTCTAATTCCCAGCACCACCCATCAGGGGGACCAGGCAATGGCTGTCCTAGTATCTTCAATAGACACAGGTATGTTTGTCTTCAACTCTTTCCCAACTCACATCCCTGGAACTTCTCGAGACCCCTTCAAACCTCCCAAGTAATGCCTGGAGCTCCTTAATACTTCTACAACTGAACATCTCTCCAACACCAAGGGTTCTAGATAATCCCTTGATTTGATGTTTCTAAGAGCTCCTATTACTGCCTCGGAAACTAAGAGCAGGAATTCCTAACCTAGGGTCAGTGAATTTTTTCAAAAGTTTAATTCCCCTATTTCAATATAATCGGCTTCATTTATAACCCCATGCATTTAAAATTATTCTGAGAAGGGCCCAGAGTCTTCAGACAACTGGCTGCCAAAGGGGATCGTGATACAAAAAGCCCTGCTGGCTCTGGGCTAGTCTGAGCTCCCAAGCTCCAGGACTTGGGTCAGCCTGTAATGGGAAACGGCTAAACCAGGAATGTTGCCTTGATACACTGTCCCCTTTTTCACGAAATTCAAAGGTTCAGTAAATTGTAAACAGGCAGCACAAAACTAACAGAAAACATTTTTTTTCCCATGAGCCCAATACTTTGCTCCTTTACCTTTCCTCCACCTCCCTCCCCACTCCCACAGAGACCCTGGGCAAATGAAACTTTGGGATGACCCTGATCCAGTAGGATCTCTTACCATGCTGGGAGGACTCAGCCCTTTGACTGGTGAGACTCACACCTCTCTGATTTGCAATACAGTTCATAGGTCAGTAAACATTAACATATATCCACTACAGAAACTCCTAAGGATTGTAGATTTGGAAACGGAACAGACATTAAGTGCCAAATCCAACACCCTCATTTTAAAATGGAAGAAAATGGGTCTTTGATTTGGTTAGATGACCTCTCCAGGATCGCACACACCAGCTAAAAAAGGGGAGCCAAATCTTAGAATTTGTGACCAGAGTTACAAGAAGAAGAAAGATCTGTTTGAAAGAAGATGCGGACCAATGAATTTCCAGCTTCCTGAATGGCGCATTCATTGGCCAGCCTGTCTTTCCATGGCCCCTCTAACACTGACCTGTCTCCCTTTGCCATCTGTGCCAATCTGCCTGATGGGAGTGAAACCTCAGCTGTTTTGTTCTGCTTGTTAGTGTTTTATGGTTGTTTGCAAGTCTTTTGAGAACTGTTGAGTAATACCAATAGACTACTTACCCATTAGGGAATGGATTGTGACATGATATATTGTCTAAGTTCTTCTTATAGCCTGGATGTCAGACAAAGGTGAGAACAATGTACAAAATGTAACAACAAGCATGTGCTCTTTGAATGAAACTGGTGCTATGGAGGAAGCATGCTGAAAACAGACGTTTGGAACTTGCTCACTGTTGAGACGCTGTGATGTGCTGAAAACAATGGGTGCTGCCCATAAAAAACTCTAAACAGCACCTCACTCACACTTGGAGATGGAATTTTCTAACTCTTGTAAATGTTGTTATTGTTTTTTGTTTTTGTTTTTGTTTTTTTTGGAGGGGGGAAGGCAGGGCAATTGGGGTTAAATGACTTGCCCAAGGTCACACGGCTAGTTTTTGTGTTAAGTCCTAACTCCAGGGCCAGTGTTCTATTCACTGACCCACCTGGCCGCCCCCTCTTCTAAATGTTTAAAAAAATGTTCCAAGTGAAGAGTTTCAGTACGATTTGAGCCCATTTGTGCACAATGTAAAAATACAACACCTTTGCATGAGTTAACCAGAACAATGATGGAAATCCACCAAGGTTTAACCAAAGCCTCTGCATTCACAGGACAATAGTGCGTGTCATAGCCAACAGGTCACTTCCTCCATTTAGAGCTTTGTCAGGTATTTTTTTCTACCTCTGACAGTCATTAAAACCAAGTACTGAAATAAATTAGCCAGCCATAGTAGAGCCTCTCAACCTAGCTAATGGGGACAGGTCAAGGCTGGTTGATTTCTTGAGCTTGGGAGTTCTGAGTACAGTGAAGAGTAGCTCATGATTAGGAGTCCACACCAAGTGTGGCATCAATAAAATGAGCCTTGAGAGCAGAGGGTCACCAGGCTGCTCCCAGAGGGGAAACTGAGCAGGTCTGAGCTCCCAAGCTGATAAATGGTACCAGGCCCTACACTTCAAATCTGGGTGAAATAGAGAGACACAGTCTTTAAAGAAAAAAGAAGAAAGAAACTAAACTTTAAACCACGTACATGGTTAAATAAATATATGTACATTGGGTGCATGCTCAAAAGTTTGAAATCCAATTGTCTTAAGATAGAGGATGATATCTCCTACCTATTATCTGCGCAAATGGATTAATTATAAACTTCCCAAAGGTCACATGTTGTTTTTATCAGAGATGGGGAACACAGCTGTGGCCTTGAGACTACATATGGCCCTCTAGGTCCTCAAGTGTAGCCTTTGACTGAATCCAGATTTTACAGAACAAATCCCCTTAATAAAAGGATCTGTTCTGTAAAACTTAGAGTCACTCAAAAGGTTGCACCCAAGGACCTAGAAGGTCATATGTGGCCTTGAGGCCACAGGTTTCCCTCCCCTGGTCTATACCTTCTCCACCTTCTCAGGACAGCATTCATGGAGATGAAGGGGCAAGGTAAGCCCTCTGTGAGGAACAAAATTATACAAACCAACACCCTAACTCAATATGACCTTTCTATTATTATTATTCTACTATTGTTTGTGAACAGAGGATCCTGAGAACATGAGGGCTGCTCTTCTCCTAGGACCCCAGCCATATCCTTGAGAAGAGATATGGTAACTGCCCAGTTCCTGCAACTAACCATTCCAAGGAAACATCGTTCTTGGGGGACCTTGGAGGGATTGGCCTCTGTCCCAGGCCTCACACAAGATTTGCTGCTTGCTAAAAACACCTGGCAGTATGCCTTCTTTGTTCTCAGCACTACTTAAACTGTAAGATTCAAACCCCAAATTGGAATCTCACCCATGGAGGAGACGTCCTGCCTGGGACCCTCCCAAGCAGGACCCTGGTGACTACCCCGGGGATTCCCCAGCTTCTGTGGCCAGGTGTTGGTGCTTCCCCACACGGGTAATGATTGTAAATTTGTATATATATATATATATATATATATATATATATATATATATATATATATATATATATATATATGTTAATCATAGTTGTTCTTATCTTACTATTGCTAAGCCTTTTACTCTGTTATCTCCTGTTTCCTTCCCATTTGCCTATATTCTAAATAAACTATATTGGAGCTTTTGAAGTGCCGAGTGTTCCATTCCTATGAATCCTGAACCTTCTTAATTGGACAGGAGAGTGCTAGATGTTTTATACTGTTACATCATTTAGGCTCCCGTCATCAGCATATAATTATAATTCCATCCGCAACCCCACCCTCTGCCCTCTTCTTTGGCACAAAATTCAGCAGTGCCCTGACCTTGGGGAGATGGGGAAGGTCAAGGGGTAGTTTTTACAGAGCCCTTTTTTTGCAGGCTCTTCCATTCTTTCTTCATTTACAGCATAGATTGGTTAGAGGTAAGCACCATCGCAGAAAATAATTCCAGGAAGTGGGAAGTTATATGAATGTCATGTGGGGAAGGGATTGCCGCCCCTCACTCAAGCCCTCCTGAAATTCCTAATGTTCTATGGACATTTCTAAAAGGTCTCTTTTGCAAGGATGCTCTCTGTCCTCTCAACTGAAACTGGTTCTGTCCATCGAAGGGGAAAACCCAGAGGACACAAATATGAGTTTCTCATTCTAATTTGGGATTATGCCTCAACCAATCTATTTCTGATAATCTCTCAACTACTGCCATCCATTGCAAGCTACATAACCATCACTTTAATTTGGCAACACAAGGGAGGTTCAACCACTGTCCTCTTGTACAGGCATCACCTCTCTGAAAGAATATATTCTTTTCTCAGTCAATGTTCCAGTTGGAGCATATGTCCTCAAATAATATAAAAATCAAATGCACTGGTGTTAACCAGGTGCCCATGCACCTGGTACAGTAACCAAATGCCACCATCTGGCTACCCTTCCAATATTAGTTTCTTTTGATAAGACTTTGGAGCCTCTGGTAAGGATCGCTGCCTTCCCTCTCATCCAGTCACGTCTCCAACAGTCAGGTTAATAGAATTGATGGAGCCCAGCATGGCAGGAACTGTATCTTGCCAGATAATCGAGTAACTATGGGCTCTAAAAACAGTTCAAGATGCTTCTAGTTCCCCAGAAGGGTACTCAGCTTTTCCATCACTATTAAAAATCAATTCAAAATCAGTTCTTCCTAAAAGGTCAGTGACAAATGTCACTTGTTGAATAGACAATATTAGTTCCCAGAAGGTCCCAGAAACTTTTGCTTCTCTTCTTCGCTTCTAGGGGAAAAGTGTGTTTATCAGGTATGGTACAAATGACTGGCAGGTCCTTTGTCAATTGGTCAGGGCTGTAACTATGATTTTTTTAAATGAACAAGCAGATAGGCTTGTTAGGATTTATATCCCTTCATGTCTGGATTTGGGAGGATGGAAGGGAAAGGCATGAAGAAGTGAAAGAAAGAGCCTCAAAGCAAGGTGACAAGGTAGGAGGTTATTAAAATAATCAAGCCTGGGGCAGCTAGATGGTACAGTGAATAGCACTGGCCTTGGAGTCAGGAGGGCTTGAGTTCAAATCTGGCCTCAGACACAACACAAAAAACTAGCCATGTGACCTTGGGCAAGTCACTTAACCCCAACTGCCCTACTTACCCCCCCCCGAGAAAAAAAGCAAAAAAAAAAATTAATAATCAAACCTTCAGATGATCCCTCTCTGAATGGTGATAATGGATTACAGGGATGGAGAAAAGAGATGAATATGAGAAAAAAACTGAAAAATAGAGAGATTTTGGTGACTTACTATGGGGGGGTGGGACAGGGAAGCGGAAAAGGGAACAGATAAAAAGGAGTAGTTAACTATGAAGGGGTCAAATAAGATTCTAAGGTTTGCAAGCTGAATGACTAGAAAATGCTGGTACTATTTACAGAAACAGGCAAGTTGGGAGGAAAAGGTGATTTGGAGAAAAAATAGGAACTTGGACACTTAAGATCTCCATCTCTTAGAATAGCCAACTTCTTCAAAATTTAGCACAAGACTACTGGGCATGGTGATATGTGCCCTGTAGTCCTTGTTCCTGGAGAGATGCAGGCTGGTGGATTGCTTGAGCTTAGGAGTTCTGAGCAACAGGAGGCTAAACTGATTGGCTGTCCGCACTATGTGCCACATCATTATATATGATGACCTGGCCACCAGGCTGCCTAAAAAAGGGTTGACTGGCCATGGTCAGAAACAGAACAGATCAAATTTCCCTGTCTATAATTATTGATCAAACAAGTAATTGTATGAAAAGTGCTACTAGGTACTATATAAATGCTACTATTATTACTATCACTGAAATTGGATCTAGGAGTGGCCAATACACTTCTGGGCAAGATAGGGAGACCCAGAAAAGGAGAAAGGAGAAAAGGGAAGGAAAGAGAAGGGAAGGGAAAGAGAGAAGAAAAGAGAAAAAAAAGAGAAAAGCCGTGGTTCAAGGGCTCTTGAACAAGCCATTTGACCTTTCTGAACCTCAATTTCCTAATCAGTAAAATGGGCATGCTAATAAGACTTGTCAATGTCTATCTCATAGGGTTCTTTGGAGGAAAGGGCCTTGCAAAGGTGGTAAATGGGAGTTCCCATCATCACTGTGTGTGTTTAAGAAGCATGACTATGTACAAGACAGTCAGTACCAATTCTCTGCCCACAGAATAAAAGGAAGTGAACTTTAATGACGACCTGGAATATGTCAATCAGATGCTGGAGGAAGGGGGATAAAACAGTAAGAGAAGCACAACAAGGGAACAGAATTTCAATGAAAAAATATCCATAGTTAAGGAGGATGAAATAATTGAATCTGTCCAAGAAGAGATTTGAGAAAGAATCTTCCCCACACCAACCCCGCCTATCTGTGCTTCCCTTGGTGCTGCTCAGTGAAAGGACATCCCCTGCCTTCTGAGGCAGCCCCTCCTGCTGTGGGGCAGTTCTAATTGTTAAAATGTTTGTTTTTTCCTTAAACCAGCCTTAGGACAACTCCACCACTTTTCTTACTTCTGATGAAGTCAAGCAAAACAAGCCTCTCCACCCCTCCATCCCCCATGTGACAGCCTTTCCAAAGTTTGAAGAGTATCACTCCATCCCTTTTCCTGATTTGCCTACTGCATGCTTTCCAATTCACTCATATCTCAGTTTATCTCTTTTCCAAAGATCCCAATTTGCCTGTGTCCTTTCTAAAATGGTGCTATTCAGAACATAGTAGTCTAGAGGTGGTATGACCAGGGCAGAATACAATGGGCCCATCACCTTATTCAGCACACCTCAACTTGGTTTTTCTCTTAATTTAACAACCTAGGGTAGTACTGGCTCTGTGTGTGTGTGTGTGTGTGTGTGCATGTTACAGACTCATTGAATATGAAGTATACTGAGACCCCTAGATCTTTTTTACATAATCATTGTGTAGACACACCTCCCCACTAACTCCCATAAAGTTGATTTTTATGGGAAATCCTTTTCCTTATTAAATGTGGTTGTATTTGATCAATCCCTTGATCCAGTCTGTTGAGATCTACATAGATTCTGACTTTGTCATCCAACCATATTAGCTGTTTCTCCCAGATACAAATAATTCAAACACCCAGTGAGCACCTTTAAGGGTTTCACTGAAATCGCTGACTAAATAAAAGAACACAAGGCCAAGGACAGATCCCTGGAGCACACTGCTAGTGATCTAGTCCTCTGGATGACATAAATTTGACTTAAAACTCATATTTCCTGTACCACAAAATGACGGCTAACTCAGTTAAGCCTATACCAATAGCTTGCTTCTCCCACCCCTTACCCCAAGAATGTAAGCTTCTAAAGGGCCTCTCTTTCTCCAACACCATGCAACTCCAGGGCAGTTCCTCACACATAATAGGTGCTTAATCAACGTTTTCTTTAATTCATTTTGCTTATTCCATATGCATGTAATTCGTCTAATATAATTTCTACCTTGCTTAGACCTCTAGTTGCTTTCTGTATTTTTTTCCCTTGTTTCCTCAACTCTCTGGAGGGTATAGACTAATAAGTGATCACAGTAAAAACTTAAGTATTGAAACTCACTGAGTGAATTTCAAACATTCAACAAGTGATCCTTTATTATAATACCCGTTGGCACAAATACATCTATTCCTACCAGTACTGTCACAGAAAGCCCAAAAGAAATGTCTTCTCACTGCTGTCCTCACACTGAGTGAAGCCATGACTTGAAAAATGAACAAGACTGTCTTCAAGGTACCCTAGTAATTCTATTCTCAATACACTAAATAGAACAGAAGTGGCTAAAATAAAGGAAGAGGTAGAATAGTTAGTTTTATTCAGCTAAGATTTCCACCTTTAATTCTTAAAACTCATCACAATCATATTTTGATATGGTAAGACAATTCTATTGGGGTTAAATGAAATTCTTATGTTCAATACTCTCCAGATAATGCCATCTGACTGCAAATATAGAATACCAACAAGATTAAAATGACAAATAATTCCAAAGAAGCAAAGCTTACTACCTTATGAGGCAGAATAAAGATATATGATGGGCATAAGCAAACTACTGCACGTTGTCCATAAAGACTTGCCCTCAAAAAGGCACAAAAGACATGTACAGCCAGAATCATCCAAGCTATGGCTGACCACAGAAGACAGTGGGCCATTATACAATAAAAATGTGATATAGCCTGAGTAGGACACTGGTGTACTTTTAAGATGCCAAAAAAACCACACAGAACGTGTGTCTTTCTGATTCTCTGTCTCTGTCCTTCAGAAGAAAAGAAAGACACAAGTTACCCAGGATGAGAAGGCATAGCGGGTTTACAACATGAAGAAATCACAAATTGAAAGTATCAAGGAACAGTTCTGCATGAACTGTTAAAGCCAGAAGGAACTTTACAAGTCCACAGGCCCTACATAAAACAAAACTCATCCCTGTGGCACAATAGGAAAAGTGGTGTCTTTTTTTTTCTTTTTGGAGGGGAGAGGGCAGCGAAATTGGGGTTAAGTGACTTTCCCAAGGTCACACGGCTTATAAGTGTTAAGTGTCTGAGGCCAGATTTGAGCTCAGGTCCTCCTGACTCCAGGGCTGGTGCTCTATTTACTGTACCACCTAGCTGCCCTCCAAAGTGGTGTCTTTGAAGTTAGAAGGCCTGGGTTCAAATTTCTGCTCTGTCACCTATTCTGTGACCCTGGGAAAGTTTTTTTTTTTAATTTTATTTTTATTTTTATTTTATTTTATTTTTTTAAAGCAATTGGGGTTAAGTAACTTGCTCAAGGTTACACGGCTAGTCATTATTTATGTGTGGGTGCTCATTTTCTGAGGCCGGATCTGATCTCGGGTCATCCAAACTCCGAGGCCGGTGCTCTTACTCACTGCGCCACCTAGTCGCCCCTTTAGGGCAATTGGGGTTAAGTAACTTGCCCAAGGTTACAAGGCTAGGTTTTTGTTTGTATGGATTAAGTGTCGGAGGCCGGCTCTGAACTCAGGTCCTTCTGACTCCAGGGCCGGCGCTCTATTCACTGTGCCACCTAGCTGCCCCTGGGAAAGTTTTTTTAACCTCCCTGGGCCCCAATTATCCGCTTCATAAATAGAAGAGTAGATAACCTCTAAGATACCTTCTAGCTTCAAACCTACGGTTTTATCATCTCCAACAAGTTGCCATTCAATTTCCTCTGAACACCTCCAATGATAGAGATCTTGTACCTCATGGAACAGGTCATTCTATTAAGTTAGCCAAAAGCTGCCTCACTGTAACTCCTACCCATTGGTTCTAGTTAATTTTGTAGGTCAATGTTAACAAAGATTAAATCTATTCTATGTAATAGCCCTTCAGATATCTGAGGACAATCGTGTCCTTCCTAAGTCACCTTGTATTTAGGTTAAAGATTCCCAGTTCCTGCTACCCTCCTTATGTGGGGCTTTTCTGAGTCTTCTTCCCATTCCTGCCTCTCCTCTGGATACACTTTGGCTCAACAATCACTCTCTTATGTGCCACATACACCAAAAATTCAAAGAAGTATCTTTTTGTGATAGCAAAGAAATGAAAACAAGGTAGATATCCATCCATCAAGGAATCGCTAAATTATGGCACATGAACGTTGACTGATGAATGTAACTGAAATATTACTGTCATAAGAAAAAATTAGATAAGCATAGGGAGTTATATGAACTGATGCAGGACGAAATATGCAGGACCATATATATAAAAACTATTTCACATGTATATGTGTGAACATATACATGACTAAAACAATGTAAATAGAAATATCAAAGAATACCCATTAGGATAACTGGAAAAGAGATTTAAAAAAAAGTCCCTCCCTACTGCTTTACAGAGGTGGGGGACCAAAAGTGGGGAGTATCATATCTACTGTCAGATATAGCTAATTTATGGGTTGGTTTTGCCAAACTGGTGTTTATTTTCTTCTTATTTCTACTTTAATTCAAGGAAGGGTAGAGAAGGGAAGCATATATTAAAAAATAAAGTAATATGAAACCAAAAGATATCAATAAAATAAGATCTTTTAAAAATGTTCCTCTTCAAACATAATGCAAAGAAGTGAGTACACTATCCCACATTGTTAGGGATTAAGTGATAGATGTGGACTCAGGAGATGGATGTTCAAATCCCCAATTCAGATACTTAGTTTGTGACCCTGGGCAACTAACTTAACCTTTGAGAGCCTCAGTTTCCTCATAAGCAAAATGATGATCATTATTTTTTTGTTTGTTTTTTTTAATGATGATCATTATACTTGTACTACCTACCTCACAAGGTTGTGAGTAAATAACTTTGTAAACCTTAAAGAAATATATAAATGACAGTCAATGTTATCTGACCAGGGGAGTATTCAGGAGGATTACCAATTCCCTCTCCTTGGACACTAGGTTTTTCAGGAGGGGTTTAAAAAATGAATGAAGTCCATGATTCTATTGATATTTTTGTTTGCCAAGTAACATTATTTTCTCATATTGCATTTATTGTTGATTAAAATTTTCTTGGGGCATGTAGGTGGTCCAATGAATAGAGCACCAGCCCTAGAGTCAGGAGGACCTGAGTTCAAATCTGCCTCAGACACTTAACACTTATTAGCCATGTGAACTTGGGCAAGTCACTTAACCCCAATTGCCCTGCCCTCTCCCCCCCAACAAAAAAAAATTCTTGTATTTGTTTTCTGACCATAACTCTCATATCAGTGTAGCTGATTTTTTCAGACACAATTTTCCTCCACTTTTCCCCCTTATTCAATCTCATTTATTCCTCCTTTTCTCTGCCTTCTTTCCACCTGCAGGCATTTTGACCATTTTCATAAATTTCAGAAAGGTTGTTTGGCCCAACAAGGAACATTCTTGGATTCTTCAAGTTATTCCAAGTCCAACTGACCTAACAGATATGAAACAATAACTACAGACAAAAATGACAGCATTTGTAATAAAGGTTCAAAGCATTGCAGTGACTTAATAATAATAATACTGAGGTGGCTAGGTAGCACAGCAGTAAATAGAGCACTGGCCAGAAGTCAGGAGGCCCTGAGTTCAAATCTGGCCTCAGACACTTAACACTTACTAGCCATGTGACTTTGGGCAAGTCACTTAACCCCAACTGCCCTCCAAAAATCAGAAACAAAAAAAAATAAAAATAAAAAATAAACTGTAACTTCTAAAAAAAATAATAATACTGTCTACTGGGAAGGGTCCCAGATTTGGAAGTCATTTGGCTTCTCTAAGCCTTGGTTTTCTCATCTGTAAAAAAGAGATAATACTATCCTTAGTATTATCAAAAGAGGATCAAAGGACAATACAGCAAAAGCCCCTTGTAAGCTTTAAAACTCATTGAAAACATAAATGGCAACTATTATTTAATAATTTTTTTGCTTTTTTTTGGAGGGGGGAAGCAGGGCAATTGGGGTTAAGTAACTTGCCCAAGGTCACACAGCTAGTAAGTGCTAAATGTCTGAGGCCACCTTTGAAATCAGGTCCTCTGGACTCCAGGGCTAGTAATCTATTCACTGTACCACCTAGATATCCCTTAATAAGTCTTTCAATCTACAGATTGAAGCAATGTGATGAGGAGGGTTGGGGGGAGGAATAAGCATTTATGAAGTCACTTATTAAGTATTACACTGTGCCAGGCAATATTATCTTGATTCACACAACAACCCTGTAAGGTTATCATTCCCATTTTATGGTTTAGGAAGCTGAGGCCAACAGTGTCTGGAGATAACTTAAGCTCAGGTCTTCCTGACTCCTGCACCACCCAGATGATGCAGTAGAAAGAGCACTAGAGGTGGAATTTGGAGACCCAGGGTCAAGTTCCTGCCATTCTGCCACCTAGTCATTTCATTTTGGCTAAATGTGCATGGCAGCTAGGTGGCGCCAGAGTGCACAGAGTATTAAGCCTGGAAACAGGCCGATTCATCTTCCTGAGTTCAAATGTGATGTCGACTGTTCTTACTAGCTGTGGGACCCTGAAACCCTCAGTTTCTTCATCTATAAATGGGCTGAAGGCATCAGCAAAACACTCCAGTGACTCTAACAAGAAAACCCCAAATGGGGTCACGCTTATGCTTTGGAACCAGAAATATAAGAAACTCTCAAAGATAATCAAGTTTTTTAGAATTATGTATACAAGAGCATAAGTTCTGCTGACCAATAGAAAGGTCCCCTCCCAATTAGGGATGCCCTGACTAGCATGGTCTCACAATATCAAATTCTGTGCAACCTTGGAAATCTCTGCTGTAACATTGTTTAATCAACCACTCATTTGGAACATTGTTCCTATGAACTGACTAGTCCCTGTAACAGTGTCACCACCACTCTTTTGCAGAAGCTATTAATGATAACAGTGTATGACTAGATTTTTGTTCTCTATGTAAGTATGTAAAGTATTTCTGGAAATTTTTTCTTCCATAGAATACAATTTGCAATAATGAACCAAACACTCAGATAATGAGAAAATGGTAACTTTTACAAATCTAAGTGCAGATGGGTAGGGTGCTGGACTTGGGACTTAAGGGAAATGAGTTTGAATTCCACCTCTGACTTTATTAGCTAAGCAAACCTTGGTAAGGCATTTAGCCTTGTTGAATCCTAGTTTTTGTGATACAACCTATTCATCCAATTACTAGAAAATATTGTGATATATAATAGTAATAAACGATGGCTATTTTAATTATGCAGAAACATATCCTTGAAATGAATGTACCATGTAGATACTTAATTGCCACAGAAATTTCTTAGCAGGTAAACTTTCTACATAAGTGAAACAATAAACAGTTATTAAATGTCTAACTATCTGACTAGCATTATTACTAAGCAAAAATCTGTGCCCTCAAGAAGAAATTCTAACATGGGACATGTTTATGTGTGTATGTATATATATACATATATATATACACACTATATATATATATACAGTCTTCTAATTAAATCTCCCTTAATTCTACCACCTCCCCTCTGCTAATTATCTCCAATTTATCATGTCTATATCCTGTACATAGTGGCTTAAATCTTGTCTCCCCCATTAGATATTGAGATCCTAGAGAGCTCCCCAAGTTTTCCCTGTATTCCCAGCACTTACCACGCCTGGCACATAAGAGATGCTTACTAAATGTTTATAGATTTGACTTTGTTGATTTAACTAATTAGTGACAGAACCACCTTAAGAAAACAGATTTCAGTTCACTGTCCATTTTCAAAGTTTTTTTTTTAAACTGTATCTCAACACATTTTCCCTTGTTTAGAAAAATCCTTCATATTATGTGCATTATTTCTCAAAATCAAACCACAATTCAAATGAGTCACGGATGCCAAAATACCCATGGAACAAATGAGCAGATTTAAGGTCACTAGTGAAGGGGGTGGGGGTGGTTGTCTGGCTCCTCTGTATCTACCATCAGACAAAACACACACGACAGCCTTACTCTTTCAAAAGGCAATTTTAAATGTACCTTGAAAAATTGTATAATGTTTCAACATTATTTCTAGTTTCTGCCAGTTATTAATTCCCCCCAACATTCCATATTTATTTTTATATATCCAGTATTTATAGATTTGTGGACAGGCACCTCACCCCCTTTAATAGAATAGAAGCTCCCTGAGGGCAGCTCTGTACCCTAGAGTCTGGCACTAGCAGCAGATTTTTGTTTTATACTGATGAAAGGTTCTGCATATTCTGGGGGTAGCTTTGTTTTTATTTTTCCAATTACATGCAAAGATAATTTTCAACATTCACTTTTAAAAGACTTTTGAGTTCCAAATTTTTTCCTTGCCTCCTCCCCTTACCCCTCCCCAAGATGGCAAGCAATCTCACATACTTTATACATATACAATCATATTAAACATATTTCCACATTAGTCGTGTTGTGAAAGAAAAATCAACACAAAAGGGGGGAAAGCACGAGAAAGAAAAAACAAAAAAAGTGAAAATAATATGCTTTGATCTAGCAACCGGTTTTAATAAATGCCTGCTATTCCACTTAAAATTCCCTCAAAACCTGTTCCAAATTTTTTCTACCTTTGCTACCTCTGAATTTCACAGGCAGGCTATTTAGTCATATCAATCAACCAACAAGCATTATTAGGCGCCCACTATGTTCCGGGTACTAGCTAAGCGGTATGTTTCAAGAAAATGCAAAATCAGCTGTGATCCTCAAGAGTCTTACACTCTTGTAAGGTGGGAGACAAGACAAAAATCTCAAACCACCCCAAGATAAATCCTGGGGAGACTGAGGTAACTTTGCCAGGGATGGCACATCGCGAGGGGCAGCTGCCAAGTGCAAACATTAAACCAAGCTGGAAAGGCTCAATGTGAAAAAGGGCATCTTCTAAGAAATCTGTAACTAGTAGCCGTTACTCTCACGCTCTCCAACCAGGTCCTCTGCAGTCATTCTCAATTCCCCCAACAAGGAGGGTTTGACACCTGGATTAGACACCTCCTTAAAAACCCTGCTCCTCCCAACTACGCAGCTGCACACAGATGCATGCACACAAGCACATGCACACACACGTACACGCACATACATGCACGCACACACATCTGTGGAAGAGCAGCCTCCGGGGATGGTGAGAGGGCTGGGGAAGAGGTTGGTGCAGGCACGCTCCGAGATTTCAGAACAGTTCCAGAGGCTTTTCCCAAGCAGTGACACCTCTCCCTACGGGATCCCCCGGACTCCCGCACCTTTAGCTGCCCCTGGATCCTTCCTCTTTTCCCGCACCCCCCCCCCCCGGGGGGAGCTAACCCCGGAGCTCTCTCACCTGCCCCGCGCCTCCCGCGGCAGCCAGATCGCGGCGCTCCGTGCCATGTAGCCGCGGTGCCCGCGCCCCTCGAGCTGCGGCCGCTGCAGCTCCGGCACGCGGGGAGAGCGAGGGAGGCGAGGGGGAAGGAGGAGGGAGGCGGGGAAGGGGCGGTGCGCGCAGGAGGCCGCGGGGGCGGGGTGGGGGTGGGGGCGCGCGGGGAGCCTCGGTCAGAGCAGGCTCCCCTCCCCTCCTCTCCACCCCTCCCCTCTTCTCCCTCCCCACCGACCCTCCGCGCTCCCTGCTCGCGCGAGGACCCAGAGGCCGAGCCGCGCGCGCCGCGGACGCAGAGGACCGCTGGGGGTGCGGGGCGCCTGGCGGCGGCCGAGGCCAGCCCGGAGGGAGCAGGGCCGGCCGAGTCCGCTACCCGGCTGACTCGCGGGGGCACCACCCACCTCTGTCGGCAGGTGCCGCAGCCGCAGCCGCAGCCTCCGGAGCTGGAGCCGGGGCCGGGTCCCGCGCGCGCCGCGGGAGAGCGCGTCCCACTCCACCGCCGCCTCCGGGCTTCCTCCTCATAATAATGCCCGGAAGGGTCCGGGGCCCGAGCAGAGCTAGCGCATCTCCCCGGCCGCCCGGCCGCCCGCCGACCCGCCGGATTCTCTGGGACGGGTGGCCCAGCCTCGGCACGCGCTGGCTCGTCCGAGCCGGGTGGCCGCTGAGAGGCGCTCGCGAGCCGCCACCCCTCCTCCCTCTTCCCCTCCCCCTTCCCTCCTCCCCCTTCCCTCCTCCCCCTCTCCTCAGGGGCTCCCCCCGCCTTCCCGAGGATCCCTGCACTGAGCGAGAGAGGGGCGGTCACGGGGAGGCAAGCCAGCCACTCAGAGCCCGGAGTGGGCTTCTGGACCCAACCATTGGGACCGAAGTGGGGACCCGCTTCTACGTCCAAGTTCACTCATTCGGAATCGACCCGATTAAGGGGAAGGCGCTGGGAGAGGAGCCCTGAATGAACACTGGGGGGTCACGGACGGGACCCAAGTCCTGCTTCCCAAAGAATAATCACCAGCGGCGGCAGCAGCCTAGACATTGTGACAGCTAATGTTTCTACCGAGCTTAGAGGCTGGCAGAGACTTTCTTTGCAGACCTTCCCTAATTCGAGCCGTATACCCAGGAGGGGCTGTTATCCCCACTTTAAAAATGAGGTCCTGAGCTCAACCCCGAAGGAGCAGCCGCAGGTCCCGGGTTACACAACGGGGTACGCTGGTTGATGTGAGACAACCCCTCTGGGGGTGGGGGTGGGGGAGGATGCACCCGCCGCTCACTTTTAATGTGTTTTGTTAGCATTTTCTATCGCTTTCTCAAGTCTAAGCACTCAATAAAAATTTTAAAACCCCGATTTGTAACGGTTGCGGATTTCTTGTATGTAGATGTTCGCACTAAAAATTAACACCCAGCTCTTGAGAGTCCTTTTGAGCTGGTTACGCAGAAAGTGACAAAAGCAGGTCATCCTGACTCACCTCTTCAAGCTTTGGTTGCAAAACGGAGGGATTGGATTAAATGGCCCGTGAGGCCCCTTCCAGCACTATGAGCCCCGCTCTCTAGTTTTTCCATCTATCGACTGCTTCCCTTCTAACTACAAACGCCCCCTCGTCTATTCCCCCCAACCACCCATACTTAAAAACTCGCCGAATCCGACCTTCTCCACTGCAGTCTACATTTTGCCACCCTCTCT
>WOXC01012110.1:0-100305 GCA_011680675.1 Gymnobelideus leadbeateri | reverse complement strand
AGGAATTGAATCTTGTCAACTGAAACTAAACTAATAAATTAATTAAAAAAAAAAAAAAAAAAAAAAAAGAATAGATTGATTACTTTTTAAATCCATTCAACAGAGAATTCTAAACATTATAAAAATAGGTCCTGATACAGTGCCGTGGTTAACACCTTGACCTCTTCATATTGCTTTATGGGAAAAAAAAGTTGGGTGATTTTTAAATTATTTCACAAAGACCTTTATTCAGAAATTACTCTCTTATGGAAGATACTTCAGGCAAGCTGCCTATATTGCAACATTCAAGCATTAAATGAAAGGTCAGGAATATGTTAATGAGAACCCTGCAAAGTTCATAGTCTTTTATCCCTGTAGACCGACTGCCTTTCTCTAACTCTTGCTTATTGTTCCTTCTCTCAGCTCAAGAAATATCCCTTTCAGCACCATTAATTCAAGTCCCTTTTGACTCTGCCAAGCTTCCAGACAACAGAATAGTCAGACCCCACTTTTGCCATAACTTTGAAGCTGGAAAGATCTTTGTCCATGAGGCTATGATCTAAGCCATTGGGATTTAGCCTCCTATGCCTCGGAGCTTAGGAAGGTTACCATGAGATAAGTTCTGATGACAGTTTAGACATAGACTTGGTCTACACTTGGGTGAGAGTATGTAAAAATGCCTTGCAAATGTTAAAGCACTGTGTACATGTCGGCACGGATGCTTCTCCAGTGGAACTGTGACAAAATACTGCCTAGGACAGCTCTTAAACAGAAGACAGCTGGGCTCGATATCTCAGGCCTTTATTCCCAGCTTTATAAGTAGTTTACATTCTGTACAGAGGTTAATAATCCTATCAACAGGGAAATGCAAGAGTTCCTGGTGTTTTATAAACTATTAACGTCAGAGTATTGTGATACAAACAGTGACTGGGAGAATGCATGACATCATGCTTTGTGGGTAGCTTTTTAAAAAACCTAAGATTAGAAGAAGCTTTAGTCAGGCTGCCACCATCGGCCAAATATAGCAGGATGAAACCTAATAGTGGTAAAATGGAACGCGCTAACAGATTGGATGATAGGGTCAGGATCCAGAAAGATTTTAAGTAGGTTGGAACATTGTGTTGAATAAAAAATAAAGTAGTAGTAAGGAATGTGAAGTCTTACTTAACAATAACTTGTCTTAGTTTTCAGAAGTCAACTACTGGAGGGTGAGATGAGGTTATATGACCAGTAAGATGGCAGAATAGTTACTTTCTGTAAACCTTCAATTCATAATCTTCAGAAGAAATTATGTGCCATAATCCTACCTGATTCTATAACATAAGACAGAACCCTCTATGCAATGTTAAAAAAAAGTCATGAATTAATCATAAAAGACTTGAATCTAGTTCTCACTCCTTATCCTTCTACCAACTAATGCCACATGTACATTGCAGGGAGCAAAAGCAAACTCCCAGTTTATGACTAAGGGTGTGGCTATAAGAATCCTCCTCCAGAAGTGACCTTACCTGAACCCCCCTACCCCATATGCAAGAAGCCGCAGGCACCAATTCTGTTGAACCACATGAAGAATGGTCTTCTGTGGTTCTCCCTATTACAAGCTATCTCTGACTACCAACTAGTATTTAGGGTTCTTTGAATCTATATATTTTGTATATATTTTGGAGGGTAGGACATATTTTTTACTACAACCTATATGACCTTTTCTGGTGTTTAACAAGCAAGGCTTAGGGAAACATCCTAAACACTCTTATGCCATATAATGGTATAGTGTCCAGGCATTTTCCTGAACAGCTCTGTGAAAAATTGGCTTGAGAGACAATGGCTAGAATAATTTGAATCGCATCTTGTTATTGTGACTTTTTGCTTGCCCCATACCTTGTCTAAACTGTCTTTCTTTTCTACCTGATTAAGTACCAATGACATCCTGCTAGTTTTTTCTCATTTCTGGTGGTCTTAGCTCTCCCTTGGTCCTCATTGAAACATTTTCTGTATGTTTTAGTCTTTTAACATAAAAAACGTTGGGCTTATACAAATCTCATGAAGCTAAACCAATTTCATTGATGCCTTTAGTGATGAGTTTCTGGGTAAGAGAGATGAGTAAGAAATTGAAGTTGAAAAAGAATTCTTACTGTTTAGCTTGAAAAATCAATACTTGTTTCTGCAGCAATGTCTGTTCAAAATGGAAACCTTAAGAAGGGCGCTTCAGAAGCAAAGGGGTGAAATTATCCAGGTTGGCCTCACTTTATACATTAGTGGAAAGATCATTGGATTTGGAATCAGAAGACCTGGGTTTGAATCATCTCTTTGCTTCTTTCCTGCTGGTATGTTCTTAAGCAAGTCATTGAATTCATCTTGCTAGGCTGACATTTCTGCATCCATAAAATGGGGGATTTCCAGCTTTCACATCACATGCTCTGTGATTCTATGATGAGATTCTTATAAAGCTGTGTAAAATGAAAATGTGAGTAGTGATGACAGTTTCCTGTTGGCTGTCATTGTGGATTCAGAAATTCCATTTGGGAAAAATTTGTTCCCATAACAAAATGAAAATGACGCTGATACTTGGAAAAATTCCCTCAACTGTAAGGGCTAAGAGACAAACAGAAACCAGTTTTAGCTATTAAGATCAGGAAATTGTTGACAGGATAAATATTCAACACATATATTGAAATCACACGAAAAACCCTGTAAAAGCTGACCCTTCTGGGTCCTGGTTGGAGATGGCTTAATATGGCATTTCATCTCTCCTAAAATCTTCACCGCCTTTTAGGTAAACTCAGAAGTTTTGTTATGGGTTCTTTCTTTCAAACAAAGTCACAGGATGGGGGAATATGCATTTTGTGAAAGTTTTCATAGACTATCAACTACTCATTTGTTTTAGTTCCTGCATTATGCTGGAAGAGAAAGACCACAGAGTGGGAATCAGGAGAACCGGCTGTATGATAGTCCCAGTTGTGGCATGGATAAGGTAGGTGAGTCTGGATACATCACCAATTCTCTGGTTCTGAGTTTCTTCCTGTCCAAAATGAGAGATTTGGACTATAGGTTTTTTAGGGCCCCTTATAGCTTTAAAATTCTATAGAAACTGCTTTCTGTGAGGAATATTCAATATTGATCTGTCAGTCAGACCATCATTCTTAGCCTTGTCATTTTGCATATAAGGCAACAAGCCTTGATTTTATTAGTTACCATGGTACACACACACACACACACACACACACACACACGCACACGCGCGCGCGCGCGCACACACACACACACACACAGAGTTAAGGGAAGATAATGGTCAGTTCAGGAAGCAGAATGAATTAGTTAACATTTTCTGTAATCCTTAACAGAAAATGTTGCTCCCCTTTCTTATAGCTCATGAACAGATTGGTCTGACAGGCATAGCCCCAAGGTTTGGTATAATTTTTGACACTGAATCATGAAAGCACTCTGACATTTCTGAGTTCAGCAATCCTCAAGTTTCACAGGTAAACTGGAGGAAGTGTAAAGAAAGAGATGAGGGTGTGAAGAGCTCGGCCACACAAGCAGTGTCTCTGAAATGTTAACTGTGTGACCCTCGCTGTGTTGGCACAGAGGTGCATGGAGTCATGTGAATAAAGGCCAATGTTGTTAGAGACGTCTTTGGGGGTTTGGGTTGAAGCATTTCCAAATTTGCAAAAATTGTGATGATTATTTCAAAGGACATATACTGAATGCTTAGACGATCTTATGATCAAAAGATGTCAAATATGGAAGAGGTCTCAGAGGTCATTGAGTCTAATCCTTTCTTTTTATATAAGAATAAACCTTTCCTCAAGGAGCTGATTTCTTAAGGTGGGAGACAATATGCAAATAACTATTTGTATATAACATATATATGTGGTAAAGTTGGAAGCAGTCTTAGAGGCAAGGTGCTAACAGAAGTTGTGGTAGGACATGGTACCAGGAAAGGCCTCTCTTATGACATAGAGTTTGAGCTGAATCTTAAAACTAAGAGGTAGAAATGGGGAGCACTCTTTGCTTAGGGGCCAGCCAGATAAAAGGCATAGAGTTCAGAGATGAAGGGTAAAGTGTGAAGAGCAGTAGGGAGTCCAGGGCCATCAGATCATAGAATACCTGGAAGGGAGAAAGTATGAGAAGACTGGAAAGACAGGAAGGGGCCACATTATAAAGGGCTTTGAAAGCTAAACAGAGAATTCTATTGATCCTGGAGGTAGTCAGTCAAGTAGCGTTTATTAAGTGCATTCTATGTGTCAGGCCCTATGTTAAGTGCTGGGGATACAAAGAAAGGCAAAAAAGAAGTGAAAACAAAAAGCAAAACGAAAAAAAACCAAAACACATCAGCCCTTGCTCTCAAGGAGCTCACAGTCCAATGGGAGAGGCAGCATGCAAACAAATATGTATAAATCAGATATATCCTAGGAAAAATCAGGGTAGTCTTAGAGGGAAGACACTAAAATTAATAAGAAACCACTATAGTTTATCAATTGTGTGTGTAGTTGGGAGAGGTATGACCTGCATTTCAGAATGTTCACTTTGATGGCTGAATGGAGGCTTGATTAGAATGAGGAAAGACTTGAGGCAGGGAGTAATTGTTGATAGGCTAGGGGTAGAATTGTACTGTACAAATATTTATAATGATTCAGGTAATAAGACTTCAGCATATATAGAAAAAAAGAGAAGGATTAGTAAAGAGATCAAGGTAAAGAAAGCTTTAGAAAACAAACAAAAAAAAAGAAAACAAAAGAACTTAGACGTGAGAATATAAAGGGGGAATTATTAATCAACCACTTACTGGACCAGGGGTAAAGAAGGAATTCAATAGCTAAATTAAAAAAAAAGAGAAATAAAATTACTAATTGAGTAAAACCCTCAAACTAGGATAAGGCTTAGAAATGGGTGAGTGAGGAAATGGGGTAGGCATCCATCCTATTGGAATTTAGTTCTATCAATGAGTTTTAAGCAAACTTGAGTACATATCTAGCCACAGACACTTACTATGTGATCTTGGGCAAATCATTTAACTTCCATTTACCTTAGTTTCCTCAAATGTAAACTTGGGATAATAACCCCCAGGGGTTTTGTGAAGATCTAATGAGATAATTATTGCAAAGTATTTAGCACCGGACCTGGCACATAGTAAGCACTATATAAATGTTAGTTATTTATTGATATTGTTGTTATGGTAATTTGTCTAATAAAGATCTGAAATCCAAGACATAAAGACAAGCAGCAATAGTGTAAAAGCTCGTTTTTTTTAGGGATTGTTTATTTTATTGTATTTGCATCTCTAATGCCTAACTTAGTACCTGGAACATAGTAATTAATAAATATTTATTGATTTGATTAATTGATTGCTTAAAAGTCAAATCAATAAGCATTTATTAAGTGTTTACTATTTGAGAATACAAATGTAAGGCTAAGGGGAGGAACTAAAATATGCAAGATGAAAAAATAATAACAAAATTCCTATAATATATAAGTGGTCAAGAGACAGAAATAAACAGTTCCCAGTAGAAGAAATGCAAACTATTAAAGACCCTAGGAAATAATGTACCAAATTGCTGAAATAAGAGAATGCACATCAAAATTACCCTGAAGTTTCACATCATACTCTTCTATTCTGGGCTGGACTTGACTCAGACCAGGCCTCTGATCGTTTAGGTTCGATTTTGGAATGGAATGAGACATTCAAAGGTCATTCAGTAGTTAACAAAACAAGATTTATTTAGCCATAGCTAGATCAGGACATTCAACAAGGTAAACTATTGAGGACACCTCGAGTTTGGTTCAGCTGAGGTGAATCTTCCATGCAGTAATCTTCCATTCAAGTGCTGGAGGATCCCTGGAGCTTCTCATGGCTGCTTTGTTATCACATGACCAGTGAAAGCTTTGGGACACCTGAACCAACAAAGTCTTAAGGATCACCTCATTATTTAAAAAAAAATAAATTAAATTTTCTGTTTATTTTTACTTTACATCATTCATTTTCACAAGATTTTGAGTTACAAATTTTCTTCCTATTTTTCCCCTACTCATCACCCCTAAACAGTGAGCCCATAGTATACCCCCCTCCCCCAACCTGCTCTCTCCTATATCCTCCCTCATTCCCCTCCAACTTTCCAGATACATACAGGGCAAGATGAATCTCTATACCCCAGTACCTGTATATCTTATTTTCCAGTTGCATGTAAAAAGAAATAATAATAATATTTTTTAAACATTTAATTTAAAAATTTTGAATTCCACGTTCTTTCCCTTCCTCCCTTGTCACCCACCTTTACTGGGAAGATAGGCAATTCAATATAGGTTGTACATGTATAGCTATGCAAAATATATATCCACACATATATCCACGCATAGTGGATATATTGTGAAAGACTGGCTATATTTCCCTCCATCTTATCCTACCCCCCACTTGTATTCTCTACTTTAATCCTGTACCTGTTCAAAAGTGGGTGCTCCCAACTTCCCTCCCCTCCAGCCTACCCTCCTTTTCATCATATCCCCTCTCATCCCTTTCCCCCCTACTCTTCTGTAGGGTGAGATACCCTATTTATTGTGTATGTAATTCCCTTCCTAAGCCAAATTCAATGAGAGTGAGCTGACCCATTCCCTTTTACCTTCCTATTCTTCCCCTCCATTGTAACAATTTTCCCTTGCCTCTTCTATATGACATAATTTATGCCATTTAGTCTCTGCCTATTACCTCTCATTATATTCCTCTCTCAATTCTCAATTTCAACTTTTAATTATCATTCCTTCATATTCAATTGGTCCTGTACCCTCTATGTATACCTGTATACATGTACACACACTCACATATGTATTCATATACCCATATACCCTCCTATATAGACATATATTTGTATGTACATCTTTATCTATCTATATCTATCTACATACAGACACAAACACACATGCATTTATATTCCCTTCAAATATTCTCGCACTGAGAAAAGTTTCATAAGTTACAATTATTGTTTTTCCATGTAGGAATGTAAATAGTTCAACTTTGATAAGTTCCTTATGTTTTCTTTTCCCTGTCTACCTTCTCATGCTTCTCTTGCTTCTTGTATCTGAATGTCAAATTTTCTATTTTACTCTGTTTTTTTCATCAAGAATGCTTGAAAGTCCTCTATTTTATTGAATGACCATATTTTCCCCTGAAACAAGATACTCAATTTTTCTGGGTAGGTGGTTCTTGGTTTTAATCCCAGCTCCTTTGCCTGCTGGAGTATTATATTCCAAGCCCTTCAATCCCTCAGTGTAGAAGCTGCCAGATCCTGTGTTATCCTGATTGTGTTTCCACAGTGTTCAAATTGTTTCTTCTTGGATGCTTGTAATATTTTCTCCTTGATCTGGGAATTCTGGAACCTGACTATAATATTCCTAGGAGTTTTCTTTTTGGGATCTTTTTCAGGAGGTGATTGTTGTTTTCTTTAATCTCTATTTTGCCCTCTGGTTCTAAAACACCAGGGCAATTTTCCTTGAGAATTTCTTGAAGGATGATTTCTAGGTTCTTGTTTTGATCATGGTTTTCAGGTAGTCCAATAATTTTTAAATTATTTCTCCTGGATCTATTTTCCAGGTCAGTGGTTTTTCCAATGAGACATTTCACATTGCCTTCTATTTTTTCATTTGTATGGATCTGCTTAATAATATCTTGATTTCTCATTGAGTCACTAGCTTCCATTTGCTCCAATCTAATTCTGAAGGAATGATTCTCCTCAGTGAGCTTTTGAGATTCTTTTTCCATCTGGCAAATTTGGCTTTTTAAGGGATTCTTCTCCTCAATGGATTTTTGTGTCTCTTTTGCCCTTTGAGTTAGTCTATTTTTAAGGTGTTTCATCAGTCAGGTTGTTGACTCTCTTTTCATGATTTTCCTGCATCATTCTCATTTCTCTTCCCAGTTTTTCCTCCACTTCTCTTATTTGGTTTTCAAAATCCTTTTTAATCTCCTCTATGGCTTGTAGCCAGTTCAAATATTTCTTGGAAGCTTTTGGTACAGGAGTTCTGACTTCATTGTCTTCCTCTTGTTCCATGTTTTGATCCTTTTTGTCCCCCAAAAAGGAATCTAAGGTTTGACTGCTGTGCTTGCTTTGTTTCCTTTGCTTGATCATGTTGCCAGCCAATTACTTGGCTTTTGAGCTTTTTGCCACAGTAGAACTCTGCTTCAAGAGAGGAGAGCTTTGTTCCAAATCTCTGGGGTTTTCTCAGCTGCTGGAGCTATTAGTTGGCTGCCCTCCCTGAAGCCTGCACCCACTCTGGCACCTGCTCACCCACCCTAGGACCTCCACTCAAGACAGTGATCCAGATCCAAGCAGGTTAAAGCAAGAGCAGTTACCCCTCAGACTGGTTGCTTGGTCCCCCTACTAGCTGCAGACCAGGAGCTCTGAAGCAGGCAGCCGTGCCTCAGCTGCTTCTCCTTCTCGGGGCAGAGGCCATACTGCACTCCCAGATCCCCTGTTCCTAAAGTCCACTGACCTCCCACTTTGTCTTTGGAATTTATGGGTTTATATATCTGAAAACTGCCACAGCTGCTGGTGATCCACTCTCTGGAAGTCGGGGCCACCCTGAAGCTATAATCTTGGGCTCATGTGGGGCTGGGTTCTGCTCCCTGTGTGTTGTGATGGACCCTTCCTGTCTGCCTGTGGGGCTAGCTTCAGTGGGAGGTTTGTTTCTCCCTGTCATTTCCTGGGCTCTGTATTCCTAAAGTTTGTTTAGAGTAATTTTTATAGGTATTTGAGGTAGTTATGGGGGAGCTCAGGGAGTTTTCCTGCTTCTATGCCACCATCTTGGTTCCACCCCCCCATCTCAATACATTTTAAGAAGAAAATTGGGCAAACATTTATGTGTAGAGAGAGTAGTCATGATATTCCTCCTACTACACCATCAAATTGGCTACTTCCCAGGGTTGTTAGGCTCAAATGAGATGATGATTGTAAGCACAGTAACTGGCACAGAGTAAGTAGTACATAAATGTTTGCTATCATTGTCCTCATCCTCTTTATGTAAAAAAACTAGAACTGTCACTGTTATAGGGGTTGTATAAAGCCACACAAACTCATCCATTATTGGAAGTGCTGGAAATTCGTTCTAACCATTTTGGAAAACAAGGTGGAATTATGGAAATAAAGTAGATAAATCCAAGATCCCACTATTAAATGTGTGTATAGGTCATGGATAAAAGTCATATAAATGATGGATATAAAATCATATGTGTGTATGTATATATGTATTGTACGTATATACACATATAAACATACACATGATATGTGTATATATATATACATATATACATACACACACACACATATATATATATATATATATATACATATAATTTTTATAGCAACCCTTTTTGTAGTAGTAAAGAACTGGAAACAAAGTAGATGCTCAATAATTATATTATATTAATTATATATATTAACCAATTATGACATGAATGTGAAGGAATATTACTGTTCTCTTAGAAACAACAGACGATAAAGAAGCTTGGAAAAGCTTATATGAAATGATGCAAAGTGAAGTAAGCAGAGCCAAGAAAGAATATACCCAATGACTGCAACAATGTAAAGGGAAAGGACAACAACAAAATAATTGAAAATGTATTTTGCAAAATTAGATTTTACTAAACTTAGCTCTGAAGAAAAGATATGAGAAAATACATCTCCCTGATCCTTTGGAGCGTGGCGGTTCACAGGTAAGGAATATTACATATAGCACCAACTCTTTTTGGTGTATTGATTGCTTTTGCTGAACTTTTTATTTTCTTCCTCTTTTAAAAACTCATTGTTAAAAAGAATGACTCTCTGGAAGGTGGCAAGGGAAGAGATATAAAGGAAAAGGCAGGTGGTGAAAAACAAAAGTTATCAATAAAAATCTTTTAATGAAAACTCAATCCCCCTTAACCTCAATAATTACATTTCATTGATTTAAGTTAGCTCCTTGTATTCTGACAAAATGTTTAATAGTATCACTGTTTTCTGTAGTCAGATGTATGCCTCATTAGAATGAAATTCACACTATTTTTAGCAGTGGTTTTTTTTTTTCAGGAGAATTTATTGTTCTAGAACACTTCAAATGTCCACATTTTTGTGCAGGCAAATAATATTTGCTCTTGTCAATTACGTTATCTTTGGGTCTTTGATTCATCTTTATCTGTAAAGGTAAAATGCTGTCTTCTCCAGTCTGTTGAAAATCTGTTATGATAGAAATCAATTTATCTCCCCCAAGTTGTATGTTTTTCTAATATATTCTGTGAAGCTAACATTGTCCACAGCAACTTGGTTAAGGGTTTGTTGCATTCAAAGTCTATTTTTACAAAAAGAAGAAATCATAAGTAGACATATGTAGCTCATTTCTGCATAGTAACGCATATTTTAGGTAGCAAAATAACATTGTGAAAATTGATTAAAAATAGAAAATTTATTAAGTAGTCTAGCTCCAATGAAACAACCTGTTTAAATGTTTATAGTGAAGCTACACAGTCCAGGCTTATCTGAAATGATATCTTTTTTTTTAGACATTTATTTTTAAAACTTTGAGTTCCTGGTTTTTTCCTTCTTCCCTCCTCACCCCACCCCTCCCTGGGAAGATAAGTAATACCCAAATCATTTCCATAGTAGTTATATTGTGAAAGACTAACTATATATCCCTCCATCCTATCCTGCCCCCACTTATTCTTTCTCCTTTGATCCTATCCCTTTTCAAAAATGTTTGCAAAATGATGTTTTTTAAAGGCTTAAAGGTGGTGATTTCACATTCCATCCTGGTAATACATTTAGGTCTTGATAGGTTCGTGAATGATTAGAAGAGTAAGATTTGGTTGGAGCTATGGATTCTTGTCTAAATAAGAAAAGTATTTTGGTTTTGTTTTACCTTAAGTGTGATCCTATGGTTTCATCAAGGAAGGAAACTCCAGTACAGTCCAATGAACATTTAAGTGGGTACTGCATGCAAGGTACTATGCTTTGTGAGCTTTCATTCTCTTGGTGAGATACAAAATGTAGACATACAAGTGAATACTTGGTAATTTGAAGAGAAGTCAAGAGCATACCCTGACAAGTCTGGAGATAATGGAAGAATTTCTATAGAAGGCAGTACCTGACATAAGTCTTGAAGGGAAGCCAATGATTCTAAGCAGAGATTAAGAGGGAGTATATTCCAAGTGTGGGAAACTGTCTGCTCAAACGTGTGGAGGTCAGATATGGAATGCTGAGTTCAGGGAACAAGATGTAGGCCAATTTGGCTAAAATGTAGAGTGCTTTAAGAAGAGTCATAAAAATAATTTTGAAAAGATAGAATGGAGCCATATTGTAAATATACCTTTAAATGTAAGCTGAGCTGTTTGTATTTTATACTAGAGACCATAGGGAGCCACTGCAGGTGTGACATGGTCATATTTGTGCTTTAGAGGGATTCATTTGGGATCTGTGTGGAAATGATACTGGCAGGTGGGATTCCATTTAGGAGGCTATGCTCATATTCCTAGTGAGACGGGATAAGGACTGGGACATGGGTAGTGCCTGTGTGAGAACAGAGAAGGGAGTGAATGTTGAGAGAATTAGTGCAGCAGAACTGACAAGATTTGACAAAGGTGAGTAAGGGATGAAGATCATAGGATCTGAGACTTGGAGCTGGAGGAACCTAACCAAAGAAGCCATTTCTTCCAATTCCATCATTTTGTAGGCCCAGGGAGGGGTAGGAAGCATCAGATGTGGGCGTTAAATCCAAGTCTTCTGCCTACAGAATCTGTGCTCTGCCCACCTTATCACATATCTTCCAAGGTGGAGATTCTCAGAAAACTACATGGGATGTCCTTTTGTTCATTTTGACTCCGTTGTCCACAGGTGTGCATACCCATCCTACTGGCCTTCCAAAGGACACTTTGGTTTTGCACTTTCATTATTTTCTCATAAATCAGAAAACTATGTGAAATGGCCCCAATGACATCATTTGGTGTATTACTTGGTCACATGTATAATGTTGACTAGCTCTAAATCAGGTTGTTCAAATACTTTTTTCCTCTGACTTGTTTGGGAACCCCGAGCCCATTTCAATGACTTCAACTTTCTCATGATTTTTATAGTGCCTCTTCGATCTTCCCTACTACTTGAATAATTATAAATATATTTTTAAAAATTTCTTGGAGCTACCATTTTTATTTTTAGAAATATCACCCATCAACATTTCTGGATATGCTGATCATCCTTACCTCACATACATAAATTCCTACCTGTCCATCTTCTCCCCAGAGCATTTACTTTTTTTTTTTTTGCTTTTTTGGAAGGCAATTGGGGTTAAGTAACTTGCCCAAGGTCACACGGCTAGGTTTTGTTTGTGTGTGTGTTGAGTGTCTGAGGTCGTATCCGAACTCAGGTCCTTCTGACTCCAGGGCCGACGCTCTACTCATTGCGCCACCTAGCCGCCCCCTCATTTACTTTTTTTTAAAGAACTCTGATAGGTATATTTGTTTTCTCCCTCTTCATGTATGTAAATTTTAACTAAAAAAAAACGGGATTCTAAATTTTGCTAGCCATTCTTTAAAAAAATGCTGAGGAAATGTTTCTCACTGGACTGGTTTTACTAATCTCATTTAGCTTTGGATTTTATTAGGCAGTCAACATTTTTTCCTCAACTCTGGCCTACCTGAGTGTTTCTTCTGCTTAATCCCACAAAAGAGTCAGTCCCTTTTAATCAATCATCAAGGACTCTGGCTATTTACAGACCTTGTTGTCACCCTTAAAGTAGATAAATGCTCGGAGACTTGAGTACTGTTCTGGGATGTAGGAACGATCAGTTATAGTAGATTCATCCAGTATCTTGAGTCTGCAAGGGTGGGTTCACCGTTGGGAGTGGTGATTTCTGCCCTAAAGATGGCTGCCCTTCCCAAAAGAGTCTAGACATATCCCTAGGGATGGTTTCTAGGGATCCTAGGTCACCAATGGTACTTTCTTTTTGGTCTGAAAAATTTCTGAATGAGCATATTACCTCATTGGTCTTCACTGGGTTGATTGCTAAAGTGCCATGCCACCTGAAAATATTTCCTCAGGAAAAGTGTAAAAAATTATTATTTACTCATGTAAAGCATTGTTGCAATAATGAGTTTGTTTTAAGCCTAAGGGTGTAGAGTGGGCAGTAGAGTGGTCTACTAATGTTTACTTGATTCCTTCTGCTTTAAGGAGTTTATTTTTAATGAAAATTTCTGAGCTCAATCACATTTACTCCAAGCTCCCAGTTGGGAAAATTCCTAACACTTAGGTCTATATTTGAGTCAATCTCTAATTAGCTGTGGTGGATAACAAATGAAATGACTAAGGAAACAAAGGTTCGAGGGTCACCTGCCCCATAACCCCTGACTTCTTTGTGGCTGGAACAAAACTCTTTACTGGAAACATTTCCGAAATGGAACAGCAGACTATAATATTGTGTCTGTGGGTAGACTTCCCTCAAAGTGGGTTCTATGCAGAGCCAATGATATTTCTCTGCCCAACCACAGCTCAGTATTCAGACCTAGTCCAACCTCTCAGATCCGGGGTCTCAGAATCTCTTCCTGAGGTTCTGAGGTAGCATCTTCCTTTTATACAGATTACTGAGGGTTTTATCCCAGGGTCTCACACAATGGCTTTGATTGATTCAGGGAATTTTGCAGGCCCTGTTTATACCCAATTCTTATTATTTGATTCAACCAAAAAGCATTTGACACAGTAGATAAGGTACTGGGCCTAGAGTCAGGAAGACTTGAGTTCAAATTCAGCCTCAGAAACTTACTAGCTGTTTGAACTAGGGCAAGTCATTAACCTTTGCCTGCCTCAGTTTCTCCATCTGTAAAATAGGCATAAAACCACCTACCTCCCAGGGTGTTTGTAAGGATCAGGTGAGATAATGTTTGTAAAGTAGTTAGCACAGTGCCTGGCACATAGTAGGTGCTATATTAATGTGTCTCCGCAGATACATTTATAGGACATTTATGCATTTGTAGATTTTTGAAACTGTGGAGGCCTCAGGTAGTTTTTCATAAACATGTTACTGTATAAATGCCTTTCTCCTTTCCCTTTACTGATTGTCATGTTGAAAGGAATTTTGTTTCAGTACAAGCCTTTAAGATGCACTGGTTACAAAATTTGAAGGTTGGAGGTGACCTTTGAGGTCACTCATCTTATCAATGTGGAAATTGAACCCAAGGCAAATTAAGGGACTTTCCCCATGGTCACACAGTCTTTTAATTGTCTTATATCCTTGACTAACCAAAACCCACATCTTCTGGGTTCCCCTTCCAAAAGCGGTCCCATTCTATTACAAAAACATATATGCTATTCAGTGCCCCCCAAACTTCCAGTATCTTCTTTCTGAGATTATCTTCCATTTAAACTATATGTATCATGTAGATAAACCTCTATTTACATGATGTTTCTGATATTAGATGGAAAGCTATTTGGGAGCAAGGATTCTCTTTGTATTCCTTTGTGTCTCCAGGGCCTAGCAAAGTGCTCAGAACATAGAAAGTGCTTAATAAATAATAACTGATTGTTGACTGACTGGAGTCAGACTGAGAGCCTTCAAATGCTAATTTGCGGGGTTTGTAGTTTACACTAGAGAAGATAGGGAGCCACTGACAAATTCTTAGATAAGAGAATAATATGCTTTAAGAAAATTCTTTGGGAAGGAAGAGACTGGGAGCAGGTGGATAGAAATCAACAAACATGTCAGTTTCTCCTCTTTACATATTTGGATTTTCCTTTTTAACCATCTTATGACTTCTTATACCAAGAACAAATTGGACCTGCAGTATTAGAGGTTGCAATGCAATCAAGGTTAGGACTGTTGTGATCATATTTTTTTAAAAGAGGAATCTTAAGAGCATCCCCAAATAAGCAGCCAAATTCTAGTGCTCCACAAATTTTAGGGTCTGCTACTAATAAAACAGGTTGTTCTTTACAGACTTGTACTGAAGAACCTGTTATGTAATTTATAAAATGTAAAAAACTGATGGATTCCAAAGATAGAAAAGAAACTATAAATGTTTCCATTATATAGTGCATTACAAAAATGGCCCATAAAAGAGTGATAATAATTGTATAAAGCATAATGTTTGGGGCCATTACAGAATCTTGTAGTGCTGGTGGAGGGGCTCCTAAATTATGAGTCAAGCTAGAATTAGTCAAAATGGACTGTGGAGAAATGTTTCTTTATAAGAATAATGAAAATAACCAAAGGAAATCAGGTCTCTGTTTTTTTTCAGACATGTTACATTGACTTTGTCTCTTCTGTGTCTATTAAGGATACATATGCACCATTGCCTACATTTGGCAATATTTAAGATATACATAAGACAGTGAATTATTATTACTAATTATATTTCTCAAGAATTTTATGGATAGTAATACAGTCTTTACATTCATATAAATGTTAGGGTTGGAAGGGACCTTCTATCATCAAATCATATTTCTTTTAGGTGAAGTTGAATCTTATTTCTTGTCTTGGGCACCATTTATAAGTTTCACTCCCTTTGTTTAATCTAAGCAGAGTGCCATTTGATGCTGTGTTCTTTGAGGGGGAATATGTGTATATAGATCAGTATAATACTTGTATAAAGCATAATGTTGGGGGCCATTAAAGAATCTTGTAACTGTATTATCATTTTTGCTGTGAAATTAAGTTTCCAACTTCATGTTCCTGAAACCATGTTGCTTGTGAATCAGTAGAAAATGCATTATGTGATTTGTAAGTCACCAAGCATTTGTTAAGAACTCACTGCGTCTGAGGCACAGTGCTAAGTGCTGGCGACGATACAAAGAAAGGCAAAGAAAAGTGCTTGATGTGGTTTAAGAAGAGTGACCAATGAGAAATATTACTGTCTGTGATTTACATTGATTTACTTCAAACATAAATCTTTTCCCTTCCTAAATCAATTGATCCTTAGAAACTGATAATCAAATATTTTCCTTGTATTAAGGCAGTAAGCTCCTCCATTTCAGTGGCAGAACCTTAGGAGTTTGCTCCATCCCTCTATGACAGGGACACAGGAAAGAAGAGGAGGTAAACTAGATGTGATTTACGATTAGAGTCAGAATACTGAAATCTCATTCTCTTTGCATCTACAACAGCTCTTTCCAATGTGGAATTCATTCAAGGGTGTGCTGTGGGTATGTGTGTTTTTCTTAGTGCTGAGAAAGAGCTTTTTGATCTTACTAACTTTTTACGTAGGGTTTTGAAATTTTATTAAAGAGTTGATTTACAGTGAGAATAAATTCCTTTTTTATTTTTAATATGCCTTTTAGTACGTTGCTATAAAAGCTTTTAAGGAAGCCAGTGAATCTTTTGTAGTGGACAATATACTATTTCAATCAGCTTGTATTAAAACATGATTGTCATAAGGACCAAGTGAATTAATACAGTAAAGTCCCACATACTATACTAAATTAAGGAATATTTGACAGATACTTATTTATGGTGAACTTAAAATGAGGATTTTTTTCCTTTTGTTGAAAAAGGCAGGCATTGTATTGCAAAACTATGATTTTATTCCAGTTTTGTAATGATTTGTAGTTGTAGAAAGTTGTTAGGCATTCTAAAAGTCAAAGTATGAAGGGGATTACAATCTCCTAAAATTTACTGCTCTCTGTAAAGGTCTAAAGCACTAGAGCTTGGAAATTATCTACTGCAATGACTGTTTATTCCACATAGTAAGTCTTACTGTATATTGTATACTCAAAGATATAAGGGCTGCAATGGAACAGCCTACTAAACATCTCAAATATTAATTTGTTGGCTTCAAGGCTGTATTTGCAGAGCATACAGAGCAGCAGATTAGGAAGTGAAATTTGACGATTCTATTAGAATCTTCTATAGCTTGAAATTAGAATATTTGAAAACTCTGTGAGCCAAGGGAAAAGCAAGCTTGATCAAATGATGTTAGATCCGATCTTTTTTATTGTTGGTTTTTTTATTTTTGAGAGCTAGAGAAATTTCTAAAATTCACTTTATTCTCTTGAAATAATTAGAAGAGGGAAGATTTTTTTGGAAATATCGGAAAATACAAATTATATGGAATACCCAGGGGAGACTTTTCTGTGTGTCTGGAGTAAACAAGTTCCTACCCAACTGACACAGCTACTGCTTTCTTTGCCCTCTTCTTCCGCCCCTCCCCCAAAGCCCCAAAACCAAAACCTTAGTTTTTTGTTTTTTTTTTCCCCAGAGACTGGTTATTTAATTATTTATTTCCAGTCATTTGGATGGCAAACAAATCCCAGTTTGTTTTTTTTTTTTTTTTAAATGGACATCAGGAGAGAAAGCTGACCTTTGCTTAAGAGTTACTTCAGCCTGGATCTTCTACTCTGAGATGCCTCTAGATCCAATAACTTCCAAAACCTCCCTTCTCAACTGAATTCTTCCCTTTGTTCTATATTCTCTCCTTAGTGACTGACACAGAGTAAGCACTTTATCCATTATTGATGACTAATAGAATCTCTGGCCTTTTAGCATACTAGCACAGCATTAGGTATCTAGTTGTAGCACCAAGAAACACTTTATAGATGAACTTTTTAGTGTTTCCCTATGGCATGTAATGCTTGTTTTGGGTTTTAGATGGATGCTTTTTTATCATGTTAAAATAAAAAGATCCTTCTATGCCTATGCTTGTAGGCTTGCTGGTTTGTTTGTTTTAGCATAATTAAATGTGTAGTGCTTTTTCAAAAACTTTTTCTGCAACTATTGAAAAAATCATATAATTCTGGATGCTCTTGTCTTTAATATGATTAATTATGTTGATTGTTTTCCTAATGCTGAACCATCCTTGCATCACTGGTATAAAGCCAACTTGGTCACAGTGAATGATTTCTTGGATGAATTGCTAGTCTGTTTGACAGGGTTGTATTTAAAATTTTAAATTTGTTACTGACATTGTTCTATAGTTTTCCTTCTGTGTTTTATCCTTTCCTGGTTTAGATATTACCGCTGCATTTGTCTCAAGAAAGGAGTATCTCTGGTAGATTGATTTCTTTCTCAGTTATTGCAAATAATTTCTATAGAATTGGTATTAAAATATTAATTGTTCTTTAAAAGGTTGTTAGAATTCCCCTGTAAGTCCATCAGAACCAGGTGTCTTTCTTCCTGTGTACCCCAGGTAGTTACTATTGCATCTAGCTTTATTTCTTTTTATGTGATTATATTATTTAAATATTCTATTCTGTCTCCTGTTTGTTTCAATATTTTCTATTTTTAAAGATAATGCTCTTTTTTGTTCTCAGTTTTGTTACCACGAAACTATGGATGATAGGTTCTAATATATATAAATACATACACACACATAAGAATTTAAATTTCTTCTGGTTGTGTTTTGATTTTAGCTTGTTCATTTTTTTATTTTGTTTTAATTTTCTCTCCTCTTCTTAATATATCTTCTAAATATTTATCACACAAGGTTTATTGATTGATTTTTAATCACTGTTTATTTTTATCACTTGCATCCTAATTTATCTATTTCCCTCCTCATTTTCAGGGTTTCCTCTTTTTGTGCTTGTCTATTTATTTGTTGGATTTCTCATTTTTACTGCATGTTCAGATAATTAATTATCTTCTGTTTTGCTAATAAGTCTTTTGGAACTATTGCTTCTGAGGACTGCTTTAGCTACAATGCAACCATTTTGGTTCACTGTTTTGTTATGATGATTATCTTTCACATCATTATTATTTGTTTCTATGATTTTTTTCTTTGACCCCACTTAATATTTAATATTTCATTAAATCTCCATTTTGATCTTTTGCTTATGCTGCCTGAATTGATTGTTAGCTTTGCTATATTTGGTCTGTAAAGGTGTATATGCTGTTTCCTCCTTTTTATACTTATTTGTAATAGAAGAACATTCACATCTCTCATATTATTGTTACTATTTGCAATTTTATCACTTTAGTTCATTTTTCTTTTACACATTTAGATATGATGGAATTTGGGGCATATAGATTCCCTATTGATTTTTTTTTTTGTTTTCACCAGTTACTTAAAGCATAATGTAATTTCCTTATCTTTCTTAATATTCTGAATTTTTATTTTGGCTTTGTTTCATAGCATGATTGCATCTCCTGCTTTGTTTTCTTTTGGGGGTATTTGCCTGATGATTAGTAATTTTTCTGGCTTGTTATTTTTTTTTCTAAAAATGTTTTTGTTTTTCAGTTGTCTTTCTTGTAAGCACTAGATAGTGATTTATTTTATTATTCAATCTATTACTATTTCATAATATAAGATTTTAAAAATCCATTCACATTTAAACTTATACATTAAGTTTATGTTTTCCTAATTTCTAGTATTATTTTCCTAAACTAGAATTTTCTTTTGTTCCTTTTATTCAATTTTTTTATCCTTATGATTAATTTTGTGTAATCTACTTTAATTCAGACCTATTCCCATAGGCCCTCTTATCTCCATCTTTAATTCCTCTACTGTTCCCTCCCCACTTCCTCCCACCCCAGTTTTTTAGTTCTTTACCTACTTTTGGAATTTTACTTAACATATTGACATTTTTCTTTCTTTTATTTAATGTTCTAATTGTTCCACTCCTTTGTCTCCCCCACTTTTTCCCCTCTCTGTTATATGATTAATATAAAACCCCCTTCCTCTCCTTTTGTCCATCTTATGCTTATGAGGCTTTGTTATTTTCTGCATCTTTTCCTAAAAAGAATTTCTTGACCTTGTTTTCTTCCTTAATTCTTCTCCCTTTGTATCCTGAGATTTTATTCTTTGATTCACAATCTCTATATTTATTATTTCCTCATGGAATTAAACCTTCTCAAGTACCATATTTGAGTTCCCTCTTCTGACAAATTTCTGTTAATTATCTTTGTAGATCTCATCTTCTTGGCACCATCATTCCTCCCCTCTCCTGTTGGATGCTACTCTTGGGCAGCTAGGTGAGGCAGTGGATAGAGTACTGGGCCTGGAGCCAAGAAGACTCATCTTCCTGAGTTCAAATCTGGCCTCAGGCATGTCCTAGCTGTGTGACCCTAGGTAAGCCACTTCACCTTGTTTGCCCCTGTTTCCTTTTCTGTAAAATGAGCTGGAGTAGGAAATGCCAAACCCTTCTAGTAACTTTGCCAAGAAAATCCCAAATGGGGTCATGAAGAATCAAACATGACTGAAAAAAAAAAAAAAACAACTGAACAACAAAGTGCCACTCTTCGAAGTAGCCATTTCCTTTTTTTTTTTTTTCTCTTTTTGGAGGGGCAATTTGGGTTAAGTGACTTGCCAAAGGTCATGGGGGTAGTAAGTGATAAGTGTCTGAAGGCCTGATTTGTAACTCAGGTCCTCCTGACTCCAGGGTCGGTGCTCTATTCACTGTGCCACCTAGATGCCCCAGAAGTAGCCATTTCTTAAGGAAGTAATGAGGATAGATATATTGCCCCATTGCAGAAATGCCCCTGTGTCCCCAATCATGTGGTCCAATTATCCCCCTTGCTCTTCCCATAAGCATTTCTTTACCATTTGCTATTCAGTAGTCTCTCTGGGTACATGTCCTCCCCATCTTTCTTGATCTTATCCAAGGACATTTTTGCTTCATTAGTGTTTTTTGCTTAACTGACATGTCAACACTTGCTGTTTGTATAACAAGTCATGTCACATCACTGAACCTTAGTTTCCTCCTCTATAAAATGAGAGGCTTAGTATAGGTGATCTCAAAGTTTTGACTTGGAATCTATGACCCAATGTTGTCTTCTCTATGCTACATCGACCTTTCCTGAGTCACAGCTGATAGCCAGCACCATCTTCCTACAAGGACGTTTTTCATTTCTAAGTGCATTCATTACCTTTTCCCCTTACATTGCACTGCAAATTGAATATGAGTTAACATATGCTACCCTTATAGTATCTTAGGCTTCATTGGGAGGCCTAGTGTGCAGGATTAGGAACATAATAGCACTGCTATATTTTTCTCTCGTCAGAAAACATCTAAATTATCATGTTCAACTCTGACTTCCCCATTTTACAGAGGGCATTGATAGGCTGGAGAGTGGCCAGAAGAAAGTAACCAGAATTTTTGAAGAGTTCGAGATAATACTATATAAGTATCACTTGAAAGTAACGGGCATGTTTACTATAGAAAATAGAAGACTTAGAGGATACAGGATGCTGACCTTTTAACTACTTGAAATAGAGCTGTAAGAGAGTAATCAGGTTGTGAATGACTTGGCCCCAGAAGGCAGAGGGAGGAACAATGAATAGAATTTGCAGAAAGGCCAAATTTGGGTTGATATAAGGAAAAGAGATGTTTCAACAATTAGGATTATTAAAAAGTAGAATGGGCTGCCTCAGAGCCTTCAGGTTTTTTTTTATCCTGATGATTAATTTTGTATAATCTACTTTAATTCAGACCTATTCCCATAGGCCCTCTTATATCCACCCTTACATACCCTACTGTTCCCTCCCTACTTCCTCCCATCCCAGTTTTTCACTTCTTTACCTACTTTACTCTAGAGATCTTCAAAATGAGGGCCAGATGCTTACTTATCAGGTGTGATGGAAGGGGCCTTCCGTTGAGATTCATGTTAGCTTAGATGGCCCTGTGATTATGGAAATGTCATCAATGTCCTTTTCTCTTTGGTCACTCACATTCTGGGAGAGCTTTCAGCTATGAGTTTGAACTTTTACTACCTAGAATAGCATTGAGTCCTCTATGAAATAAGGTGGCCCTCGGCATTTATATTCTTGGCCTCAAAGATGACTGCAGATGGTAATGCTTACTCCTTGGAAGGAAAGCTATGGCAAATCTAGACAGTATATGAAAAAGCAGAGAATCACCTTGCCAGCAAAGGCCTTTCTAGTCAAAGCTATAGTTTTTCCAGTAGCAATGTATGACTATGAGAGTTGGACTATAAGGCAAGCTGAGAGCTTTAGAAGTGACACTTTTAAATTAGAGTGCTGGAGAAGACTTTTGAGAGTCCTTTAGACAGCAAGGAGATCAAATAGGTCAATACTTAAAGAAATTAATTCAGGCTATTCACAGGAAAGACAAATACTGATGGTGAAACTTAAGTACTTTGGCCTCATAATGAGAAAACAGAACTTACTGGAAAAGACTGATGTTGGGAAAGATTGAAGGCCAAAGGAAAAGGGGCCGGCAGAGGAGGAGATGCATAGAGAATGGCATTGGAACACCAAGCATGAGCTTGGACAGACTTTGGGAAATAGTGGAGGATAGAAGGGCCTGGCATGCTATGGTCCATGGTCGTGAAGAATAATACATGACTGAACAACTACAAGAAGAAAAGCATTTAGGGTTAGGGTTATATACAGGGTCACTCATTCCAGTTGTGTCTTCCTGGCATTGAGCCCTGGGGAGCATCTACATTTCACCTTTTGTCCAGACCCAGGGAAAACAGTAATGACAATGGGAGAAGCTTGAACTTGGGAACACAGGACCTGGTTTGTGATTCTCACTCTTTCACATTGCCATATGTCTGTGTGACCATGGGTAAGTCCTTTATTCCTTCTGCTTCTCTATTTCTTCCTATATTAAATAAGAGAATTGAATTTTGTGCTTCTCCACCTGCTTTTTATCCCATGGTGATAATTTTGGGATGGTGCAGGAGCATAAACTTTGGTGTAGAATGTTATAATTTAGAACTGGAAAAGGGACCTTAAAGGGTCATTTCACCCAGTCTCCTAGTTTTGCAGATGATGGAACTAAAGTTTAGAGATGAAAATTCAGAGGTCACACTGGTAAAAAAATAAAGCGGTAGAGCTGGGATTCATGCCTGAACCTTCTGATTCCTAACCCAGTATTGTCAGTTGAACTAGATGTGCATTTAGGGTTCCCCTCTGTCTTCAGGTATGCTTACTCACTTTGAACTTTGATGGATAAGCAAAGCTTGATTTTCTTTTACAGCAACTTTATTGTCACTCCCAGGTAGAGTTTAGTTAAGTATCCAGGAGAGACTGTTCAGGACTCAGTAGACCTACATTGAAATCCTACCTCTATGGGGCAGTTAGGTGATGCAGTGAATAGAGCACTGGCCCTGGAGTCAGGAGGACCTGAGTTCAAATCTGGCCTTAGACACTTGACACATACACAAAACTAGCTGTGTGACCTTGGGCAAGTCATTTAACTCCAATTACCCTCCAAAAAGAAATCCTACCTCTAGCACTTACTAGTTCTGTGACCCTGGGAAGCTGTCATGTTTCTCTGAACCTCTTTCCTCATCTATGAAATGGGCATATTAATACCCATAGTATCCATATCATAGCTTTTTGAGGCTCAAATAAAGCTATTTGCAAAGTACTTTGTGAACTTTAAAGGGTTAAATGAACACCAGTTGTTTCTGTTTGTTGTGAACCCAGTTTGCCTCTCTGTGTGTGTGTTTCTGCTTCAAGGTAAAGGTGGCAGTAAAAAGGTGGCAGTAATGAATGAACAACAGTTTTTGTGTTGGTCGCTTGGTTACCTGCTTGAAGTTTGGTAAATGTTTCAAATGTGATTAGAAATATTGTTTGTGATTTCCAAGCAGATGCACCTATTATGTCACAAAAATAACCCAATTGTACTTTTCTTTCCTTGTAAGAGGAGGGTTTAATCAGCTTTGTAAAGTTTTAGTTGCTAAATGGGTTGCTTATTTGCTTAAAAATAAAATAAAATAAAACAACAATAAAAATCCTGAATCCCCAAAGCACAAGAGAATTAACAAGCAATCCCTCAAAAGCAGTAATGAATGAATTGATTAAAAACTCTGTATTTTCCTAGTTCTCCCTCTTGACTCTCTCTGTGTCTCTCTCTTTTTTTTAATGAATACATTTTGACAAGATGAAATGAAAGACCAGCTCTTTAGAAAAGCAAGGTTGTTCCTTTCAAAATGGGGTTTCAAGTGAGCTTTCCTTTACTCTCTGTGGGGGATGGGGGACATGACATTTTTAAACATACTACATATGGTTGCCTTAGCAACAAGCAGAATAATAATATCTCCAGCATGCTTATGAACCTTAATTATAGAATTTTATAAAAACCAGCACACGTGAATTCTTGAAGATTCATCCCTTTCTTATGAAAATATATACACAGCTTAATTTGAAGAATATTAGTTATCATTATGTTGGTTTCTTATATTTAAAAAACTCCTGCTGCTCTATCAAAGTGCCTCCACTTAGAACATTACAGCTTTAAAACCCTCCATCATGTATGAGGGCACAAGTCTAGAGCAGGGGAGGAAAGGGAACATGAATTTATTAAGCACCGATGATGGGCCAGGCATTGTGTAAGCTCTTTGCAAATATTTTCTTTTGATCCTCACAACAACCCTATGAAGCAGGTGCTATTATTATAATACTTGTTTTATAGTTGAGGAAACTGAGGCAGTCAGAGTTACTTGCTCAGGATCATAGAGCTCATAAGTGTCTGAGACCATATTTGAACTTAGCTCTTTCTGACTCTAGACACAAAGATCTGTCCCCTTTGTCACCTAGCTGCCTAGGTACAGTAAGATCTCATGTGATCTCTGCAGCTCATCAAGTATTTGAGTGCCTACTACGTATCTAGAACAGTAGGACATAGACAATAAGCATAAAGCAAGATCTTCAGTTTTAAGGAAATATTAGATGTTTTAGAAGATCAAGGAAGATTGTGAGAGGCAGCCTGCTATGCTCTCTGGAGAGCTGGCCTTGGTGTATAGATGACCTGCCTCTTACACATCCTGACTGTGCAATCCTGGCTAAGTTCTTTTGCTCTCAATGCCCAGGAAACTTTCTAAGTCAGTTAGTTGCAGAAAAAATACGGGTCAGCACTGCTAAAAAAAGTCATTCCTTAACTTCATGGTGAAATCACAGATCCATTTTTAAAAAATAAGGAAAGCAGCAACTTTAGCCAGTGGCCTAGTATGCCCTGTTTGGAGGGGATGGTTCCCACCAACTCTTCTTCCTCTCTCCCCTAAGTAAATACACATATTTAAAAGCTAATTAAGACTGGCTGGCTAATTGATATCAATGGAGAATGTTGGTGTACCAATATGGGTTTGCAAGCTTTAATGCAGAAGAAAAACATACTCTATCCCCTCAGAGTTCCCTGTAAGACTGATGAGAGAAGCCTGATCCTGTCTCTAGTGTCCCAATCTGCCAGTAGGAATGGGAATTAGGATGATGGGCCCAGATTCTGTGGGTTTCAGATAGGGTATTTCTGCTATGTGTAGTAACTTGTTAGTGCCCTCTTAGGAACTTCCTCATGCTCTGTTGTGTGCATTTTGTATGTTTCAAGGGGATACTTTTTTTTTTCTTTTTTGATATCACTATCACTTACACTATCACATATCTCACACACAGTTCTCCTCATATACATCTCTCCTGAGGGGGGGATTCTCCATTGTAAATATAGTAAGACAAAACAAATGGACACAATGGCCCTTTGTGGAAATCATCTATCTCATTTGATGCCTCTCGTCCCTCACCTCTGCTGCTTCATCTTCAGTCTTCTGGAGTCGTGATTGATCATTGCATTGATGAGAGTTCTTAAGGCTTCCAAAGTTTTTTTTTCAACTACATTAGGATCTGCGTATAAAGTTTTTTATCCTAGTTCTATGTGCTTAACTTCTTATTATTTCATATAAGTCTTATTAGGCTTCTCGGAATCCATAATTCTTTATCATTTCCTGTGGCACAATGATATTCTACCAAATTCATGTGCCATGATTTTTTTCAGCCATTTCATGATTGATGTGTACCAGTTTTGTTTACGTTGTTCCTTGAACAAAAATTGATATTATAAAAGATTTTGTGCATTGAGGTCTGTTCCCTCTGTTTTTGCTCTCTTTGGGGTAGGTACCTAGTGCATTATCTCTGGGGCAGATGGCATATATACATATGTATACATATATACACAATGATTTGTTCATAATTCCAAATTACTTTCCAGAATGACTGAACCCATCCCAAGCTCTATCAGAAATATATCATTGTCCTTCCACAGGCCCTCCAATGGCTGTAATTTTTGGTTTTGTCAACTTTACCAGTCTGTTAGATCAGAGAGAGAACGTTTTGAATATCAAGCCTTCAGGAAAGCTTGCTGCACAAATATTTTCCAATTTAATGGTTTCCCATCTAATTTTAACTGCATTGATTTTGTTTGTGAACAAAGGTTTTTTAATATTATATAATTGAAATTGTCCATTTTATCTTTTTTGGTCATTTTTATCCTTTGTTTGGTCAAGAAATCTGCCCTTTCTATATTTGTGTAAGATGCATTCTTCCTTTCTTCTCTCATTTGTTTATGATATAACCTTTTATAGTTAAGCCATATATCCAAGTGGGGCTGATTGTCATATATGATATTAGATATTGGTCTAAACCTAACTTCTTGTAGACTGTTTTCCAAGTTTCCTTTGAGAAATGACACAGTTCTATCAATAAGCCTAAACTCCTTCCTTAAACAAATTCCAATCATTTTAATGTCATTTAAAGTGATGTTCTATGTCTCCAAGTCACAGAACTTCACTATAGTTCCTTAAAATTTAAAATTAAAACTTACTCAAAGGACAAGGAAGGTGGTCACAATGGGTGTGTGGAGGCTACAATAAAATATAAACAAAGCAGTACTTTAAAGGAAGTCATGAATGAGATATATGATTATAATTAAAAGGAGGATAAGTTTGGTAGCAAAAGCAAGTAATAATTGATGGGTAGTCAGTGAACCATTGGCATCCACACAGTCTCCTGGGTTCTAAAGTCAGGACCACCCATGATAGATTTATGGGAAGACATAGACAGGTATTGTTCTTTATCCTTCATTTTCAAAGAGGACCAGTGACATCATAGGGTAATGTCTTGACTTGCTTGTAAATTGGATTTAAGTGAGGCCAAGTTGTACAAAGTTGTCAATTTCACTGTGTCTTCCTGAGTTATCAGAGGCTTGTGGCAAGACAAAAGTTAGGACTACTGGTGATGGTCCAGGACGCAATGGATAATCTTGGCCTTTTTAATATCTGCCCAAGCTTTAAGTGCTCCACAGCATGTGCTTTGGCCACCTTTATGGCCATCAGAACAAATTGTCCTCATCCGCTTGTTCTGCTGGGGAAGTCTTTACATGCTTGGGATAGACATCCCCCAACTCACTAATGGGTTTGAGTCCTGTCAGTGACCTTTAACCTGGTTTAGCCCATCTGCTGAGATTGTTTTACCAGGGTGTGGCTTCTGCACTTGCTACAGCTCCTTGGAGCTACAGGTGACAGTTGGGTGCAGGCAGACACCAAAGGTGGATAAGCAGCCCTGAAAAGGGCTCAGCCAGGTGTTACACCCCAAGGGGAGGAATGGGAGGGTTGTAATGTGCATCCTTAAAGGAAGTACCCACGGTGAAGAGGTCACAGACCCATTGGATCACCATGTTGGATATACCAATGCCCTTTCATGAATAAGTTTACATTTTTTTTTCCTGCAAAGTGTTTTGCAGACGGGGCTCGTTTTATTTCTCATAACACAAATAGGTATTATTACCCCCATTCCAGAGATGAGGAAATAATGCTCAGAGAGAAAAAGGGACTTGCCCAAGGTCACAAAATTGGTTGGTAGGGAAGAGAGGACTCCATCCTAGGAATCCAGTTTCCAAATCTGTTTTTTTCACTGTATCATATATATTCACAATGAATACTCTGGATGCATTTACTTGACCCTGTATCTCCATGGGACAAAGTAGTATAGATGAATGAACTCTCAATGCCTTTTTAGTATACAGTGTCCTTTCATAAGATTTATAAACTCATAAAATTCCCCATTGCTATAACTCATAAACGTAGTCCAAAGAGTTTGAAAATGTTGTGAAGATTGAAAGCATTTTCTCCTATTAGGTAAATATACACACATCTACAGTTGTACCCAAGAGTGCTTTCCAGAAAATATATCTTTCCTTTGGTATTTCTTTTGCCATGAAGTCTCTTGCTGTTCCAGTAATTCTTCCTCCATTTGGAAATTGGGCCTCCTCTTTTGACCTGCACAACAATATTTTTTCCTGAGCTTTTCTAAATTACTTCTGAACAGAGTGTTTTATTGAAAAAGTGAGCCCTAACATTGTTTCTTTCTCCTATTACAATTGGATGTTTTTAAAACTTTTAATTTTCTTTATAACTCTGAATCATTAATGAGCTATTGCTAAAATGAGGACACGGATGGGCCTTTTTCTATCAATGCATGTTGGCATATTCTTTGCTATTCATATTATCAGAGAGTTGCCTAGAGGGCTCAGTGCTTAAGTGAATTGGTCAGGGTCACAAGATAAAGGTAATGGTAAAAATAATAATATTAATAATGAACATTTCTACATTATATTTAAAGATTTGCAAGTGCCTTACGCATATTATCTCATTTGATCCTCACAAAAACCCTGGGATGTAGATATTATTATTATTAAAAGAGTTTTACAGGCTAGGTAAATGACAGAGACAGAGGTCAAGTGACTTGTCGAGTAGCACCCAGCTAGTAAGTATTGAACTCAGGACTTCCTGATTCCATGTCCACTGTACCAGCTGTGTGGGACTTCTCTAGGTCTTCCTTGTTACAATTTTAGCTCTATATCTCCTCTATATGCTTCTGCTGATAATAGTGGAACCATTGTTAATGTATTTTTTATTTTTTTAAATAAATTTTAAGTTTATTTTTATTTTACAACATTCATTTCCACAATTTGAGTTACAAATTTACTCCACATTTTTCCCCTACCCATGACCCCAGAATAGCAGTCCCACAGGATATCCCCTCATCTAATCTGCTCTCTCCCATCTCTTCTCCTATACCCCCTCCGACTTTACAGTAGGGCATGGTAGATCTCTATGCCCCAGCCTGTATGTCTTATTTCCCAGTTGCATATAAATAATAACAATAATAACAATGATAATGATGATGATAATAATAATAATTTTTAAAAAACATTTAATTTTAAAACTTTGGATTCCAGATTCATTCCCTTCCTCCCTTGTCACCCACTGTTACTGGGAAGATAAGCAATTCAGTATAGGTTGTACATGTGTAGCTATGCAAAATATTTCCATATTGGATATACTGTGAAAGACTGACTTTATTTCCCTCCATCCTATTCTCACCCCGCACTTGTTCTATTCTCTACTTTGATCCTGTCCCTTTTCAAAAGTGGGTGCTTCCAACTTCCCTCCCCCCCCAGCCTGCCCTCCCTTCCATCATCCCCCCTCTCATCCCCTTACCTACTACTCCCCTGTAGGGTGAGATACCTTATTTAGTGTGTATATCATTCCCTCCCTAAGCCAAATTCAATGAGAATAAGGTTTACCCATTCCCTTATGCCTTCCTGTTCTTCCCCTCTATTGTAGCCATTTTCCCTTGCCTCTTCTATATGAGATAGTCCACCCCATACTGTTTCTCCCCATCTCCTCTCATTATATTCCTCTCTCTCACCTCTTAATTTCACCTTTTAAGTATCATCCCTTCTTATTAAATTGGTCCTGTTTCCTCCATGTATACCTGTAGACATATATACACATGTTCACATATGTATTCAGACACACATATACCTCCTATATAGACATATATATGTATGTATACATATATATTCATATTCATTTATATTCACTTCACCTATCCTCATACTGAGAAAAGTTTCATCAGTTACAATGATTATTTTTCCATGTTGAATGTGAATAGTTCACCTTTGATAAGTTCCTTATGATATATTTTCCCTGTTTAACCTTCTCATGCTTCTCTTGCTTCTTGTATTTGAACGTCAAATTTTTTATTCAACTCTGGTTTTTTTCCACCAAGAATGCTTGAAAGTCCTCTATTTCAGTTAATATATTTTAAAAATAAATAATAACCCTGTCCTTGAAATATTAAATATAAAACAAAGACATTTCTTTATTGTTGTAATCGGAGAACTGTTGAAATTTGAAAGCTCTTTCATTCTAATTCTATACTCTGTTTAGGTTCTTGGGTTAAGATTTAGAATAGGAAGGGAGACCCTATGGTCAGCCAGTCTATTCCTCTCCTTATCCAGATGAAGAAACTGTTAGTAATATCCCTGAAGGCTCAGGTGGTCTGTCAATAAACATTTATTAAGTGACTACTATCCACACACTATGCTAAGGGATGGGATATTGGCAGCCAACTACTCCAACCTATACCAGAAAAACAATTCTTTCTATAACATTTTGAAACAAGTGGCCATCTAAGATTTCTTTAGTGAGGACCACTAGTGATTATGTGTATGACCTTGGATTAACCATTCAAAGGCAGTGCCTCAATTTTCTTTTCTGAAATGCCAGAATGAGGAGTCTGGGACCCTCCCAGCCCCCAGGTGTTCTGGCATATAATCTCTTATTTCTTTCTTTCAGTGCTATTAAGCTTTCAGCATACAATTTTAATGTCTGTCCTGGACCTCTGCTTTAGGATTTCAGAAAACTTCATTTCCTTAATTAACTTGATCCACATTAGAGTTAAAAAAAAGTTCTACTTAGATAAGTGAAGGAAAATAAGTTGAAGAAAATTAAAAAAATGCTGAAGATTAAAATGCCAAATATCCTGATCTAGGCTTGCCTCAGTCCAGTCTGGTGGTTCAAACTTAGCATTGAAATCAAGAAACTTGTAGAACATTTCATACTTAACATAAATAAGTTCAGTAAACAATAGCATGGAAAGTATATTCAGAAAGAATATAGCATTAATTTTGTTGTACACAGACCCCCTATTTCCTAATTTCTCACAGTGTTGTGCACAATTGTCAGGGTGTTTCAAGTTTGAGGATTTCCCCAGCTCCTCATGCCCTGGGGTTTTATATGTAGGTGACCAGGAAGCTGTGTCAACATTTTGACCCTTAATTGCCCTGACCAATTAATTTCCTATCTTTTAGGGAAAACTTAACCTAAGCTACATGGAAATAGATGGTACTTCTTCCACATCTCACCCCTTGGTGGCAAGGTCCTAGAAATATCATAGGGGATCCTCTACTATTTAAATTATCTTAGGGCCAATCTTGGACATCCATGATCTCCAGGGTTTCAAGAAACTTGGCATGGGCAACTCTGGAGGAGGAATTGATGGCAGGTGAAAGAAAAAGAAAAGCCAAAAGATAACCACAAAAATGCAATATGCATTGTAGCTCTCTGGAGGAATGATTGACTGGGACAAAGAAGACTGGAAAGTCATTAAAAGCTAGAAGTAGAGAGATACCACTAGGGCTCTGCCCCAAAAGGCTGGCATTTACAGTGTACTGACAATGCTTCAGTAGCTAGTGTTGGGACTTGGCACCTCCTTATAGCTCCTTTCCGATGCTGTAGCCTCACATCTCCTTCCCAACAGTGGCCTCAAATTATCCTGCAATATAGCTCATCCTTTTCCTCTCTCTCCCACCCCCCCCCCAAACAGGAGGCAGAGTCTGAGAACCCTCCCCCAATGACTTTAGTTAGCTGTTAAAGTTTAAGTACTATTTCTTCAGGTGTAAACATTGTTAGTGATGGCTCTGAGTCTCAAAACTTTGGTGTCTGGAAACTTAGTTTCTCCTGCAACACATCTAGTGCTGAATAGTGAAATCTAGGAGCTACATTCATCTTAAAATGGAGATCATATACATCTTAAGTATTTTCTGTGTATATATACACATATATACATACAATATATATATACACACACACATACATATATGTGTACGTATAGTACATGTATTTGTATAATGTCCATGAATGTATAAAATATACTTCAATAAGATATCTTCCTTTATTCACCTAAATATACATAATTATATAATTAGTTATTTATTGGAAGCATGAAAGTAATTGACTGGTTTTTATTTTTATTTTATTTATTATTGTTCTCTTATTTAATTTAACAAAAGTTTGAATTTTAGTGTTCTGGTAAATTTAACCTCACTGAGTACTAATGACTTTTTAAAAAAATATCAAGCCAAAGTTAATGGTCTCAAGGATGTCACATGATAAAGGCCACTGACGTTAACTGATAGAAATTGTTAGTTTTTGAAATTTGCCCAAGGATTATGATTCTTTAAAACGTTGAACAATGCCATATATCCTAAGAAATGTCAAGCAAGAGCACTGATAGCTTGATTCTGACTTGTACAAATCAGTTTCTGCATAGCAGTACTTTAATAATTTCTGAAGAAAGGGGAGGAAAGAAAAGGAAAAAAAAACCCTCCACTTTGAGTACACTTCTGATTAGCTTCACAGAAATCAAATCAATTTTTTCATCATACCAAAGATGGCAAACTAGAATTTCTTAACTTCTGAATTCTGCTGTGTGTTCCTATCACCCCAGAGCACAAACTACTGAGTTCAAAGTTTGGGCTTAACTTCAAATATAAAACAAACAGCTTCTTACCCAGAGTGAGACAATGTCACAGTGAAGGGAGACTGTTCTGAAGTTTAAATTGTCAAATAGTTTGATAGGAAAAAAGAAGCATCAAACAAACTATGGATAGAGACAAACATGCTAGGCATCTCCACTACTTTAATAGCAACTGACATTTGTGTCCCAATTTACATACATTCGCATTTGAGCTCTCATTTCCTATTTCTATAACGTAGAACATTGTGGTTTGATAAAGTATCATAGACAAAAGCAAACCTGGATTTCATCAAAACATTTGATAAGGTCTCTTATGCCCTTATCCTCGTAAGTTGTATGATACTTCAGTTAGGTGAATTCAGAACTGATTGAGTACATGGACCTGCAGAATAGGCAAAAATAGGCTGGTATTAACTTAAAAGGAATTCTCTTGTATTGCTTCAGGGTTCTGGCCCATTCTGTTTCATATTTTTATCAAGGTAATGGATGAATCCATAGACTGTACCTTATCAAGTTTGAAGATGATATATACCGGAGGGAGGGAGGGAGGGAGGGAGAGAGAGAGAGAGAGAGAGAGAGAGAGAGAGAGAGAGAGAGAGAGAGAGAGCACGCGCACACACTAACATTTTAAATGGGAATATCATGATCCACAAAAGATCTCACAGGCTTAAACACTGGATCGAATTTAATAATATGAAACTGAGGCATTTCAGTTCACAAATAAACTTTCCAAGTACCAGATAGTGAGGTACAACCAGATAAGTTTTTTTGAAAAAGATCTTCAGGTTCCAGTGGACTTTCAGTTTAATATGAATCATCAGAATGAGATAGGGGAATGATCTAATGGAAATTATACTACACCAGTAGAGATGCACAGTGTAGCAAAGTGCTAAAATTTCTTTTCCTGTTCTTGTGGGAAATTTGGAGAGATTTGGGCTGGGAGATAGTATAGTTAGGTGAATTCAAAAGGGGTCAAGTGACTTGATCTGAAGAGTAGTCATGAATGGGTCTGTATCACCTCAGGAGTTGTTCAAGTGGAATTCCCATGGATCTGTCCTTCTCAGGTGTTTTTTTAAACACTATTATATTAATTTTTTTTACTGATATCCTTTGTTTTTTCGCATCACCCATATTTCTAACTGTATACCCTGCTGATTTCTGATCTCACTGCTCAATAGAAACTGTTCACTTCAAAGTTACCAGTGATTTCTTAATGGCCACCCCATATAGCCAGTTAGTTGCCCAAGCTTATCATTTTTACCTACATAACATCTTTCATGTATATCCTCTTCTTGTCACTTATGCAGCTGCCATCATAGTTCAAACACTCATGATCCTTTTCTTAGACCAGAGCTTCTTAAATTTTTTACACTTGGGACTCCTTCAGCACTTTTCAAACTGTGGACTTTGACCCACCGGGGTATCAACCCACAGTTTAAGAAGTGCTAATGCAATAACTTTATAATTGGACTCCCTGTCTCACATCTCTCCCATTTCAGTCCATGTGCTACCCAGCTGCCAAAGTGATTTTCCTAAAGCACAGGTCCGACTGTGTGAATTTACTCCTCAGTAAATTTTAATGGCTCCCTTTTACTGCTGGGAGCAATTATAAATTCCATTTCACATTTAAAGACCTTCACAAACTGGCCTCAACCTGCCTTGCCAGCATCATTCCGCATTATTCTTTTTCAATCTCTTGCAACCTTGCTGAACTGGCATTCTCCTTCTTCCTTATATAGGATACCATCTCTCATCTGCATGCCTTTGTCCGGACTGTCTTCTATTCCTGAAATGTTGTACCTCTTTACCTACACCTTGTAGAATCCTTTGTTTTTTTTTTTCAAAATGCATCTCAAGAACCACCAACTGCATGAAACCTTTCCTCATCTCCTCCTTAGTGCCCCCTACCTCCAGGAACAAAACCAGATCGCCTAGTGTTTTTAGAGGCTTTTACAAATTCATGTTGTTTCTCCTAATAGAATGTAAGCATGTTGAGGACTGAGACTGTTTCATTTAGTTTTTGTATTGCCACCACCTAGCACTGTACCTAGAAGAGAGTAGGTATTTAATAAATGTTTATTGATTGATAAAGGCAACCAATTGAGCTGCTTACCAAATTTGGTGATGTTACAGGGTCTGGGAGAAATAGCTAATTGCTCCCAGCAATAAAAGGGAGCCACCATTAAACCAGATGGCAAGTTTGTATATCTTGATGCTCTAGATATCTTGATCTATTAGAATAGTGTACAGTAGGAATAAACATCAAGTCTTACACTTGGGTTAAAACATCAGTTTTATAGGTATGAGCTGGCAGAGAAATGGTTAGATAGCAGTCTGTTTGACATGAGTCAGTAGTGATAGGGCAAGCCAAAACAACAACAATAACAACAAGAAAGATAAAACCAGTGGGATCTTGGGCTCCATATTCCAAGAATGAATAAGCCTTTGGCCAACTACATGTAGAGAATTGTGTTTAGTTCCAGTTACCACATTTTGAGAAAGATGCTTCATGGCTGGAGTATCCTTAGAAGAGGGCAGAGTCCTAAATGGATAGAAGCCTATGCTGCACAAGCATAGGTTGAGGGAACTAGGGATATTTAAAGTGAAGGAGAAGGACCTTAGAGGGCAACCTGATTACTCAGTATTTTGAAGACTGTCACATGGAAGAGGGATTCAATTTGTTCTACTTGTCCCCAGAGGATATAACTAGGAGTCATAGGTAGGAGTTGCAAACAGACAAATATAAGCTTAATGTTAGGGAAAAATAATAGCAAGTAATTGGAGCTTTCAAGGAGAATGAAGTGCCTCTGGAGGCGGTGAGTTCCTTGTAATTGGAAGCCCTCAAACAAAGGTGAATGATTGCTTGTTGAGAATATTGTAGAGGGGCTTCAGTCTAGGCAAGGATCAGAATAGTTGACCTTTGAGGTCTCTTCCACCTTTAAAATTCTGTGATTCTGAAGGTTTTGTGGAGTAGATATAATACATATGCCATGATGGGAGCTTCTTGTCTAATAGCATGTTTAAAGTTTGCTACCCTTGGCCTTTTATTTCTCATGCATTCTATCATTGTAGACCCCTTCACAGATTAAAAAAATTCCCCAATTGCCATAGCATTCTAAGATGAGCACCTGCCTTTGGCTACAGGTTGGCTTCAGCCATTAGGTCGAAGTAGCTAAATCGATTGCTATGTAAGGGATAGTTTGCAGGTGATTACCATAGGCCTGACCTGGGATTTGCTTTTCTTTTCCTCATTAATTCTTAGTTGCTCAAAGTCTCGGGTCATAATGACTAGTGAATAATAATAATATAATAATAACGTAATGAGAGAACCTAGAATCAGAAATGTATAGGCCCAGTATATAGCCCCAAGTTTCTACTCTAATAGTTTGTTCAAGAATAGGTACCATTATTTCCTGTTGCTTGTAATGTAGCACCCTTATTCAGGATTCATTATTCATATAAATATGATAGTTCTTGGCTTTGGTGTGGCTTGAAGCTTCTCATGGCAATCAGAGAAGTGAGCCCCATAGGGATAATGGGAAAATGCTGATTTCTTGGGCACCTCACACTTTAGAAGTCATAGCTTCTGCTGAATGGAGGAACTCTGCTTCTAACTTAAATTGTAAAGGTAGAAAACAAAGTATGGCAACCCAAATCAGTGAGAAAATTTTAAGATCGAAGTCTGTACAGCTGGGAGAGATCTGAAAGGTTATGTGTGGGGGAGATATTTTCTATTAGTACACATGGAGTCTGAAATGAATCCGTTTAATTGTCTTCTTCTCAATTCAATCCATTTCACTAAGTATTTATTAAGTACCCACTATCTACCATGGACTATACTATATGGTAGGGATGCTGGTTGTTGTGTGTTTGTCTTTTGTTTTCGAAGAGGACCATGACATTAGAGAATGATGACATGACTTGCAGTTGACTTGGATTTGAGTGAGGGAGGGCTGTGCAAGGTCAAAAACTCACTTTCATCTCTAGAACCATCTGTATCCAGTGGCCTGATATTCATCAGGATGACTGGAGATGGCCCAGGATGCAATGGGAGTCCCAAGGCAAAAAGCCAAATAATTATTGCACTCCATTATCTTATATTCTAGGGTCCAGGGGGCAGAGCCAAGATGGTGGCATAGAATCAGGAAAACTCCCTGAGCTCCCCCCATAACCACCTCAAATATTGATAAAATATGACTCTAAACAAACTTGAGAGCTACAGAACCCACAAAGTGACAGAGAGAAACAAATCTCCTGCTGAAGGCAGCCTGGCAGGCCAGAAGAAAGGGTCCATTGTAGCGTTCTGGGACCAGAGCCCAGCCCTGCATGAACCTAAGGTTTTAGCCTCAGGGCAGCCCCCCATTAGCACAAAAAGCCAATGAGCAGAAGAATGCCTTAAAAAGCCAAATTTGCCAGATGGAAAAAGAATGTTGAAAGCTCACCTAAGAGAATAATTCCTTCAGAATTAGACTGGAGCAAATGGAAGCTAATGCCTCTGTGAGAAATCAAGATATTATTAAACAGATCCAAACAAATGAAAAAAATAGAAGGCAATGTGAAAGGAAAAAATACTGACCTGGAAAATAGATCCAGGAGAGATAATTTAAAATTTATTGGACTACCTGAAAGCCATGATAAAAAAAAGAACCTAGAAATCATCCTTCAAGAAATTCTCAAGGAAAATTGCCCTTATATTTTAGAACCAGAGGGCAAAATAGAGGTTGAAGGAATCCACCAATCACCTCCTGGAAAAGATCCCAAAAAGAAAACTCCTAGGAATATTATAGCTAGGTTCCAGAGTTCCCAGATCAAGGAGAAAATATTACAAGCAGCCAAGTAGAAACAATTTGAATATTGTGGAAACACAATTGGGATAGCACATGATCTGGCAGCTTTTACATCGAGGGATCTAAGGGCTTGGAATATTATATTCTCGAGGTCAAAGGAGCTGGGATTAAAACCAAGAATCACCTACCCAGCAAAACTGAATATCAAGTTTCAGGGGAAAATATGGTCATTCAGTGAAGTAGAGCACTTTCAAACATTCTTGATGAAAAAAACAGAGTTGAATAGAACATTTCACATTCAGGTACAAGAAGCAAGGGGAGCATAAAAAGGTAAACAGGGAAAAAGAAATTATAAGGAACTTATCAAAGTTTAACTATTTACATTTCTACATGGAAAAACAATAATTGTAACTTATGAAACTTTTCTCAGTATGAGGATAAGTGAAGGGAACATAAATGTGTGTGTGTGTGTGTGTGTGTGTGTGTGTGTGTGTGTATAGAAGGGTATATGGGCATATGAATACATATGTGAGTGTGTGTGTATATATGTATACAGGTATACATAGACAGAGGGCACAGGATCAATTGAATAGGAAGGGATGATACTTAAAAGGTAAAATTGAGAGGTGATAGAGGAATATAATGAGAGGAGATGGGGAGAGACAGAATGGTGGTAAATTACCTCATATAGAAGGGGCAAGAGAAAACTCTTACAATGGAGGGGAAGAGCAGGAAGGCAAAAGGGAATGGGTCAACATTACTCTCACTGAATTTGGCTTAGCTAGGGAATGATATACATAGTAAATAGGGTATCTTACCCTACAGCAGAGTAGGGGGGAAGGGGATGAGAGGGGGGATGATGGAGGGGAGGACAGGTTGGGGGTGAGGGTATTTAGAAGCACACAGTTTTGAAAAGGGATAGGGTCAAAGTAGAGAATAGAACAAGTGGGGGGCAGGGTAGCATGGAGAGAAATATAGTCAGTCTTTCACTATATATCCACTATGGAAATGTTTTGTGTAGCTACACATGTACAACCTATATTGAATTGCTTATCTTCCTACCAAGGGTGGGTGATGAGGGAGGAAAGGAAAGAATCTGGAATTTAAAGTTTTAAAATCAAATGTTTAAATGTGTGTGTGTGTGTGTGTGTGTGTGTAATTTTTAAAAATGCAACTGGGAAATAAGATTTACAGGCACTAGGATATGGAGATCCATCTTGCCCTACCTGAAAGTTGGAGGGGGATGAGGGAGGATATAGGAGAGAGCAGATTGGGAGAGCAGGTATACAGTGAAATTGTTGTTTTGGGGTGGTGGGTAGCGGAAAGACGGAGAAAATTTGTAGCTCAAAATCTTGTAGAAATGAATGATGTAAACTAAAAATAAGCATAAAATTTAATTTAAAAAATGGAAGCTGGGTGGTGGGATAAGGTTATCTTGATTATCTTATCTTGATTGTCCAAGGTCACACAGTTAATAAGTGTCAGTTAGATTTGAACCAAAACCAAAACCTTATATTCAGCTGACATATTCTATTGCACAGTCTGAACATATTGTGGTTCCATGTCATGCTATAAAGCCACTCATGAGCACCTGTCCTGAGGACTGCTGCTGTGAATAACGTTAAGGATCTAACCACATAGTATAGTGAACTGTCTATTTATTTAGCAGTAAACTAAAGCAAAACATTCAAGAAGTTAAAGTACAACATTCACAGCAATATAACATAATAACTTATTACTAAAGTGGCCACATAGTCTTAAATAAAACACATCAATTCAGTAACTCACAATCTCCTCAATCAATATAGAGTACCCAAGTCAAGTCTTCTTTCATCTTGACTCCCAGCTGGCTTCCAGTCATCCTTAAGGGATAGCAGAAAGTACAAACACCATTCACCCCTAAGTCATAATAAGTTATAATATCATCAGTCAGCACTGAGTATCCAAGTAAAATCTCCTTTCATCTTAACTCAAGACTGACTTCTAAACCCCATGGCTCCTTTTCCACACTCCCATCACTTGTCTGGGTTCACCTGACTGTTGCCTGGATTCACAGGTAGGCAGTTCTCTGCTCCTGTTCCATATTGCAGCTTTCTGGGATTGCTCCACTACAAGCTCTTTATGGTTTCTGTTTCTAGGAAAACAATTCTCAACAGGGCTTCAACAATAGTTATACATGTTACTGATACTAGCATCTCAATTCACTTTCTGTCTGAGAAATCAAAGCAAATCAACAGAGTGTTTCTGTCTGACAAAGTTACACCAACACAGAACAACAAATAGAGTGCCAAAACCATAAGCATTCTCTCTCTCAGTTTTGCTTGGTCACAGCTAGTGCTCAAACTTTTATATGCTCTGTTCACTCCTTCCTGTCCCACCCCTGGCAATCTCCTCCCACTATGGGCTCCATGTGATGATGTTAGGCCTATTAAGGGCAATACAGTATTTACTGTTTCCAACAAAGACTTAATACAATCAAAGGCAAGGCTCAAAGGCTCTTGAATAGCTGAAACAAGTAGCAGAGTGCTATTTTGCTTGCCATTATGGTGTCCAAGAGCCACACTTGTGTAGCACTCCCCCCAAAAAATGGATGAAAGAATATCTGCATATAGAAAGCACATAACCCCAGGCTTTCATTTTATATACTAAGCTAGTTTGACAATAAGAGCCTGTGTCTAATGTTCATATCTTGTTATTCTATGGGGGGAAAATAACAATCCTCTTCTTTTCAGTAGCATTCTCCAAAGTGCAAAGTAGAGGGTCAGATTTATAATCTCAAAGTGAGACACTCAAGACTTCGAGTCTTGGTGGAGAGCCCCCAAAGGCCAGCAATTATTCTTCTGCACACACTTTCATAAAGTTATTGGATATCCTTTTTGGAAAAGAATGTCTGACAAGGGACACAGACATGTGGTTCAGTTCCAGCCATGAATCTGATAGAAGATTTTTAGGAACCCACAGCAAAGGGTAATATGAGAATATAGATCAGCTACCAGTTTGCTTATTTCCAGTCTATGCAGCTATCCCATTCATTTACTTTATGGCTCCACTGCTTGACTGGATCCAGAATGGCTACTAGCAGATAACTCTGGCACTGCTGCCAGAATTTGGAAGTGGCTCTACTTTGGTAATACTGCCTTTTTAATGAATCTTTCCCAATAGCATGTGTTCATAGCAGTTAACAAAGTACAGTATTTATTGACCAGAATAATTTTTTAAATAATAGTATTTATATATATTTGAAACATTTATTTTTAAAACCTCGAATTTCAGATCCATTTCCTTCCTCTCTTGTCACCCATTCCCTCTGGGAAGATAAGTAATTCAGTATTTGTTGTACATGTCTAGCTATGCTAAACATTACCATAGTGTCGGCACTCAAAATGTTATACCTTGATGTCAAGAAGAAGAAGTTCATATACTACTGAAGGAGTGGCATAACCTTTTATTTCTATTTTTGATCTAAATGAAACAGAAGACACAAAGGAGTTGAGGCTAAATGCAAGGAAAGCTCACGTGTAAACAGAGATAACAAGAAATAGCACTTCATGAGATATTGGTCATCTCACCTTTCGGAGTTCAGAAGGAAGCCTGTGCAGCCCATGCTCTCTCACCTCTCTACAGAAAGGAGGGGAAGATATGTTTTATCATTTCTTCTCCAGGGCCAAGATTCACCATCACAACTTAGCAGATTCCAGTTGCTTCTCAGTGCTATTTTTGTTTATGTTCTCATAGGCATTTTATGTATTACCTTCCCAGTCAAGTAAGTCTACCCATGCTTCTCTAAATTTGTAACACTTGTCATTTCTTAGGGAGTAATAACATTCCGTTATGTTCATGTGGCACTTTGTTTAGCCATTCCCAATTGATGGGCATCCACTTTGTTTTTTGCTACATCACAAAGATCGTGGCTGTTAAGATTTTGATATGTAAGGAATTTCTTGTGCTATATACTAAGGAGAAGGCTATCTCTGTTAATGTGCATGAACAGTTTAGTGATTTTTCTTTATACTTCTAAATGATTGTCTAGAATGTTCAGTCTAATTTACAGCTCTACCAACGGTTTATTAGAATGCCTATCTTTCAGCAGCCCCACCAAAAGTGATTATTTCCATTTTTGTAACATCTTTCTGAACATGATGAGTTTGAGATGAAACCTCAGAGTTACATTTGTAGTTAGATAGTATAGTGGAATCAACAAGCCAATAAATCCACAGAGTATTTATTAAATGCTTACTATGTGTCAGGTGCTTTTCTGGGCTTAGAGTCAGGAAGACCTGAGGTTGAATCTTCCCACTGCTGCTTGCTGCATGACCCTGGATAAGTAAATTGAACTCTCTGCCCTCAGTTTCTACCTTTTTGAAATGGAAATAATAATAACATGTACCTCCCAGGGTTATTGTGAAGATTACATAAAATGATATAATTAAAGCATTTTTAAACCTTATAGTACTATATAAATTAGTTATTATTTGTCTTACTAATGTTTATTTAGATAATATTTTCATATGATTGTTAATAGTTTATAATTTTTCTTGTATAAACTTCATGGCCTTTGATATTTTATACATTGGATAGTGATTCTCATAATATATTTGTGTCAAATCCCTAAACTTCTTGTACTTTAATTAGAGATATTTCACACAAAGATTTCTCTTAACAGCTTCTCTTTTTATTCTGGATGCATTGATTTTACTTGTGCAAATACTTTTCAATTTTATGAGGTCAAAATTGTCAGTTTTATGTTTCATCACCCTCTTTATCCATTGTTGGGTTAAGAATTTTCCCCAGTTATAATCATGAATATGTTATCCCCTTCTATTCTATTCTTTTTTATGATGTGATCTTTCCTGTATAGATCACGTCCATTTGGAGTTTAGTCTGATATATAGCATAATGTTTTAGCCTAGACAATTTCTGCTGAAATGTTTTTGAGTTGTTTTCAGTGGTTATTATCAAATAGGGAGTCCTTTTCCCTGTAGTTTGTGGATTAGGGTCTATTGTATGTTGGATTACTGTGTTCACTTACTTCTGGGTCTCATTTGTCATGACTGTTTCAATACTTTATTTCTCTTTTTAATTAAAATAAATATTTTGGATGAGTACTGCTTTAGAATGTAGTTTGTGGTCTGTTATCCTCCCCTTACTCTTTACTGAGATAGACAGCTGGGTAATTCACAGTTATCCATGAAACATTAAAAAAGGCATGTAGGAAAGCTTCTAGTGGTTTATGAATTACATAAGGGCATGGAACAAAATTACTCAGGATTAGAAGGCATGAATAGGTTGTGATCTGTGCAGGTGGGAAAGGTTATCCATATTATTGACATCACAGATCTACTGAAATGACATAGTATATTTATGTGCCACCAAAAATGTACAAAAACTGCCCATTAAATAAAATGCATCTAACAAAAAAACTGTCTTTGAAGTTTCTTGCAGCTCAGAAGGGGCTACAGGAAAGCCTATTTCTTTTCTGTTATATGACAGGTTTTTTTTTTGCCAGTGTGATTATACTAAATAATCCAATCTCTGTTTCCCTTTTTTCTGTCCTGCTGACTGATTTACTTTTCTATCAAGGTATAAGGTTACTTATTAATTTGAACACAGCCACTAATTAGATTTTTTCTGAAATGTATGTAGATATTTACATACAAAGCTCCATTTTCCTTTTGGTTTCCATTTCATTGTCAGGGGAGTCTTCCAGCACTATTTCTTCAGTACTTCAGAGTATCCATGATATCGTCAATGTTAGTTTTCTGTCCAGCAGGGCAGATGATCACCCTTCCAGCCCTTTCATCTCATTATCTTATCATGTACCCTTTTCCCTACTCTCTGTAGAAGATCTTTCCATATGCTAGATACCATTCTCTTGATTGTTTGGCATTTTGTGGGTAAACAGGGTAGTCCTCAGGTTGCCTTTCTATTATCCACTGCCTATATTATTTTTTGATTTTATATTTCCTCTGGGAGCATGTTTTATGGCATTTCTTGTGTATAGAGCATTGCTGGAAGTTGCCTATGCCCTACTTGTCCTCATCTTTGCCCCTTGAGCCACCTGAATCTTTAATCTTTGAAAATTGTTGTGTTATAAGATTTCAAACCATAGAATATTAGTTGGAAAACATTTGTGTTAAGCAGAAATTTGTTTGAGGTTTTGTTCCATCTTAATATTCTCAAATGGATCTGACATCTCATCTTTAGGGCTATTTACTACAGTGATGTAGCTTGTAATTTATTCATGGTTAGCCATCCATGCAACGCTTGGTCCTCTTTTCCAATAAGATCTTTATAGGGGTATCTAGTCAATATCCAGTTAACACATTGGTGACTTTCCTCATGTTTTCCTGATCTTTTGAAGAAACAATAGGAGCAGAAGAGCTGTTCATAAGTTCCTCCTTTTATCACATATCCTTTTTCAGTACTTTTTCAGGTTCTTTTTGAAAGTTCCTTATTTTGACAAAGATGCTACAGTAAAGGCAGAGATTTGCCTAAACTCTCCCAAGTTCTCCTCCAGACGACTTTAAAATAATGTCTCAAAAACAAATTCTTCAATGGCAGAACCAACAAAAGGACAAGGTGAAACGATTTTCCAGCCCAGGACAACTTAGACAGTTAACAGGAAAGGTCTGTCTCACTGGGAGAGTAGAGTACAGTCTATCATAGTTTATGCCCTTTCAAGCCAGTGGCAGACCGTGTGTGTGTGTGTGTGTGTGTGTGTGTGTGTGTGTGTGTGTGTGTGTGTGTGAGAGAGAGAGAGAGAGAGACAGACAGACAGACAGACAGACACTAAATTGATAGCGGTAACTTCTGGAGATCTCAGCCCACAGACAGTAAGGGAAGTCAAACAACTGCTCTGAAGGAGATTACAGGTGACCCTTTAATTGCACTTACTATAAGGTCTGTTGTATTGCCCATACTCAGTTCTGGGTTACAGTTCTAGGGCAAGGAGGACTACTAGAGTATGTGGCCATAGAGGAATGGGGACCCTGGTCATAGTTACAGGGCAGAAAACAGTACTTGTGGTCACTCACAGACTAGAGCGGTTACTCTACCTCCCCTTAAATAATACCACCTTGGAAGAACTGAAAACTTAGAGGCCTCTAGAACTACCTTTGAAAATAGCGGCAGAAAAAACCTGAAGCTTGGGACAATGGCTCTTCCTTCCTGGGAGTCAAGAAATAGGCTGGAAAATGAGCAAACAACAAAAGCGTTATTTTGGTGAGAGAAAGTTGTTATGATGATAGTAAGATCAAAACACAAACTCAGAAGAAAACTACAAAATCAAAACAGCTACATCCAAAGCGTTAAAGAAAAATGTGAATTGATCTCAGGCCCAAAAAGAGTTCCTGGAAGAGCTCAGAAAGGATTTGAAAAGTCAAATAAGAAAGCAGAGGGAAACTTGAGGAAAGAAATGAGAGTGATGCATGAAATCATGAAAAAAGAGTCAATAGCTTGGTAAAGAATGCACAGAAAGTACTGGAGAAAATACCTTAAAAATAGAATAGGTCAAACAGTAAAAGAGGCATAACAAGCCACTAAAGAGAAGAACTCCTCAAAAGGCAGAACTGACCACATGGAAAAAAATGTATACAAAAATTCACTGAAACAAAGAACTTCTTAAAAAGTAGAATTGGCCAATTGGAAAAGGAGGCACTTTAAAAGTTCACTGAAGAAAATAATTCTTTTTTTTTTCATTTTTGATATATTTATTTAATATTTTAATTTTTCCCTAATTATATGTAAAAACAATTTTTAACATTAGTTTATAAAAGTTTTCAGTTCCAAATTCTCTCCCTCCCATCGAGAAGGCAAGCAATTAGATATTGGTTATACGGGTGCAGTCGACAAGCCTTTAAAAAATTATTTTTCTTTTTTTTAATTAATTAATTTAATTCACTTTCATAAGATTTTGACTTCCAAATTTTCTACCTATCTCTCCCCTCCCTCCACCCCAAGACAGCATGTAATCTGATATAGACCCTAACTATACATTCATATTGAATCTGTTTTCACATTAGTCAATTTGCAAGGAAGAGTTAGAACCAATGGGAGAAAACACGTGAAAGAAGAAACAAAAAGAGAACAAATAATATGCTTCAATCTGCATGCAGACACCATAGTTCTTTTTCTGGACGTGGACAGGATTTTCCATCATGAGTCTTTATTTTATTTTATTTTTTATTTTATTTTATTTTTATATATATTTGAAACATTTAATTTTAAAACTCTGAATTCCAGATCCATTCCCTTTCTTCCTTGTCACCCACTCCCTCTGGGAAGATAAGCAATTCAGTATGTGTTGTACATGTATAGCTATGCAAAACATTACCATAGTAGAAATATTGTAAAAGGCTGCTTATAATCCCCCCCCCCCCCATGGTCCCAACCTGGTCCATTCCCTACTTTGATCCTGTCCCTCTTCGAAAGTGGGTACCTCCAACCTCCCCTCCCCCCAGTATACCCTCCCCCCCATCGTACCCCTTCTAATCCACCTTCCCCCTACTCTCCTGCAGGGTGGGATATCTCATTTAGTAGGTATGTCATTCTCTCCCTGAGCCAGATTCAGTGAGAATATGGTTTTGCCTTTTTGCCTTCCTGTTCTTCCCCTCCCCTGCAGCCACTTCCCCTTGCTTCTTCTACATGACAGTTTACCCTACCCTGTCTTTCCCCATCTCCTCTTGCCACTCTCCTCTATCACCTCATAACTTCACCCCTTAAGTATCATCCCTTCCTACCAAATTCAACTTGTGCCCTCTATCCACATATAACTGTAAAAACAAAATACTCAGTTTTGCTGGGTAGGTGACCCTTGGCTTCAATCTCAGCTCTTTTGCCCTCTGGAAATGTTCCTTCAGTTTCTTTTTTTTTATATTTGAAACATTTAATCTTAAGACCTTGAATTTCAGATCCATTCCCTTCCTCCCTTGTCACACATTCCCTCTAGGAAGATAAGCAATTCAGTATGAGGCCACACAGCTAATACCTCTTGAAGTTGAGAAGACCCCAACATTTGGAACAGAAGTTGCCCTGTCTGGTGGCAAAGGAAACAAAACTAACAGAAAAATTCAACATTAGACTCCTATTTTGGGGACAAAGAGGATCAAAGCATGGAACAGGAGGAGGACTGTGAGGTCAGAAATCCTGTACCAAAAGCCCCAAATTAAAATACGAGTGGAACACTGACCTGGAAAATAGATCCAGGAGAGACAATTTAAAAATTATTGGACTACCTGAAAGCCATGATCAAAGAAAGAACCTAGAAATCACCCTTCAAGAAATTCTCAAGGAAAATTGCCCCGATGTTTTAGATCCAGAGGGCAAAATAGAGGTTGAAAGAATCCACCGATCACTTCCTGAAAAAGATGCCAAAACGAAAACTCCCAGGAATATTATAGCCAGGTTCCAGAATCCCCAGATCAAGGAGAAAATACTACAAGCGGCCAGGAAGAAACAATTTCAATATTGTGGAAACAATCAGAATAGCCCAGGACCTGGCAGCTTCTACACTGAGGGATCGAAGGGCATGGAATATGATATTCCAGAGGGCAAAAGAACTGGGAATGAACCCAAGGGTCACCTACCCAGCAAAACTGAGTATTTTGTTTCAGGGGAAAATATGGTCATTCAGTGGAATAGAGGACTTTCAAGCATTCTTGAGGAAAAAACCAGAGTTGAATAGAAAATTTGACATCCAGACACAAGAAGCAAGAGATGCCTGAGAAGGTAATCAGGGAAAAGAAAGCAAAAGGAACTTATCAAAGTTGAACTATTTACATTCCTATATGGAAAAACAATAACTTTGACTGATGAAATCTTTCTCAGTATGAAAATAATGGAAGAAGGGTGTGTGGTCATATAAATACATATGTGAATGTGTGTATATGTTTACAGTTGTACATGGATAGAGGGCATAGGTTGAATTTGTTGGGAAAGGAGGATACTTAAGGGGTGAAATTATGAGGTGGGAGAGGAAAGTGGCAAGAGGAGATGGGGAGAGACAGGGTAGGGTAAACTATCTTATGTAGAAGAAGCAAGGGGAAGTGGTTGCAAGGGAGGGGAAGAATAGGAAGGCAAAAAGGCAAAACTGCATTCTCATTGAATTTGGTTCTGGGAGAGAATGACATACATACTAAATGGGATATTTCAACCTGCAGCAGAATAGGGGGAAGGGGGATGAGAGGAGGGATGATGGATGGGAGGGCATCCTTTGGGGGAGGGGAGATTGGAAGTACCCACTATAGAAGAGGGACAGGATCATGTAGGGAATGGACTAGGTGGGGGGTGGGATGAGTGGGAGGGAATTATAAGCAGCCTTGTACAATATATCTACTATGATAATGTTTTGCATAGCTAGACATGTACAACATATACTGAATTACTTATCTTCCCAGAGGGAATGGGTGACAAGAGAGGAAGGAAATGGATCTGAAATTAAATGTTTCAAATATAAAAAAAAAGAAATTGAAAGAACATTTGCCTTCTTAAAAATAAAAGAAGTGAAACTTCAATTAAAACATTAAATAATTAAAAAAATAAAAAACCTTCAATGGGATCTTATATTCTCTCTTAGTTGATTGCAAGATGGTGACAATTGTTGAATATCATTTGTGCAATCCAGCTTTTTTCCTAATAATCTTATTGAGGATACCCTCAGTTCATGTTTAGTTGACACTAATAGCAATTTTGTATAGAGGAAAGAGTAAACACAGAGACTGTTTTCTTAATCACCTTTTTTGGTGTCAGTAATGTCCAGGGTTTTTGTTTGTTTTCAATGTCCCTGGTATCTTTATCTCCTTTAGATACCTTGTAAATTGGTCCCTTGATATTCTCCAGATTACATTGCTTCCTTTGTTTCACCCAATATGGGTTGCTTTTTCTGTCTTTATTCTCTTTGGTACCATTTCTATTTCCTCTGTAAGCAGTTGAATGACTCTTAAGTTAAAATCCAAGTGTGGTGGTTTCACTATCTTTGACTGAGAAAACAGATTGTTAAAATGTTTTCTTGCGAATCTTTTTCATTTTCCTTCTGTTTGTAATCCTTATTGCATTTTCATCCTCAAATGTTCTTGGCATCGATGACTTTGCTTAGTTGGATACATATCATACCAAGAGATATGAGATACATATACACACATACACACACTGATAGATACATTCTACAAATTGTCCATCATCATAATCAGGAAAATAAACCTTTTTAAACTTATTTTCTCTTCTTGTATGGATGATTAGACTAAATCCTTTTGAGTTTTTACAGATCTCTTTCAGGAGGGTCTGAGGTGTTCTAGATATTGACATTTCCAGTACAACAATATCTACAAGCCAGAATACTGGAGGACCCCATTATTTATAGGGGATCCCCATTCAACTTGAGATTTTGACTGGATCTACCTCATAATTATAGGAAATTTCTAATGTACTTTTCCCTGGTATTATCTCATGGGATTTTAAAATTTGTTTTATATAAATGAGTGGTACTCTATTGGAAGAAAGCCTTTAAGTTAACCTTTAGTTCTTCCGAATCATAAGTTTTTACTTTATTTATTTATTTATTTTTTGCTTTTTGGAGGGCAATTGGGGTTAAGTAACTTGCCCAAGGTTACACAGCTAGGTTTTTGTTTGTGTGTGTTAATGTGTGAGGCGGGATCCGAACTCAGGTCCTTCTGACTCCAGGGCCAGGGCTCTACTCACTGCGCCACCTAGCTGCCCTTTATTTTTTGAACAGTGAACAATAAGTGTATATGACTTTATCTATCCTCTTTACACCTTTTTTATTTGTGTCATGGTAAAGATGTGGTATATGGTAGAATATCACTTGTAAAATCCTGACTTTTTCCTGTTATTAGCCTCATCAAGGGATGCCTTTGATGCATGTGTAAATGACTCTCATATTCTTATATAGATGAAAATGTAGTTATATTGTTGTTGATGTTCTCTTTACTTCCTTTTTTGGTATATAGAGGAGATAGGAAGTTGTCTGAGAGGTAAAGTTGTCTGAGAGGTAACATTACTAGTAGCATTGGAGAATCACAAAATACTTCTTGCAGAAGTTAGGATAAGAGAAGAATCTTGATGCAAGGCAAGGGAACTAAGAGGAAGAGATTAGGAAACAGACCATTCGCAGTTTGGGGCAGCTCATGCATAAGTATGAAGATAGGAGATGGAGCACTGAGTTTGATGAACTGAAAGTAAGATAACATTGATGAATTGTAGAGTGCATAGAGGGGAGTAAAGTATGACAAGACTGAAAAGTTAGGAAGGAACCAAGTTATAAAGGGTTTTTAATTCCCAGCAGAGTTTGTATTAGAAAAAATGGAGTGACTGGTGTTCACTGAGGAGAAGTGGGATGAGGGTGAGAAGGGAAGAAGAGGTGTGTGTGTATGTGTGATATGATCAGACCTTTACTTTATAAAAATCACCTTGATAGGGGTGGCTAGGTGGCGCAGTGAATAGAGCGCCAGCCCTGGAGTCAGAAGGACCTGAGTTCGGAGCCGGCCTCCGACACTTAATCCACACAAAACAAAAACCTAGCCGTGTAACCTTGGGCAAGTTACTTAACCCCAATTGCCCTAAAGGGGCGGTTAGGTGGCGCAGTGAATAAGAGCACCGGCCTCGGAGTTGGGATGACCCGAGATCAGATCCGGCCTCAGAAAATGAGCACCCACACATAAATAATGACTAGCCGTGTAACCTTGAGCAAGTTACTTAACCCCAATTGCTTTAAAAATAAAAAAAAAAACCACCTTGATAGCTGAGTGGAACCAGATTCTTTTTACTGTCTTTGTCATTTCAGTGCCATTTATACCACTTTGATAATTCTATCTGGCACTGTTTTGTTAGAATTCAAGTGAGATATCCAGATTTTTTTCCATTTTTTGTTATTGTCTTTCCATTTTTATTTTTAAATGCCCTTAAGTTGGCTCTACTTCATTTGATCTTTCTCTAAGCTTTCTTTAAAGTACTTTTACCCTCTGCTCATTCTCTTCTTTGTAAGGTGATATTGCTTATACTTGTCCATCATCCTTGTCAGCAGGATTTTACCAATGAGTTCATGTCCTCACTTGCCCTTTACTGCTAACTCTCCCCACTTGACCAATAACTCAAGTTAGTACTGACTGAGGTGCTTTTTTTGCTATTTTGATCTTTTTAAAAAATTATAGCAGATTTATATCAATTTTCATTTTATATAAACTTATTATAGTTTACTTCTATGTCCTTATATTCATATCTCATCTTCATAATTAATAGCTTGTTTAAAGAATTTAGGTTAGAATTTTGATATATATTGTACCTTTGTAACTTTTATTCTTACAGTTTTATAATTTTGTTCTATTTCTAATGAGCATTTTGCTGGTCATTTGATAAATATCTCACATTTAGACTACCAACAGTTAAGTGAGAGGTTATAGGTAGTTTAAAAATTCTATCCCTCTATCTGCTGTTCCTCCCCTACCCTTCTCAACTTTTACACCATTTTACCACTGTCACTGCAGAAACAGAAGGATGTCCACATGAGGCAATAGGCCCATTCTGTATATTTTTCTTTGATTTAGGGCCAGGACCAGTGAAGTCATCACCAGGTGGCAAGTCTATTGGTGAATGACCCTCTCCATATTTAGCTCTTTGTCCTCAGAAAGGAAACTCAGTCTGCTACTGGGACAATACCTGAAGCCCTCTAGCATGGTAGACCCCTCTGTTACTTTTGTTGTACTGGCACATCCCTTGATAACCAAAGGTCACCTCCATGTCCTAATGAGGCATCAGAATAGTACTCTGTAGATCTCTGTCCTTTCACTATTGCCTTCTAGGTCAGTAGCAAATTGATTCATTTGATATTGTAGTATTCTAAGATTCATAACTCTACCAAATGATTAAAAATGTATCTTGTGGTAGTGATGTTCTTTTTGGATCCATCATATAATGAAAAATAATCATGAATGATTTCAATCTTCATTTGAAGGAGTCATCTACCTTTGCCAATACATAACCTATATCCCCTCATTTTCCTTTCCTCCAAGAATCTGTACAGTTGGGCGTTCTATCCCCATAATATTGTATATCTCATTATATAATTTATATTTATGCATTCTCATTGATACCTTAATATTTGAATATTTGTCGTTCAATTATGCATCATGGAATATCTGATAAGCTGATAGACGCATTTTGGAAATAAATAGAAAAATTATAATACTATAAAAATGAGATATATAAATACAATTGTAGTATCCCCTCCAATCTCACTCTGAGCTAATACCGAATGGGAGGTTAGCACACCAGAAGGAAATGACTACTTCTCCTCTCAAGGTTCTAAGAGTATTTTCTTAGTGGCTGGGAGATTTCTAGTACTGTCAGTCATTCCCCGACAATGTGCTCCCCATTGATCATTAGCCAAAATTCATGACAGCAAATTTACCTTCAAAGTACTGGGGCACACTTTCCTACTAGGACATACAGAGTCTGGGAAAACTGGCCATAGAGGACACATGATCAAATGAGATCATATTTATAAAACACTTAGCAGAGTACCTGGGATGTAGTAGGCTCTACATAAATGCTTATCCCCTTACCTTCCCATGTGACCAGTAAATGAAACTTCACAACTTCTGGTTATCAAACATGAATCTCCCTTTCTGCTGTGTTCATGGAGTTTCCTTTAGGTTTTGCATTTTAATGAGTTTTAGGGTCTGCTACCTTGTAGAATCCTCAGGGTGCTTAAGTTACAGCTTCAGATGCTGTCATCATATATTGCTGCTCTCAGGATACTGCTGCTGACACCCACCAATGGCAGGTCTGATTTTTCCAACCTTTGAAAGTTCACAGTGTCATCCTCTAGTCCACGTGAGAGAGGGTGGGGAGAAAGAGGGAGAACTCAATGCTCCTTACACCAGGAGCAGTTCTCTCCATCACCACTAGACTTGTGCCTTGTTGCTGGAGTCTCCTGCTGGAATGCTTGATTCTAAACTGGCTGGTCATGACATACACAGTCCCAGTGGCATGTATGAGCCTTTCAAGCAATCTAGGTACATTTCCTGTGTAGGTTCATTTCACCTCATCTAATGATCAAAACTAACTCCTCCCAAAATAAGGATTGTTTATACCTAGCTCACACTTTTGATTGGTTGATTCAATAAAAGTGTCTGGAACTGTTTTCCATCTAGTTTATACATTTAATTGATTCAATACAGAAGTCTGGGGCTTCTTTGTTTATATTAATTGGGATGGAGAAATATAAAGTGATATAAAGCAAGATTAGGAGAACCAAAACCATACATGCCAGAACCTTAACTTTACATCAGAAACCAGATTCAGACATAGTAGAACACCTGTCATCTAAAACCAAAAATAGATTTTGAGAATTGCACTTATCATTTGTTTTCTACCTATTAATGCCTTTGGCAGAAAACTTTCCAAGCTAAGTGCTATGTAAGAATTTAGTCATCATTTTGTATGTTTGATTCTTTGTGTTTATTGAGAGTTCAGTTTAACAAACATTTCTTAAACACCTACTATGTGCAGCTCACTGGGGATGGATGCAAAGGCAAAAAACACCCCAAAACACAAGAAAAATCCCAAAGCAACCCTTAGTCCTTAATCTCATAGAGTCTGTATTCTACTGAGATTGTATTCTGGTTACCTGTGACTAAGTGCTTAATTATTTTTCAAAATAAAGCTAGACTTTGAATTTGTATATATGAGACCTCACTGCTTGGAGGGAACATCTGGAGATGCTTTTATTCAGGCCAGTCGTGTAAGAAGTTGGATTTCTAAGCATCACAAAGACTGCATTCCTGTTCCTTTTCTTTGCTAGCTGAGCAGTTCTATTTAGTGTTTCATCCTGATGACTGACTGATAACAAAGAGTGCTAACAAAGCTTTTACCTGATAAGAGCATGTTTAGTGGTGACTGAACCAACAGGAGTCTTATGTTGTTGTTGGCATCAGTACAAAATGAGACAACTGATATGCAAATAAGAATCCTGCAACATTTTAGCAAAAAGTTCCAGTTAAGGCTTTGGGATACTTACTTGGAGTTGGAATAAGACACTAAAAGACCCTAACTCTTTGGACAGAAATGCTAAAATGCTAAAAAAAAATCTCTGGAGCAGGAACATCATCAGATGCCTGGTCATGTGATTCTTTTGTTGGTTCAGCAGCCATAAATGTGGGTTTCTCTCTGTCTGCCTCAGAATTGACTTTCTATGTATACAAGAGAAGTACAGTTTCGGTTTTGTTTTCCTTTTCAGTGATGTCTTCTCATGGCATGGCACTACTATACCTACCCAGTATACTATATCTGCCACATCAATAGCATTTGCTGTCTGATCACATGGTCCTTGCTTATCATAGCCCTGTCTCCATTATTCTTGATTAAGACCTATTTCACCCCCAATGACTATTAGGACTGCACCAAATTCTATCATATCATCTGATGTCTATAATATCATAGAGTAAACACTTAAATTATTCTTAAATTATCTAAGAATAGATAATTCTTTTTTGTCTTTATTAATTTGTTTGTTTACTTTTAGTTTACAAGATTCAATTCCATAATTCTTTGAGTTTCAAATTTTCTTTCCCTCCCTCCCCTCCCCCCCAATGATGGCATATAGTCCAGTATAGGGTCTGCAAATACTTTCACATTAGACATTAGTCAAGTTACAAAGGTGAATTGTACTAGATGGGATGAAAAATGGTAAAGAAGAAATAAAACCAAACAATAAAAAGAAAAAGATCAAGTAGTTTGCTTCAATCAGGATTCAAACTCAGTTCTTTCTAGTTCTTTCTCTGGATGTAGGCATCTCTCTCCATCATGAGTCTTTTGGGATTGACTTATATCACTGTATTGCTGAGAAGAGTCCAGTCTGTCTTAGTTGGTCATCACACATATGTTGTGTCTGAGATTGTATACAAATTTCTCCTGGTTCTGTTCTTCTCACTCAGCATCAGTTCGTATAAGCCTCTCCAGGTAAATATGAAGTCCAACTGCTCCTCATTTCTTATAGCACAATAGTATTCCATTACATGCATATACCACAACTTGTTTAGCTATTCCCCAATTGATGAGCACCCCCTTAATTTCCACGAAAAGAGCTGCTATAAATATTTTTGTACATATGGGTCTTCCTCCCACTTCTATGATCTCTTTGGGATATAACCCTAGAAGTGGTATTGCTGGGTCAAAGGGTATGAAATTATTTATAGCCCTTTGGGCATAATTCCAGATTGCTCTCCAGAATGGTTGGATCAGTTCACAACTCCACCAGCAATGCATTAGTGTTCCAATTTGCCCACATGCTCTCTAGCTTTTGTCATTTTCCTGTTTTGTCATATTAGCCAATCTGACTGGTCAGATGTGGTACCTTGGAGTTGTTTTGATTTGCATTTCTCTAATCAATAGTGATTTAGAGTATTTCTTCATATGCTTATAGATATCTTTCTTTAATTTCTTTCTCTGAAAACTGCCTGTTCGTATCCTTGGACCATTTATCAATTGGGGAATGACTTGTATTCTTATAGGTTTGACTCAATTCTCTGTATATTTTAGAAATGAGTCCTCTATCAGAGACATAGGTTGTAAAAATTCTTTCCCAATTTCCCACCTCCCTCTTGATCTTGGTTACATTGGCTTTGTTTGTACAGAAGCTTTGCAATTTAATGTAGTCAGAATTGTCCATTTTGCATTTTATAATGTTCTCTAATTCTTGTTTGGTCCTAAAGTCTTTCCCTCTCCACAAATCTGACAGGTAAACTACTCTTTGCTTTCTGAGAGAATAGATAATTCTATCATTAACATCATTTAGCTGATAATCTTCAGACAAAAGTCCTCATTGATCTCTAGAATGGACTTTTCAAAGATAAGCTTCATTTGTTGGTCCCCAACTCTGGCAAATGTATTTCCTTCATTGTTAAGGTAATATCTCTCCTCATTAATTCACAGCTCACTAAGGGTGTGTGTGTGTGTGTATGTGTGTGTGTGTGTGTGTGTGTGTGTGTGTGTGTGGTTTCTGGCCTAATGCCTCCTCAATTCTAGCCATAATGATAAAGGGATGTGTGGTGAGGATACATTACTGTTCACTCTTACCCCAGTGTGACCTCGGGAATTATTATTTTTTTTGTCCCTAGCCTTGCTTTGCTGTGAGCCATTGGCCCAATGATGCAAGCATCAGGAGTCAAGAATCTTCCCTACAAGAGAAATGTAGGATATCCCTTTCCACTTAGATTCCCCTTTGCCCTGGAAGGTTTTGGCAGATATTCTCCCCAAAAGCCAAGGGAGTCTTGGCAATGGAAGAAGAGATAATGGACCCTGATCATATTAGCAAGTAACCGTGAGTAAGGGGGAAATTAAATGAGAGATAATGGAAACAATTTTTTAACGATTCTCCTGCCCAATCCATGGATAAACGCTGAAGGACAGGTCAAGTGTGTCTTAGAACAATCACAGTCTGGGCCAAAAAGGGTTATTCCACTTAAGGAAGGGTGGTTTTCCTGATGAGAGAGAGGTAGTAGCCAAAGGATAAGGCAATGGGGAATGGGTGGCACAATGGTGGTTGGGAGATGTCACCTTCAATAGCAGGACATATCACCAGCAAGGAGATTTTAAACCCCTAACTTCTATTTCCAAATATAATTCTGCAGATGTTTCAGAATGGAGGTACCCCTTGAGTCTTTCTAGTTCTGTCAGTCTTTCTTTCATGGTCTCTGACTTCTCATCTCCATTTGATCATAGGCCTCTCCCTATAGTTACATGATCTCCCTCTTAGTTACAGCCCTGGTGACACCACAGATATTCTGACACAGGTCGCTTTGGCCATGATTATTTTTTTTTCTTGTAGTAGCTTTGCTTACTGTAAGCCTCAGGTACCACTCCTCCAGACTATTTATTACTTACAACCAAGGTCTACATCATTTACCACTAGGCATAAAATTTGGTTTGGTTCTAGTTGGAGCATGTCAGGACTAAGGCCCAGGGATATTGTCCCTAGTGCTTGGGCCCTATGCAGGCTACGTCACATGGTTCAGCTAGAGACCCAAGATACACGCATAGCACGTAGATAAATAAGTATGCATGTGATAGTGAGAGATAGAATGAGGATAGAGATATCAACATTTCCCTGGCTTCCTTTAAGTCCCAAACAAGATCCCACCTTTACTGAAAGCCTTTCCCAACCCTTCTTAAATCTAGTGCCTTTCTGGGGTTATTTCCTATGTGTCTTGTATGTAGCTTTCGTTATATACATTTGCCCATTAATTTGTAAGCTCCTAGAGGGCAGGGACTATATTTGACCTATTTTTATATCCCCAGCACTTAGCACAATGCTTAGCACATAGAGTAAGCACTTAAAAATGTTTATTGATTGGTTATCAGTCAATCAATCAATAGATTGATTTCTATCAGAGACAGAGTTTTCTCTAAAGACTGTTTTGTCTACATCACCAAACTTTTGATATCTTGTCTTACTGTTCTCGTTTTCTTTGACATAGTTATTCTTTCTATGATTTGTTTTTGATTCATATTTCAAAAGATTTTCAAATATTTTGTTTTAAAAAGTCATGATCTATCTTCTCACCTTCCTACCTAAACCTCCCAATTGAGAACCCAAGAAAAACCAAAACAAAACCAAAACCCATTATAAACATATATAGTCAATAAAACAAACTCCCACATTTGCCATATCCTGTTAAATATTTTTTTCTCATTCTTCATTCTCTCTATCTACGAAGCTGGGTAGGACATTTTGTCATTAGTTCTCTAGAACCCTGATGGGCCATTACATTGATAAGAGTTCAGCAAAATAGTATTCTGTCACATTTATATACATAGTTTCCTCATCTATTTCCTAATTTATGGACACCCCCTCAAAATTCCCATTCTTTTTTACTTCAAAAAGAGCTATAAGTATTTTGTACATCCTAAATATTTGTTTTGTTTACGATTAATCCTTCCCTTAACATATTTTCCCTCTAAGTCTCTTTCCCCTGTCTCCTTTCTGTTACCCTGTTGAATAAAATATATTTCTATATATGTGTGTGTATTCTTCCTCCTTTTGACCATTTCAAATGAGAGTAAGGTTCAAGTATCAGCAACTCCACCCCACGCCCTAGCCTTTGTATAGGTGTATACTTGTGCACCCTCATCACGTAAAACCATTTTCCTTAATCTTGCTTTCCTTCCCCACCTGCAGTGTATTCCTCTTCCCATTCTTTTCTTTTTTTTTACATTCTTATTAAACATGTTTTCACATTAGTCATGTTGTAAACAACTATTAGAACCAATGGAAGGAACCATTGAAAAGAAGTAAAACAACACAACAAAAGAGAAAAAAGAGAGCAGACCATATGTTTTCCAAAAAGAGCTGCTCTAAGTATTTGTGTGCATGTGGGTTCACTTTCCCTTTTTATGATCTCTTTATTCCTGTTCTTTTCCTAGGATTATCAAGATATAGCAAAACTGCTCCTAGACCTTGAACTCTGTTTATGTCTATGATGATTATAGGATTGAGGGAAGACTCATGTCTCATCTCCCCATGTTAGAATGGAAACAGTTTATTCTTGTTTAGTTCTTTGTCATTGTTTATCTTTTTTGTTTCTCTTCTCTCCTGTGTTTGATCTTCAAAGTTTCTCTGCTGCTCTGGTCTTTTCGTCGGGAATGCTTAGAAGTCGGTCCTCTGTTTCATTAGATGTCCATTTTCCCTCAGTAACATTATACTCAATGTTTCTGGGAAATTTATTGTTGGCTGTAAGACCATAAATTTTGCCTTATGGAATATAATATTCCAAATTCTCCACCTCTTTATAGGGACTGCTAAATCATGTGTGGACCCTAACTGTGGCTCCTTGGTACTTGAATTCTTTCTTTCTGGCTACGTGCAATACTTCTTTTTCTTTGACCTGAAAGCTCTAGATTTTGCTTGATATGTTCCTAGGAATTTTCATTTTGTAGTTTCTTTCAGGAGGTGACTGGTGGCTTCTGTCTGTTTCTACTTTGCCCTCTGGTTCTAAGAGATCTGGGTGATTCTTCAAAAAGAGTTTTTCAAATAGGTTGTCTAGGCTCTTTGTTTTGGTTCATAGTATTCAGATACTCCAATGATTCTTGATTTTTTTCCTTTTTGATGAGTTTTTTTTTCCCTAGGTCATTTGTTTTGGTATGAGATACTTTCATTTTTCTTCAGTTTTTTTTGAGGCTTTTGACTTTTTTTTTAAAAATATTTCTGGTTGTCTCATAGAGTCATTGGTTTCCATTTGGTCCATTCTAATTTTTCAGGGAGCATGTTGCTTGCACAAGGTTTTGTACCTCTTGTGCCAGATTATTAATTACCTTTCCAGTTTTTTCTTCCGTAGCTTACATTTTTTCCATTTTCCCCTCATGTGTTCTCATTCCATTTATAAAAAATGTTTTAACTTTTTTTTAACTTTTGCTTTATCTCTTCCAAAAATTCTAGTTGAGTTTGTACCCCATCTGTATTTTTTTCTCTGAGGCATTTCTTGTAGATGTTTTGAAGTCATTCTCTTATTCTGTGTTTGTATTTTGAGCATCTCTGCCACCACAATATTTCATTATGGTGAGGTTTTTTTTTTTTGCCCATTCATCCAGTCTACTCCCTGATTTTGGACTTGATGTTAGGGCTGAACTCTGTAACACTTCTGGAAAGAAGGTCCGGGTTGGTCCTGTTGCTTCTGTTTTCTGAACTTTTGCATTTCTCAATGTATTCCCAGAGCCTTCCTAAAAAGGAACACCACCTCCATGCTCAAATTTCTTTCTTATTATGCCCTGGATCTGTGACCCAGAATTGGGTGGTGGGATGACAGAGTTGTCAATTGGTACCTGTTCCCCTTAAGGTCATTTCCTATCTTCTATTCTAAGTTATTTATTTTCCTTCCTATGTTTTCTCTAAGCACTGTAATTTCTTTTTCTTAATCTTTATTTCTTTCATCTACTCTTGGAACTTTATTGGCCAAGCCATTTTTTCCCTAAGGCTCTCTTTGTACTTAATGAAGAGTTAACATTTTCTTCTGAGTTTTTCTCTTAGGATTTTCTTAAAGTTAGCATTTCTTGCATGTATTTGGACTTTGGCCTTGCCTCCTCTGCTTATCACCATTGTTCCAGTTCCAGATGCTGTGGTTGCTTCTGACTGCTCACCCCCAACCATATTCTGTAGCCCTTGCTAGCACAAGGGGTAGAGTCTGAAGCTGATTCCATGCCCCACCTCTGCTTCAATTTCTAGATTTGGCCTTCATCTCATGTGACTCAACATGGGTGCTAGCCTTGGTCTTATCTCCGTCTCCTTCTCCTTATTCAATAGTTTTCTAGAAATCAGTTTTGTCTCCTGATGAGATTTTGAAAGGCTTTGGATAGATACTGTTAGTCTCCTAAAGAACCATAGTGTTTCTGGCCTCTTGAAGATCTCCCTATGCATGGGTTACTTGGGAAATTCCCTGCCAGGAGCTGGTTTTGTCCCCTGCTATGGCTTTGACAGATGAGGCCATAATTCCACCATGTTCATGTCCAATTTACTGGAGATAAGTATGGTTTGGTACTATGTGAAAAAAGCTGATTGTTTTCTCTTTGAGTTTATTGCTTCATCTTTGCTATTTCTAATCTTTTTGTGGGTGGCAGTCATTAAGGGAACTGGCCTCAACTATAACCTTTTGCATTTCTAGCTTTACTAAAAGACTTCTATTGCTGTTTTTCCTTGCATTGAACCTAATTCTACCTGTTTGAAAATTCTACCCATTTGTTCTTGTCATGCCCTCCGTGGGGAAAGCAGAACAATTTTAGTTCTTCTTTCATAGGACAACAACTATCACAGTCTTCCATCTTTATTTCCCTATAAGTCTTCCCTTTTTAGTCTCTATGGCTTCTAGTTACTTCAGCCTATCCTCTATATGGTCCTCAATTTCTTAAAAAATACTCATTGATTAGACTTCACATGTCTCTGATTTTCTACTCACAAAGTCCCTGGGTGGTTGCCATGGCTCCACCTTGTCTTCCTACTAAGCCTGTAAATCCCACTTTAGGGCCTCTCTGAATTAGATATAATAAAGGCACATTGTGTTTAGAAGGCCACTGTGCATATATTACCAGGGATGGAGAAAATGAAGGCTGGAGCAGGTTGTCTTCTCTCCCATGACCACATTAAAATTCATTAATATACTTGTACTCATTAGTTTACCAGATTAGCTACTTGTTTCTCAGAAAGAACAAAATAGGATGCTGAGTAGTTGAGAAACAAGGACATCTAAACTTTGATGACATTGGACCGTGTGTGTGTGTGTGTGTGTGTGTGTGTGTGTGTGAAAGAGAGAGAGAGAGCGAGAGAGAGAGAGAGAGAGAGAGAGAACGAACTTGTGTATTTGTATGGTTGTGTATGTTTTACTGTGGTGGCTTGGAGAAAGCCTGAGAGCCTAGGATGGTGTTGCTTAAAGCAGAATTGGGTAGGGAAGTATGGTGCTAATCTCCAACTCTACCTGACTTCTAATTTTGTCTCAGACCAGGCCTGTCCCTCCTAGTTCATCAATGATAAAACAGAAGCTAAATGGATGATTATCTAATTGGGTAATTGTCCAGCCCTTTGAAGCTGTAGTTTTCTCAGCTATAAAATGGGACCCACAGAATGTCAAGAGCAAGCTACTCTTCCATTCAGGGCATTCTTGTTATTTTTCCAACATTGAATTGAGACCTGTGAGTGAATGCATACATCCCTGGAAGCAGGCCAACTGACCTCAAACTCTTTGTTCTGCTCAAAAATAATCTTTCAAAGCCTAGACTCAGTTCAGTGGGTCTCCTTCCTCAGCTTTAAAACAAGAAATGAGATTCCATTCTGCAAACATTAAGTGAAGACTATGTGCAGGTACTCTGGGGAAACAAATACAAAACTGGGAGAAGTGGTCTTTGCCCTCAAGGGTATTATGTTCTACTAGAGGAGAGGCTACAACACAGGTAGAGATAAGTCTATCAAAGGTAACAAAGTGATTTCTGTTGCTAAACGAGAGCACTGGTAGTCAAGGTGCATCATGTGCTAATCTTTCTTTCAAGGAAGCTACTGGCAGCTAGGGGGCGCCATAGTGCACAGAGCACCAGACCTGGAATCAGGAAAACTCATCTTCCAGAGTTCAAATTGGGTCTCAGACACTTTCTAGCTGTGTGACCCTGGGCAAGTCACTTAATCATTTTTACCTCAGTTACTCGTCTGGAAAATGAGCTGGAGAAGAAATGGCAAACCCTCCAGTATCTTGGTGAAGAAAAGCCCAAATGGGGTTATGAAGAGTAAGACACAATTGAAAGGACTGAACAGTAAACAAGGATGTTATGAAGTGGAAGGGGCAAAGGAGGGCATTCTTGCCATGGGGGGCGGAGAGAGAATCTCCTGTCCAGAAAAAAAGCAGGCGGCCTGCTTTATCTGGAGCTTAGCATTCATGGAAGGCAGTACCATGGCAGTACCAGTTTCAGCCTAGAAAGATAGGCTGGAGCTGGACTGTGAAGGGTGTGAGATGTTGGCAAAGATTCCATTATATTCGAGCTGAAGGGGACCACTGGCTTCTGTTCTCCACAGAGACATATGCTGTAGGAATGGAGAGTGGTTAAAAGAGGCAGGGAGATTTCCCCAAAGAGCATGTAGTAAGAGCTGACCAAACCTGTCGCATATGTGAGGAGCTATGTTTCCCTTTAGCAAGGGTCACTTCCACTGGTAATATGGCATTCAGGAAGAATCTTGGGAGCTGGAGTTCCTGTTATGGTATGGCAGCACTCTCCCCTAGCCCTAATTTATAGGGAATTAAAAAAAATTTCCCTTACAATTAGGTGACTTAGTGGGTGGAAGCATCCACTAAGGTTTAGAGCATGTTTAGCATCATCTCTCTGCCCATACTTAGCTTCCTTTTTGTTTTCCTCTATGATGCCTTATTTTTATTAGTTCTAGAAATATGAATCCATAATATATGTATGCATGTATGTATATGTATACATATATGATACTATCGAATTTCTTGTTTATGCCTCGGGGTAGGATGTCATTGGTATGCCTTTACTGTTTGGGGACCTCTAAATGGGATCACTATTTATTCTTCCCCTCTCATTGTTCCTCAGCTTCTGAAACAGGGATGTGTCTTTGATAAATCTACAGAGCTCAAAATCTGTCCCTAAATCATACTAGATGAGTATTTTGTGGCTAGTGGATTTTCTTTTATATGAAGTAAAAAAAAATGGGTTCTTATGTATTAGAAATAATTGTAAGTAATAAAGGAGCAAATCAAATGTAAGGAATCAGTTGCCTGAGTTGTTTCCAGTGAAGAAGAGAACCAGCTTCTTCCTAAGGATTAACCTTTCTCCTGAAGGAAGAAGAAATCACTCACCAGCCCAAAGGAGATATAAGCTTTGATCTTTGTCATTTAGTCATTTTCAGTTGTGTCCAACTCTCCATGACCCTATCTAGGGTTTTCCTTAGCAAAGATACTTCATTTCCTTCTCCAGATCATTTTACATATAAGTAAACTGAGACAAACAGGATTCTACCTCTTTAGGAGGAAAACAAAAAGGAAAACACAGCTTCCTGTGGCTGCTCTACAGTCTCACCAGCATATCCCATCAGTTACCAAATGAATGAACAATCCCCTGCCTCTATGTAGCAATAACTGGCAACCTCTCAAAGAAGAGTTAGTAGAAAAACAGCTCTCTATAAACTGCACAAGTCTGTGTTTGCTCTCCATATCATATGATGGGGACAAGGTGAATGATGAATAATCTCTTGGCTTCTCTATGCTAAAAGCCTCCAAAACAGCCCCAGAAGGCCAGTTTCTAAAATGTCATCCATCTGGTGAACTCTGGGATGGTGTCTACTTGAGTCTCCTTTCCTCATAAGTAGCATTTTCTTTGTGGGAAGTCTGGGAATCCATGGGTTACAGGAATGTCAGTTTGTCAGAGGTTATTTTCTCAACTATAAAATGGGCATAATAATATTACCCACCTCACAGGGTTGTACGGACCAAATGAGATAATATTTGTGAAAATACTTAACTCAGTGCCTGGCACATCATAGGCAGTATATAAATGCCTATTTATTCCCCCTATCTGCCTTGTCTGTGTTAGAGAAGGAATTGAAAAAAATAATTAATTAGAGGGAAGGAGAACAATTTGGAACCTATCACAATAGTTCAAGTGAGAGGTGATGAGAACTTGAGCTAGAGTAGAGTCTATGTGGAGAGGTATCATAGAAATGGGTTGTGCAAGACTAGTCAGATGGGGAATGAGGGTAAGGAAAGACTTAAGGTTAGCTCCTAGTTAGTGAATGTGGTTTATTAGAAGGACAGTGGTGCCCTAAGCAGAATTCAGGAAGTTTGAAGGAGAAACAGGAATTCCATTTTGGACATATGTTTGAGATGCCTATCACATATCTGGGTGAAGTACATAGAGTTGGCAATTGAATCTATGGGAGAGAGAGAGAGAGACAGAGAGAGAGAGAGAGAGAGAGAGAGAGAGAGGAGAGAGAGAGAGAGAGAGAGAGAGAGAGAGAGAGAGAGAGAGAGAGAGAGAATCTGAATAAATGGAGAGAGAAGCATAGAGGGAGCAGGGCAGAACCTTGGGGAAAAGCATAGTTAGGGGGCATTCTTAGATGACCTCTAAGATTCCTTTCAGCTTTAAATCTCCCAGCCTATGGAATAACAACATTTTTGCACTTCCTGTCACACAGGCTTGTTGTGAAGAAAGTATACACTTAAAGTGCTATATTTTTCCCTAGGCAAAGGGAAGAAATTTTGTTTGCAGTTCCAGAGTCTCTGGCTCTCAGCCTCATTGTAAGGCCAATAAATCATACTGCTTACCTGCTTTGGTACTGACAGTCATAGGAGAGACTTTGGGTGCCTTTTATTGGAGAATGATTTCAATTATTTCTCTCTTTTTTTGTCTCATCTCCTCTCTTTAGACTACCTGCAATAATTGGTTAAGTTTCCAGCCTTGTTTTTAGCCTTTGAAAAACCAAAGCAAAAATACTTTTCTCCCCACAAAGTGTTTGATGGGGGGTAAGGTAAGGTCAGTGTTTTCAGCATTAAATCTGAATGCCCTTGTTTTTATGAAGTTAAGTCCGACCCTTAATATACAATTTAAATGCAGCTATGACTGACTAGGAAATGTTATTTAAAATCCCCAGAAGATATAGATCAAAGGACAGTAAAAATGCATCACATATTTGATTTAATGATGCTTTGAATTAAAGTAAAAGGAACATATGTTAAAACCTTGATCCATTGATTGTTCAAGTTCACTTTACAGCTAACATTGTGCTGCCTCCATATGAGTCTGTGGCCTGATGTATAATCCATAACAGAAGCTACCTGTTTATAGTAAAAATATATGGCTCTTCAAAGGCGTTTTGGATTTGCCAAACCTGGCTGGATGTGTGGCCATCTTAGCTTATGACGCTTTTCCTTCTTCAATCCTATGAGGTGACCCAGTGGTAGATCATCCATGGTTTTAATTCAACCTCAGATTGCATTCAACAGCTCCACAACCATATAAGTTGCAATCATGCACAGAACTACTGTACTAGGCATACAAGGACAAGGACGAGGTCTGTGCCCTCAAAGAGCTTATGTTCTTCTGGAGTAATGGAGCATGTTAACAGGTAAAGGAATGCAACAGAGATACAAAGTCATTTCGGTAGGGAGTAAGCACTAATTGGGAGGATAATGAAGGGACTAATGGAGGGAATGGCATTTGGCATGATCCTTAGAAGAAGGCTAGGGATTCCAAGGGCAAGAGTGGTGAGGGGAGAGAACGTTCTAGGCATGGGAGACAGTGAAGGCAAAGGCCCAGGAACAGGAAGATTGAATGGTAGGGCTGCTTGGAATGTAGGTTATATGCCATTTGTAACGTGAAATCAGCCTGGAAAAATGATGCTAGATCCAGCTGGTAAAGGGAATTAATAGTCAATCAGAGGAATGATTATCCCTAATTATCTACCTTCCCCAATTCTAGCCTTTTCTGTCTTTTGTGTTCTCCTTCCTCAAAATGCCTAGAATTTATTTTTCTGCTTCTTCCAATGGAAAGTTAACTCATTGAGGGCAGTGTTGTTTAGAATCTTGAGGACCTGAGTTCAAATACCACCTCAGAGTGGTTTGACCCTAGGTGAGTCACCTTATATCTCTTAGTTCCTGCCTCACCTATAAAATGGGGATAATACTAATATCTAAATCACAAGATTGTTGTAAGAAGCAATTGAACTCAGACATGTAAAGAGGTTTGCCCACATTGTTATTATTTGTCTATTCTAACCCTAGTGCAGTGCCTTGCCTATGGTTTCATTAAGTATTACATGTTTGTTGAATCGAATAAAAATGGTGGGACAGAAAGAACATTTGGCTGTTTGTCATTTGAGATCGAGCTTATGTCAGTTCTTAGATTGTTCTTTGTAAGTGAAAAAGCCTCAGATTCTTTTGTCTGTCTGCAGAACTCTTCATTTCCCTCCGTTTAGTCATTCTTATTGCCCTTCTCTCCTTTCAGTTTTGCTACAAACAGGTCTCAAAAGTCTGATGGTGACAGCATTGACATCTCCCAGTTCAACATGTACCTTACAGTCTCTGTCATCATGCCCTTTGAAGGCACAAAGCTTTAGAAAACACTCTGTAAAGTGGCCCTTTCTTATTTCAGTTTCATTTCCCACCCTCCCATCATCTTCCTAATGGCTTTTCTCACAGGAGGTTGACATTTTCCCTGGTTTTCTCCATTTGCCTTATACAGTAGAAAAAGCTTTTCATCCTCTGATGTGGCTAGCCCAAAGTATAGCTCTTCCTCACTCTGGGTCGTTTTGCCTTTCCCCAGAACAATTACTTCTCTCTACCCTTTAGTAACTTGGTCTAATTTTCACTTAGTGTAATTCTGAGTCTTTTTGAAAGCAGAATAGCTTTCCTGTATAAATAGACATGGCCATTGAGCTAATGAACTAATTATTCTTGTCCTTGATTCTTGATAGGTACATGGGCTGTACAACTATTGGATTTCATTACCATTTTTACAGACAGACAGTATAGTAGGGTGAATAGAATATGGGGCTTGGAGTCTGGAAGCGGTGGGCCTGACTGATTCTGCAGCTGCTGCTTACTAGCTCTGTGACAGGGCAGGTCTTTGTACCTCAGGCAACTTCTTGGGACGAATCTACTAAGTCCTAAAGGGATTGTGTTGTGCCATGGTGAAAGGAGTTACCACCCTCCTGAAATTTCAGCTCACACATTTACCAGCTACAGGGTATTCACTCAGAAATGCTGCACTGAGTGCAATGTATTGGGAAGGAGTTGAGAGTGTTAGACCCAGCCCAGTGGATGGAATGTTGAAGCTAAGGAGTCTCTATTTCCAAAGGGTGGGTGTGGCTGGGTTACAGATCCTTAGAGGGGTGCTATGGTGATGCTTCCCTGGATTTACTTTGGAAAGCTAGGATTAGCAGAAAACTGGTGCAAGATTTAGATTGTGCTAAATTTTCTCAAATGCTTCAGATAACACTTTGCCTAATTTAATGGAAATTTGTTACCAAAATTACAACTCTTAAGAAGAGCACACATTAATGCACCAGACAAGATAAATACGTTTTAACAAGTGAGCATTGTTACAGCTGAGTTATATCTTATTTGAACCTGATATCATGAGTAATGAAGCATTGCAGCTTGATATAGTGAGTAACAGAACCCTTCAAAGAAATCTGAAGATTTGCTAGGTCATTAATACATTGGGATTTTTAAAGAGATGCATTGAAATAGCCCCTGGCACCCCACTCCCCCATTCAGAGTCGATCAGAATAAAAGCTGAATTCTTTTCCCTGCTCTGGAAGAACAGGAGACAGAAGCTGCTTGCACACAGGTTTGGTGGAATCCTAAAAGGAACAGACAGTCTGAATAATGTATGTTCCCTGTAGTGGCTCAACACTGTATTACAAAATGGTATACCTGATGTACCAAAACCCATTGTAACTTGACATCTTAATGGGAGAGTGTTAATTTTGACTCGACTTTGTAACATCATTTATTTTTCATTATCTCTGTAGATTTGTGCTGGCTTTGGAAGATTGTTAACAACTGAATGTGAAATTAGAGTTATAAAACAGGAATGAATATGGGAAAAGTAATTTCCATAGCAAACACCTTTACATCTATTTTCATTTCCACACTGGGCTCAGAAAAGACCTTTTCAGGCTGGGTGACCACATTCCATTATTTCTGCAGAAAGACAAAAGCTTCATACTCTTGAACAATTTAATGCTAATAGCCAAACCATAACTAGGGCAGAGTGACCAGGACTTTATTTTTGTGTATGAAAATTTAGGGGCTGCCACCAGCATTTGTATCCTTCAGTAGGTAGAAACAACTAAGCTTAGGACTTGTTTACCTACCCCCACCCTCCCACTACTTTGGATGTGTGATTTCATTAAATCAGGAGCTAATCCACATTTGATAATCTTCAAGAAACTTGGAGACTAAGAGCTTAAATGACTTGTCTGTCATCACAAAGGTTGTCTATGTCAGAGACAGTACTTGAACTCAGGACTATTGCCTTCAAACTGGCCTCTTATCCATTATCCTGTCTTCTACATAGTTAGCAGTGATAAAGAGCCTGTGGTCCACATGCTGTGCATGTCCATCCGGGTCCAGTTCCATAGTAAGCTCTCCTTCCCCTCCCCTGCTTGGTGGCCTGCCCACCAAGAGCTTCATAGATCCCAGTGCCTTCTGGCCTGGCCCACAGGGAGCTGTCCAGAGTTTCTCTTTCCATAGAGCCTTATCCCCAGGTCTGAGGACTCTCCAATAAATTTCCCTACCCACAACTGAGTTGATCATTGCCCTGGGATATATGTTGTGATATTTTCCTCAGCCATAAGAATTGCTAGTTAAGCCTCTAGCTAGGAGTCTATAGGTTTATTTCATATATTCCTTTTCAGAGTTTTTGTTTTGTTTTTCTTATCCTCTATAGCTGATATAAAAACCCAGTACTGTCATTGATGGCCAACTTTTAGAGAATAGGGACAGAGCCTGTGATAACGTGAGTACAGAGGACTCCCAGGCATGAGAACTTCCTCTTCCACTGTAGGTTGGAATCTTCTTTACAGCTAATAGTCTTTGTGCTTTCCCTAGAGCACTGTGAGCTTAAGGAATTCCCAGCCAATGGGTGACAGGTGAGAATTGAATCCAGATCTTCCCGGATTTTACACTGGTTCTTTATGGGCAACACAGTAGTGTCTCACAGTGGTTTAAAAATGCCAACTTTTATGTTAAATGATTTCCCATTGCAGAAATCAAAATAACCCCAGTATCTACTATTCCCTTTAAGAAAATCATCCTAATTCTCATCTGAGTCAAAGACGTGGTACATTCCAAGTTAGCAGGTTTAAAGAAAGTAAAAAAGTATTTCTGTGGGTGGAAAATGTTAATTAGCTGGTTTGTTTTTTTTTCTGACTTTGTTAGGATTCTTTGAGGAAAGAATTGGGCTTTCAGAGTTGACATGAATTAGAGATGGGCAAAGTCCTCCTAAGAAATTACTTGGCATGCTAGTGGGTTGGTTGGAAACTTCAGCTGTTCTCATCCTGAAAAAAAAAACCCAACCTTAAGTGGGGGAGTTTGGTCTCTTGTATTTCCCAGCAATGCCAGCTAATTGTTTCCATTCCATGGTGGCCAGTTCTACTCAGTGATTTCATTTGGCACTTGGAATCTATGAGCCTCACACACATTAACCCTCAGCACCCAGCCTGGGGGGTCACCAAAGTGTACAGATGGAAACCAGCATGCCTTTGCCAGCACCAATGCAGATACCATGACTGTTGAATCAAAAATAATCATTTCTCACAGCTCTAATGATGTATGTGAAAAAAAGGAAAAAAAAATCAAAGTTCTGAAATAATCCTCAAGTACCCTTAGGTACATGGTTTAAGCAAACAAACCTCATCCTTTCCTGTTTTATCTCACTTCTTTTAATTTCCAGTCTTTAATTTTTGCACCTTTCTGCTCCCACTGTGTTTGGATTCTTCAGTGTTAATGAATGCCTTCTGTAATGCTGAAGTTTAAAAAATTTTCTAGTCGTACTATCATTTTAAAGGTACCCACCAAGGGCATGAATGGCACTGGTTGTGGGAGTAGCTAGTTTGCCCTCATGGCTAAACATAGCCTACACCAGAGGTGTCTGCCACGAGCCTGCCATGTGGCAGACACTCCCCAGTGAAGTCAGAACAAGATTAAAAAGTAATTGGGAAATATTTAACAAAATAAACAAAACTACAACAGAATGTACATAATGCTAATACATGGTTTTCCAAGTCAATACATGTCCCCCAGGGATCCCTATGTATGATTTAGTTCCCCTTCTGGCTGAGTTTGACACCACTGCTTTACAGGCAGTTAAGCTCTCTGAAAGGCATTGCCAGGCATCTGCCCCCATCTTGGTTTAGATGAGAGTTTGTGCTTACTACCTACATCATTGTGGAAAGTCATTATAGAGGAGTTTTTCCCAGTTCCTGAGGAAAATATTTGATACCTCTATGCCTGGTAGAATGTCCCACTTCCTTTATATATTCTTCTTGTCCCCTCCTCTCCACCTCTGGAAGTTACTTTGTTTACCGTTGCTCCTGCATATTGAATGTAAACTTGGGAACAGGAGCCATTTCCTGCTTTTCTTTGTACCTCAAGAATAATGCCATGTATCAAGCAATCAGCCAACAAGTGGATAAATATTTATTAGCGTCAGTTATGGATCAAGAGCTATGCTAGGCACTAGGGAATGCAAGTAGAAGGAAGGACACTATCCCTGCCCTCAGAGAACTTACATTCTAGCAGGGGTGGGAGGGAAGACAACAGGGATGTAGAAAGCATAAGTATAAAATAAGCAAATAAAAATGTGTACATTGTAGTTTGGCAGAGAGGCTGTTCAGCATTGGGAGGGGGAATCAGGAAAGGCTTCATGCAGAAGATAGTGCTTGAGCTTCATTTTATGAGAGGTGGTCTGAGATGGAGTTACCTGGAGAGTGAATTTCAGCCATGTGGGGCAACCTCATAGAGATGGAGCTTTCAGTCGGAGGCAAAGGGATGATGATGAGCTCTAAAAGGGAAACAGAGGAATTTCTAATTTAATCTAGAGGCCATGAGAAGCCACTGAAATTGGTTGAGGAGAGTCAGTGGTCAGATCTGTGCTGAAGGAAGTCTAAGAAAGGCAAGGTCAAATAGTATGAGGCCAAGTTTCTTTACTTGGTGATCTTCCCCGATACAGCCCAACTTCAATTAGCCAAACATGATTAATTTAAATAAACTTATATTCAGACAAATGAAAACAGTGCTAATGTAAATGTTCATATATTGAGATATGCCTCATTTGGAATAGCAGGTTTGAAGTAAGCCAGGATTAGACAGTTGATGGTCAACAGCTCATTCTAGCTTCAAAGGAAGGAAACTGCTACACTTGCATCACATGCTCAACATATTGTCTTCTGCGATGCCCTAAAGTCATGTTCTCTAGGGGAAAATGGAGGGATTCATATGTCCTTATCCACTGTTATGCTTTAAATAAAAGGGATATCAGAAATGCTCTACACGAAGGAAAAGTAGCCTTATGAGTAAATGTCCAATGTCACTTTGAGAATTGCAGCTTTGCATATTTCAATATGAAATCAACTATTTAGAGGAATACTGAAACACATTGATCGACCTAATTAGAAATAAGACCTAGTGACTAAAGTCACCAAGAGCATATGAGCTCATGCCCTAGGTACTGCATTCAATGTTTTTATTATTATTGGATGATAATTCCCTCAGCCTTTTCTGTAAGGAACTCTCACTGGGCTGAGTAATTGGTAGTTTCTCATGCATGTTTTAATAGTCTTCAGAAAAAGGTTTCTGAACAAATGCCATCTAGTATAGAATACTATTTGAACTGCATTTATTTCTGCAGCAGATTTCCCTAGTTGGCCAATTAATTACAAGGTATAAAAGTCTTTTTAAAGTCACTTGAAAAAAAGAGAGAACAGAAGACAGTTATAGTTCATTGTTCCCATCTTGAACTGACTCTAATAATGCAAGTAGTGTATATCATAAATATCATTTCAGTATTTCTGGGACACTATGCAGACGGTTCAAAACTGCCATTAAAGAGACACTGTGAACTTTTGGTTTTCCCCCTATTGTTATCATGTTTTGAGAATGAAAGCAACCTACCTTCCTGTACACAATTTTCCTTTACCATTGCTTAAAAGGAAATGAGTCTGTAGCACAACTCTCAGAAATTGTAGCAATCATCATCCCTGGAAATTTAGATCATTAACGATGCACAGTGACATTATAGATAAATGAAAACTCATTTTGTCTTTGTGTGCTTTGTTCAGAATCAGGTCTCTATAGGATTAAGAGCTAGCTTCTTTGAGACATGCCCAGGCTCCCGGCAAGGGTGAAATATGTAGAAGCACTAGCTATTTCATTCTCTGTACACATGAAATAGGATAACATCCATCTGACTTATGAGTTCTGATCAGAATCAGATGTTTGGTGCCAATCAGCACTGCAAATGATTTAGAGCAAAGAAACCAGCTTCATGGGTGGCCACTCAGTCTATTGGAACTCAAGGGAGTCTCCTGTTACCTTAGTAACTCCCAATGATGACAACTTCCCAGCCAGTGTTGTGATTCCCTAAACATATGGATGGGTGATGAGTTTAGTTTTGTTCAGGTGGACCTTGAGGTCAACTATCTAGGTTGAAGTATACAATGGGCAGTTGGATAGATTGAACTGGAGCTCTGAAAAGACACTGGAAGTGGAGATAAAAGTTACATAGAGCATCTGTCATAGGTGGAAGGGGCCTTAACACTTATCTATACCAACCCTATTCTCTCATTTTACAGATCAGAAAGTGCAGGCTCAGAGGGGTGAAATGAGTTGCCCATGATCATGCAGGTAGGAAGCATTCACATGAAGAGCTGGTTCTCTCACTCCCAACTAATTGGACACTGATAATTGTCCCTAGAGAATTAGATACATGCTAGTAAAGAGATCACCAAGGAAGAGAACATAGATGAAATCTGGGGAAGTGCTCATTCAGAACAAATATTTTAAAAGTACAAAGTACTATTATAAGTACTAGGGAAAGGTACAGGATACGGAAAAAAAAAGAACCAAATCCTTGATATCAAGGAAGTTCCATGAGAGAGATGCAGAATCCTGACGGTTATAAGGATCAGTATAAAGTCATTTTGGAGAGTCCTAGCAACTGGAGTTATCAGGAAAGTCTGGGTTAATTGAAACCTACTTTTGCCCATACACAATTTTCCTTTGTCATTACATAAAAGTAAATTAGTTTGGAGCAAAGCTATCAGAAATTGTAGCAATCATCAGCCCTGGAAATTAAGATCACTGAAGAAGCAAGATGATGATTCAGATGAATGATGATTCATTCATACCTGAGCTGAGCATTGAAAGAAGCTAAAGGTTCCAACAATGGAGCCATGGAAGAAGTGCAGCCTATGCAATAGCATGGAGCTAGGAGATGCTTCAGTGAGTTCAGAAAATATCTACTAGGCCAGTTGGGCTGAAATTTAGAGTATACGAAGGGGGATAATATGAAATAAGTCTATAATGGCCACTGGAAACCATAAGATGGACAGTTTTACATACCAAGCTGAATTCATATTTAAAATGAGAGGTGATATGGAACCCCCAAAGATTTTTGCACAGGAGACTGACACAGTCAAGCCTTTTGTCTTAATATGGCATTTCTTTGGAGGATGGATTGGCAAAGGGAGAAGCCAGAGGCAGGGCAGTGAATTAGAAGGCTATTGTAATATTTCAGGGGAGAGGTGATAAGGGTCTGAAGTAGAGTGGTGGCAATGCAAATATAAATAAAGGAAGAAGAGTCAAAGATGCGGATGCTGGGGAGGAAGACTCAATGAGATGTGACAGCTGATTGGGCATGGAGGATGGGGTGAAGTGATTCCAAGGTTTCCAAATTGCAGAGCTGGGTGACTAGCTAAATGGCGGTTCCCTTTAACACAAGAAAGATTGGAGAAACTATATGTTTGGGAGTTAATATGCTTTCCATATGGGACATCTAGAAGGATATACATATATATATATATATATATAATATGTATATGTATATATGTAAATACCATACCTTTATCTGATATAGTTGATACAATTATAGTTTCCTGATCAATAGTTTGCTTTCTCAACATAATTGCTTTGATTTTGTTCATGAAAAAGCTTTTCAATTTCCTGTAATTAAAAGTGAGGCCATGGGATTGAAGCGTAGCACAGTGCCTAACACAATAGGCAGTTAAAATGCTTCTTGATTTATTGGATTTAGCAGTTAAGATATATTTGCTATCCTTGGAGAGAATAGTTCTTATCTGGTGGTAGGTTCAGAAGCCAATAATTGGGAGATTGAGGAGTGGGTGGCACCAAGCACAAATGACTCTATTTGGCTGTGAAAATGAGGAGAGGCAAAGGAAGACAGTTTGAAGAGGTCAAATGAAGGGTATTTTGTTTTGCTTTATTTTTTAAGGATGGGGAAACTTGGTCATGTTTGCAGGTAATAGAAAAAGAGTCATAAAATAGTGAGAGCCTAGCTGATATTGCCATCAATTTGTAGTGAGTCCAATTAGCCTGGATATTAGCATCAATTTGTAGTGAGTTCCCCCTCAACAACTCCCTACCCCTTTGTCTTTATGGATTAGGATGCAGAAAAAAAAATCTTTAGTCAAGTGTCTTCTGGGAAGAAATGATTGGTCAGAGAGACATTTGCATTTATACAAACATTGAACCACTAGTGGTCAGAGTCATTTGCTGCTGGGGGCAGAAAGTGCTATCGATACTTAAGGTCTTCCTAAGATTCCATGATTGATGTTCAGACTGCTAGTCTAGATGAAATTCATGCAGAGGTGAAATGGCATGGCAAAGGCCACATAGCCAGTTGGCAAGGAACCAGACACTGGAATTAGAGCTAAACCTGTTTGCTATTAGCCACTGTTCTCTCCAGGAAACTCTTCTGTCTACGGAAAAGAGAAATAACACATTGAGCCATTGTGATTGCAATTCTCCCAAGGCATGATTTAATTATGAAATGAACATGGATGACAGTTGGCTGGAGAAAAAAACCTACAAACCTCTTTTCTTGTTTTTCTGTTTTGTTTTTGTGTGAACCTTTGATTTCATCAGTGTGAGGAGCTCATGTTATGGAAGTTCCTTCCACTAAAATGAATGACCATATTGTGTATAACTTAGAGAGTCTCAGAGCTGCTTAGGAACACTAAGAGAGTAATTGACTTGGCTAGTAGTTAGAGGCAGGAATTAAATGGTGGTCTTCCTGAGGTCAAGACCAAATAAATCCTTATAAGACTATATATATATATATATATATATATATATATATATATATATATATATATATATATATATATATATATATAAGCTAACCCTTATATAGAGTTTTAGGGTTGTCAAATTGCTTTACGTGTATTATCATTTGGCTCTCATAAACCTTTGAGGAAAGTGTTATTAAGCCCATTTTATAGATGAGAAAACTGAGGCAGTATTGCCTGGGGTCACACAGCTAGTAATATGTCTGTCTAGCAAGTAAGAGAGGATTTGAATTCAGGTCTCTCTAACCTTAGGTTCAAAGTTTTATCTACTGTAGACATTACTTCCTTAAGATAGTTTTCCATATATACAGTCTACCTACTGTGCCATACTGTCTCTCATTTAGTTGATAAGAGGGTGGGATGCAAGTCCCTTGGGATCATGAACCATTTGATTTTTGTCTTTGCATTTCCAGCACTGTAGCCTATTAATAAAGATTTATGGAACAAATGAATAAATTATGGACTAGAAACTGGGATTAGAACTGAGATTGCCAGTTGCTGCTGAACATTACCCAGTAAAACATTCTCTCAATGTAGAAGAGAGACAGCAATGGGACCCATTGTGATTGCATTGTTTCCAGTGGCTGATTTACTTATGAATCAAGAACGCATGACAATAGGCTGAAATTTACAGTCTGGCTAGGTGGCCACAAATGTATGTCAAGGAATATCTTCTATCTCACTTTAAGATTACTACCCAAGCCCCAAAATCAATAATTTGGAATGCTCAGGCTCCACAGAGTCACATACTAATTCATAGATGACAAAACAAACTCTGGGAAAAAATGGCTGCTATCATTCTTGGAGGGGGCACAGGGGTTAACTACAGAACCATTTTCCTTTCTGCTAATAAAAAATGTGAAAGATGAATGTTGCAGGTGGCCAGAGTCCATTGCTGATCTGCACAAGGCTGTTTTCTGTATCTTGCAATCAACAATACTCTCTATCTGTAAGGGATTTTTTCTCCCCAGATACTTAAAGGAATTGCTCGATGAGTTATTTTCTATCAAATAGGATTAACTTTGTTCTAGATGGAACCCTCTTGATTTTCTCTGCCAAGGAGTGGAACGGTTTGGTGTGTCATGCATTACTGTTCACTACAGACCATCAAACTCATTTCATTTGTGACAAGAGCTGGAATTAAACTTATTCTCCAGAGAGGCGATGCCCATGGATTAATCGGCCATGTGCTTCCTTCCAAGCTCTTCTCTTGCCTGTCAGATCACTTTTCTCTTTTGCAGAAACAAAGGGATGAACTCCTTTGTGTTTCTTATGTGTGTAGAAACAAAATTACTTCCTCTGCTTAGCCCCTGGGAAACCCACCCACAATGCACTGTAATCTCATGCTCATGCCTGGGCTTGCTCTGCTGCTTTTAGGGGTGGGGTGGTTCTAGGCCTCCTGGGAACATTCTCTACTAGCCCTAGAGACCTGACTTTAGACTCAATGGTCCTAGCCACTTCCTCTTTGGAGCTAATCATTTTGACTGTAGTTTCTTCAAGTCAGAATCAGTGTCTTGTCCTTTGTAAGTTTAGCAGGTAATATACCCCAAAAGTTAGGCATCTAGGTGATGCAGCGAATAGAGCACTATGTTCAGAAGCAGGAAGACTCATTTTACTAACTGTGTGACCCTGGCCAAGTCACTTCACCCAGTTGGCCTCAGTTTCCTCATCTTTAAAATGAGCTGGAGTTGGAAATAGCAAACCATTACAGTATCTTTGCCAAGAAAACCCCAAAATGGGCTCACAAAGACTCAGACATGACTGAAAAGACTCAACAGCAACAACAGATCCCAAGATTAGCACAAAAACCAAATCTAGTGCTTGGCCTGAAGGCACTTAGATTTTACCAAGTGAGAAGGAATACACAATACATGCTTTTGAGTCAGAGAACCTGGATTCAGATCCTAATTGTGCCATTTGCAGTCGACTTGGTCTTGAGAAAGTGAGTTGGCCACTCTGGGCCTCAGTTTCCTCTATAAAATGAAAGAATTGATCTAGATGCCCCCTAAGCTTAATCTAGCTCTTAATCTAGGAGTTTATTTGTTCTTCTTGCCCTGGGTTGTTGCAAGGAAAGTGCATACGACCAATGGATCCCCACTATGATAGTGATGTTTTATTAGGGCCTTCCTACCATGAGAGCTCTTTGAAAATATTCACCATCAAAAAGTGGATTTTCAAATTCTATTCAGAGAGCATTGCCCTGCTGAAAAGTCCAAGGTCTTTTCTAATTGCTTTAATTATTTTTGAAGTTGAGTAAACTCCAAGATAAAAGAGACTACCAAATGTAGCACCCACTATAATCATTTAATCCTCTGGAAATGTGATTTAGCTTACATTTTTGGCCAATCAAATTAAAAGCAATGCCTATTTATTTGAATGGCACCATTTTGGGGAAGATTTTGAAAGCTATTATTTTAGAAAATGATTTTTCAAGCTAAGAAATATAATTGGACTTAATGCAGTATTAACGGTCATATTGTGGGCTCCCTGACATTCTCAAATACTCTTCTGCTAATAGGAATGTCAGTTCATGTTGCTGAGCAGATAGTAAATGGCTCTTCATTGGCTGTTGGTGCTTGGCAATGGGCCTTAGCACAGAAGCCTAATGGCGGCAGGAAGGTGTGCTTTCTGAAATGAATTTCAGGTGGAGGCTGGAGGGCTTTTCTTTTGTCTTCCCAGGCCTTCTTTCTTAGTTGGGCTTAATTTTGTAAAAGCCATTGTCAGAGCATCTGGAGCTCTCTCTCAAATGGAACCTTGGGCCTAGGGCCTTGCAGGGGTACTGTGATCCATAGAGGAGCATAAGCTGATTTCCCCCCACCCAAATTCCCCTCTGTCAGATTAGGTTGCTGTCAGCTATATGTCATTTTATTGAGCCAATTCTTGGCTCAGCTTAAACAAACAAAAAAACAAATAAATGAAGGGCCTGAAAACACTTGGCCAATAGGTGGGGCATGCTGTAAATTACTCATTTAATTTCTATAGTGTCCAGTTCTTAGAAGCTTTGAACATTTATATAAAAACACTTATAACCATCTAAGGGTAATACATACATATACATATATACATATACATATACATATACATATACATATACATATACATATACATATACATATACATACATATACATATATATACATATATATATATATACATATATATATATATCTTTAGAAGAGCTCAGGGCACTTTTAGGAACTTGGAATGTACAGCAAATGGTATTTTTGCCATGTTCCAAATGAGAGCATTCTGAGTTATGGCAGTTAGAATTTTCTCAAGGTCACAGGAGCACAGTTAATACTTAATTCCTTTTGGAAAAAATAGGATCATCCTGGTGATGACAAATATCCCCTCTGGGTGCAATTTTGCTTTTTCCATCAGGGCCCAATTACCACCAATTCCAAGATGACTATGAAAGCTTCTTGGGCCAGCAAGGATAGAGCCTGGCACTTTACTGGTGTTTTACTAGGAGGATAATTTCCAGCCACGACTGAATCCAGGTTTATGGGACTCCTAAAGAAAGTGAATTAGGTCATCTAAGCTCCACCTTTCCCCTAGCCAGAAGCCAAATCAGCAGTCCCATAATGAAACTCTAGACTGGAATTATTCTGCCTTGATCTCATTAGGGTTGGCAGCTAGGTGATAATATTCTGGGCCTCAGCAATTCTTCAAGACCATCTAGCAAGTCATAGAAGACATGTGAGCTATGGCAAGACAGTGCCTGTGCTGACACAGATCCTGGTGATACTGAAGTTTAGGAGCAAGAGAAAAATCAAAGAAAGGCCAGCCATGCTACTTGTCGTAGCAGCCTCAGTGAGAGTGGACAGTGGAGAAAAGGTAGAAATATTTAATGCTTAATTTGCTTTGACTTTTCTCTACATGCTGAGCATAATTTTTGGACTTGGTAGGATCAAAAAAGGTTCCCAGGAAATTGAAATGGAAGATAAGCAAGGCTATGGTATAGATATACCCAGATGTCCTAAGTAAATTCAATCCATCAGACTCAAGGGAAATAGAATCTCTTGCATTGAATGAGTTGGCACATGTGATTGCATGGCCTCTGTTAGTGATCTTTGAAAAATCTTGGATAGTAGTAGAAGTTCTCCCAGCCTGAAGAGAGGCACTTGTGAGGAAAAAGAGTGGAGTCTTCAAATTATGAACCAATAAGTTTGACTGCTTCTAGACAAAATTCTACAATATAAAAACCAAGAGATTGTGAACATTTAGAAATAAAACCAATGATCAAGAGCCAGTATGGGTACAGCAACTTTAACATTGGGGAGGGGGGGTGGAACCAAGAAGGCAGAAAGGAAGCAGTAACTTCTCTAAGCTCCTCCATGAATCCTGTCACTAAACCTTAAAAAGTGAATCTGAATGGATTCTGGAGTGACAGAATCCACTTGGAGATGGAGCGTGGCAGAATTCAGCCCAGGAAAGTGCCCAGTGGTTCCGGACAGGGCAAGCGCAGAGCACGTGGGGTCTACACAGCTCAGACTTGAGAGCAGACAAGCAGAATACACCAGATAGAGAAGAAGCCCCAGCCGGCCAACTCACCCATCCCAAGGACGAATCACAGCCATCTCACCAGCATCTCACCAGGGGACAGGAGGTATCATTGGAGCCAACGGTGCATGGTACATACCCAAAAATAGACCATGTACTAGGGCATAAAAAACTCACTATTCAATACAGAAAGGCAGAAATATTAAATGCATCATTCTCAGATCATGATGCAATAAAAATTGTATGCAATAAAGGGCCATGGAAAGATAGACTAAAAACTAATTGGAAATTAAACAATTTAATCCTAAAGAATGAGTGGGTCAAACAAGAAATTATAGAAACAATCAATAATTTCATTCAAGAGAATGATAATAATGAGATAACATACCAAAATTTGTGGGATGCATTAAAGGCAGTTCTTAGGGGAAGTTTTATATCCCTGAGTGCATACTTGAATAAATTAGAGAAAAGGGAGATCAATGAATTGGGCAAGGATTGAAAAAGCTAGAAAAAGAACAAATTTAAAATCCCCAATTAAATACTAAATTAGAAATATTGAAAACCAAAGGAGAGATTAATAAAATAGAAATTAAGAAAACTATTGAATTAATAAAACTAAGAGCTGGTTTTATGAAAAAAAAACAATAAAATTGATAGACCCTTAGTCAATATGATAAAAAAGAAAGAAGAAAATCAAATTATGAGTATCAAAAATGAAAAGGGTGAATCTACCTCCAATGAAGAGGAAATAAAAAAATGAGGAATTATTTTTCCCAATTGTATGCACATGACAATCTTAGTGAAATAGAAAAATATTTATAAAAATACAAGTTGCCCAGATTAACTGAAGAGGAAGTGAATTACTTAACCCCATTTCAGAAAAAGAAATCAAACAAGCCATCAGTGAACTCCCTAGGAAAAAATCCCCAGGGCCAGATGGATTTACTAGTGAATTCTATCAAACATTTAAAGAACAATTGATTCCAATACTCCACAAAATCTTTGGGAAAATTAGTGAAGGAGTCCTATCAAATTCTTTCTATGAAACAAATATGGTGTTGATACCTAAATCAGGAAGAGATAAAACAAATAAAGAAAATTATAGAACAATTCCCCTCATGAATTTAGATGCAAAATTTTTAAATAAAATATTAGCTAAAAGACTACAACAACTTATCACAAGAATTATTATTATACTTTGATCAGGTAGGATTTATTCCAGGAATGCAAGGATGGTTTAATATTAGGAAAACCATCAGTATAATTGATCATATCAACAGTAAAACTAGCAGAAACCACATGATTATCTCAATAGATGCAGAAAAGGCTTTTGACAAAGTACAACATCCATTCCTATAAAAAACCCTAGAAAGTATAGGAATAAATGGAACCTTCCTTAAAATAGTAGATAGCATCTATTTAAAACCATCATCAAGTATTATATGCAATGGCGATAAACTAGAAGCATTTCCAATAAGATCAGGAGTGAAACAAGTATGTCCAGTATCACCCCTCTTATTCAATCTAGTACTAGAAACGTTAGCAGTAGCAATTTGAGAAGAAAAAGAAATCAAAGGAATCAAATTAGGCAAAGAAGAGACCAAGCTATCACCCTTTTGAGACAATATGATGATACACTTAGAGAATCCTAGAGAATCAAGTAAAAAACTACTAGAGACAATAAATAAATTTGGCAAAGTTGCAGGATATAAAGTAAATCTACATAAATCCTTGGCATTCCTGTATATCTCTAATAAATTTCAACAGCAAGAGATAGAAAGAGAAATCCCATTTAAAGTCACTGTAGACATTATAAAATATTTGGAAATCTACCTGCGAAAACAAACCCAGGACCTATATGATCACAACTACAAAACCCTTCTCACACAAATAAAGTCAGATCTAACTAACTGGAAAAATATCAATTGCTCATGGCTTGGTGTGAAAGTATTTGCAGATCCTATACTGGACTATATGCCGTAGTGCGGGTGGGGGGAGGGAGGAAAGGGAAATTTGAAACTCACGGAACTGTGGAATTGAATCCTGTAAACTAAAAATAAACAAACAAATTAATAAAAAAAAAAAAGAAATCTGAATCCTAGAGGGAATTGATTTCCCTAAGTTCACATAGGCAATAAACAAGAGAGCTTGAATTAAATGTCTTTCTCTTTTTCTTACACACTTTGTGCTTGTTAGTCAATATATGAAATATATTAGTTAAAATGTTTAAGTGGGGAATGGACCAGGTGGGGGGTGGGATGAGGGGGAGGGAATTATAAGCAGCCTTGTACAATATATCTACTATGATAATGTTCTGCATAGCTAGACATATACAACATATACTGAATTACTTATCTCCCCAGAGGGAATGGGTGACAAGGGAGGAAGGAAATGGATCTGAAATTCAAGGTCTTAAGATTAAATGTTTCAAATATAAAAAAAATAAAATGTTTAAATGGGTCTTGAGTGATGATCCATTTTAAAGGCAATCTTAAATCCTTAAAATATCTTTTTTTTTGCTTTTTTTGGGAAGGGGAAATTGGGGTTAAGTGACTTGCCCAAGGTCACACAGCTAATAACAATAATTTTAAAACTTAAAAATAAATAAAGTATGCCACCCTGACCAGAAAAAAAGTTTAACATTGAGGCCCTCCTGCTGAGCCCACTGGAGTGTGGGCTGCACTCCCATTTGGGAACAGAGTGGCCATGCGCACTCCCTCTTCTGTACCTAGGCTCAGTTTTGTGGAGCTTGCCACAAATGATATTGCTTAATATCCTTTTAAATGGCTACCCTAGCCCCTCAGAAATAAATTTCCTTATAGCTTAGCTTATGGGTCATGTTTAGTATTTTCCCCAAAAGGATAGAGTGAAAAGTCCCTCAGTATAGGGCAGGTAATTCATTCTTACATACATGTATGTGCACACATACAATATTAATACAAAAATATCACCATCTATGTTAATAAGATAACCTAAACTAGGATTCAGTAGCTTAACTTTTAATTACTGTTCCTGCTGGGAGACTGATACATAAACCTCATCAGAACAAATGGAGTTTTCTGGACCACTAATTAGGCATTTGACATTTCATTTCACTGTCCAAACAACTCCTAAATTATGTCGAGGGTAAAAGGGCCTTGCTCGGGCTGCTCCTCGTGCCATTTGCCAGTCTCCCAATGCACTATGCTAGCTCCCTTCAGCTCTGTCCTGATAGGACTTAGAATCACCAAGTTGCCTCTGTGTGTGGACACATCCTTCTTGGAATAGATTCTTGTCTGTCTAAAATCAGGAAGGACCAAACACAAAAGGGCAACCCAAGCTCAATCTTGCCTAACCAGGGTGTATTCCTTAGAAGCAAGGGTAGGATTAAGGGAAGCCCCACTCCTCCCACCTCCCCCTATTCCTTTCCCTGGAAGCAGTTCCAAATAGTCCTGACAGGATTTGCAACTAGAAAGAAAGAGAAGAAGAGGAAGAGAGAGGGAAGGAAAGGGAGAGAAAAAGAGAGAGAGGGCCAAAGACTGAAGGTATGGTAGCTTATTTTTTTTTTGTTACATCCACTGAATCACTCTGTTTTCTGTCCCTAGCTAATACTAGGGCTCATTACCTCAGTTTGCCGGCTCCTTAGTCACCCATGACCAGAAGCAGGGACTGAAGCTTGTACTTGGTCAGTTGGAACCGGGAATGGTACCTCTGACCATGCTTCATGGGGTGGCCCCTCTAGACCAGTGCAACCTGGCTAGCCTAATTTCTTTTTTTGACAGAACTACCAGACTACAGATCAGAGGAATGCCCAGACAGAGTCTCTCAGTATCTTGGGAAGATGTTCTATAAAGTCTTCCAGCTCTTCCTTCAGATAGCACTTAGTAGAGATAAGGACTAGGTTGTAGTTAGTAATGAAGTAGGAAATGAAGGGGATTCTGAACTGTTCAATGTCACCTTGAAAAAGGGTCCTAAGTGGAGTACCCCGGGGATCTATTGGATTTAACATTGAAAATCGTTCATGAGTTGAATAAGAACAGAAATGTCCCTTTTATTCATTGGCCAGTGCCACAAAGCTGTGAGGGAGAGCTACTATCCTTGCTAACAGAACCACTTACGATAATAGCTGAATAGGATGGAAATAAGGCTAAATCGAAGAGCTGAGTCCAAACATTGCTTACTAAGCAATGGCTCATGGCTAGTATTGGCATACAGTAAGCACTTAATGAATGTTTATTGAATAGACTGAGGAGATGAGGTGGTTAGGCTGGCTGAGAACCACCTGAATGATTCAGTAGCATGATAGGGCAGGGCTGGAAAAGCCAACATTACCCTATGAGAGGCCCAGGGAAGGGCCAGTCACTCCCTAGGAAGTTAGGAGCACCACATCTTAGCGAGAATATTAGGACTAGATATTTCAGAGGGCAGCCCGGTTCACATTGTTGTTGTTGTTGTTCAGTCATATTTGACAACTTGTGACCCCATTTGGGATTTTCTTTGTAAAGATATTGCAGTGGTTTTCGATTTCCTACTCCAGCTCATTTTACAGATGAGGAAATTGAGGCAAACAGTGTAAAGTCACACAGCTAGTAAGTTTCTGAGACTGAATTTGAACTCATCTCTTCCTGACTCTAGGTCCACTACTCTGACACTGACCCATCTTGGTGCCATAGGAAGAACATTTGAGAGAACCTTTAAGGGTACAAAATAGGTCAGAATCTTCTCCCCACCAGATGTGAACATGTTTGTTCTTTATCTTTATACTCACCCAAACTAGGTGTTTGCTCTTAGACCCCACAGTTAGAAAAGAATCTGCTAGTGTAGCCTGACACCATTTAATTTCACACACATACACATACACACACATGCACACACACACACACACACACACACACACATCATTCTTTAAAGCCAGTAGTAGACTTGGGGGACAAGAGTCCTGGATTTAGGGTCAGAAGCTCAAGGTTGGAAGCCTAACTCTGCTCTGTCTGACCTGTTTGTGACCTCAGTCAAGTCCTCTCCTAAGCCTCACTTTTCCTCATGTGTGTTATTAAAGGGTTGGTGTGTCTAGATGACCTCAAAGGTCCCTACTATGAGTCTGCTTGTCCTCATGTGAAAACAGTAGCCACTGAGACTGAGATCTTTCCCTAGCCCCCATCCTCCCACCCCTTACATATATACATATTCACATTCCCATGAAAGTCATACCATGGAGCAAAAGCTGGCACAAATTCAGTTAGAATATCTTCTTTTGGCTTTGGCTGAGTCTAGTGGTGTTTGCTCTCTTCTCCACACTTCACCCACCAGCGGGCAATGTCCTTGGGCTTGTGAACCACCATGGATTGTCATGGCTTTGCTACTCATGGCTTGGCAACTGTGGTCACTATTTCCATTCACCTACTGCCTGTTCATTACAGGCCCAAGTTTCCTTTTGGAGACTTTTCTTCCCCCATCACATTTTCTAGAAGGGTTTTTGCATTGTCAAGTATGAAAAATTGAAGGAAAACATTCTTTTTGGGGAACCAGAGCCAAAACCAGCCTGCCTAATTGCTGAAAACCAGCACAACAACGGGTTTTGTGCAGATGGAAGAAACACCGTGATAGCAACCATGGATTGAAGTATATCAGACCTCACTAGCTAAGAGTCTAGCACAAGGCTTACTTCTGCTCACATAAAACAGGGCCAAAAGAACCATGATGTTCCAAAAGTCTGAGTGCAGAAACTGTGCTCAAACTCCAGAAACTCCCTATGTGTCCCCGTTCACAAATGGAAGTGTTTCCAAGTCAAGGAGGAATAAGGGAAGAAGAAAGGATGCTTAAATGGTTGGTGGTTTAAGCAGAACAGAATTCAAATAGGGAGTAGGGAGTGGCAGAGAGGACTGGATTGGTTGGATGTTGTCCTTGACACTTGAAGAGGACCAAAATGACATCTGTACATTGGAGTAAGGTACAGTGTGTCCAACTAATTTTTTCTTTTTTTTCTTTTTTTAATTTTTAATTAAAAACAAATTTTAATGTGTCCAATTATTGCTGATCAGAGAAGGTTCTGCCACAGCTTGAGCACACATAAGTTCACTGCCTGTAAATGAAGAGTTCAAGTAACCACATAAATAAGCATCATTCAGTTGGATGTTTGGCTGTTGACCAGGCATATGGATTTGAGCTTTTCCTGAAGTGCTCCAAAATGACACTCCTGTCTCACTGGTCTTATTCCCTTCCCTCCCTCTTCACAAAATCCTCCCTACAACAAAGAAAAGCTGTTAAGGAAAACCAAACTACACAGCAGTTGAGTCTTGTAGATGCCTGCAGCATTATACACCCTATGTTTAAGCATCTTTTCTCTGAAACAAAGGTTGGTCATTACCTTTAATCTAAGTTAAGATATCTTTTGTTGTTTTTATTTATTATATTTTGACATTATGTATATTGCTTCCTTGGTTCTCTGTTCTTCCATCTCTATTACTTCCTACATGTCTTCCCATCTTCTCTGAATTTTTCATATTTGTTATTACTTATGGGACAACAATATATTCTATTACATTCCTATATTCCAATTGGTAGAGCCATTTAGAAAATGGAACTTAATTTTTTTGCTACCACAAAAAACACTTTCCTTTGAATATTTTGATTTAGAAGGAACCTTTCCTTCTGTTTGTTATCTCCTTAGAGTATAAGCATAGCAGTCGGATCTCTGGATCAACAGGTAGTAACTTTCTTGCTTAATTCCAAATTGATTTCCAGGACAGCTGGACCAATCCACAGCTTTCCCAACAGTGAATTAGTGTGCCCAGCTTTCCACAAGCTCACTAACAATGACTATTTGCCAACTTGATCTCTCTCTTTTTTTTTTTCTTTATCCTCCTTACTTTCTTTCTCTGTCTCACTTGTTCAAGCAGAGACTTATTAACTTAAATTTCCATTTTCTAGGGAAAAGCTTGCAGCTGGTGCTATTTGTTCTACAGATTAATAGCTCTCTCTCTCTCTCTCTCTCTCTCTCTCTCTCTCTCTCTCTCTCCCTCCCTCCCTCCCCTCCCCTCCCCCCCCATCTTGTCTGGCATCATTAACATTTCATAAAACAAATGTTTTTCCTTCCAGCCCCCTTCCAAAACCCCTTAGTTCTATTCTGATATGGTTGTAAGCACCATTTTCTAGATTCTTAATTTCTATCCAGGGTTATAATGTTGGTTTACCTGTATGAAGGTCATTGTCTCTTACACCAGAGAGGTAACATAGCAGTTATCAGGTGCAACCCCTCATTTTATGGGTGAGAAAACTAGGTCACAAAGAATGCAAGGGAGTAGTCAGTGACCAAGTCAGCATTTGAAACCAGGTCTTCTGATAATAAGGCCATAGCTCCTTTTGTGCCTAACTAAAGATCAACCTTAGCCTGAAGTTTTTGGGAGATTGTTTCACATGAGGAGTTGTATCTTTACCCTTTTGCATGGTTTCTTCAATGGAGCAGGCCTTGGGAATTGTTTGTGGAGTTGAGTTGTGGCATATTATGTTATGCATGTAACTCGTTGGGGGGAATGTTGAGAAATCAAGCATGTCCCTCTAGATGTTCTTTAGAAGTCATGGGACGCCCAGGGAGTAATAGACGACATTACCGGGCATTCAGGCTCTTCTTTGGCAGTGAGCCAAGGCCATCTGCTGCCCTGTGGAGCAGAAATGATCGGCCTGGACAAATGATTTCTCTAGTAGAGGAAGCTTCTGTTGAGGAAAGCCTCTCTACCAAGCAAGTCAGTACCACTGGAAGTTCTGCTCCTAGAACACTGAGGCCCTGAGTGACAGGAACAGCACATATCAGAGGCAGGAGCAGGTCTGGCTGGCCACCATGGCCAACTGCTCCTTCTGTTGCTTTCTGTAAAAAAATGAGTGCAGTTTGCTACTGGGTAGAGTGAGAAGAAAGTTTGTCTTTGTATTTGAAAATTACTGATTTGATCTATAAGACGGAGGATCTCCTGGAAGCTTAAAAATTGAAAGCTGCCTGGTTGGCGACTAGTCTCAGCCAAGGTAAGGCCAGAGCACAAACTGTCTGCTTATTCAAACTGCTGCCAGTAGAAGCTTGTACAAAATGTTTTGGCCCCCAGCCTACAGTCGCACCAGTCTGTGGTGTCTTTTGTGCCAAGTTCCTATGATTAGGTCTATGGGAAGCTATCACTTTGAGGTATGTACAGAACAAAATGTAATAGGATACTTTTAAAACTTTGATATGAAAAGTATGCCTTTATAAAGGTTTTTTTGTTTTGTTTTGTTTTGTTTTGCCACCTGTTACTAGGGAACATGACAGCCTAAATGTTCTCCTGGAGAATGTACCCTGCATAAGACTACCTTATACCTAGCTCTGGTTTGGGACCTGCTGGAGTGTCACCTAGAATTGCAAAAAGTGTCATAAAATTACCCCAATTCATTTTCATCTTCCCTTAAAAACATAGAGTAGTTTAGGGGAAAGCAGAGTTATTGGGAAGTTTTCAAAATTGTATTAAAATGACTTTCTGACTACAAAAAGCAACACCTCAGCATCACTTAATCTATCTCTTGGAAGCTCAAACTGAAATTGCTACAAGTCCCAAACTGCAAGGATTAATTGACCTTACCCAAAACACTCCTTACTGGTTTCCTATCCAGGAAGATTTACTCCTAGCGTTTAACTGAATCCTACATGGCAGGGCTGTTTACCAAATTATTTTGTTCAATGCTGTTCAAAGAGGATGCATTCAGTGAGGGCATATCCATAACATCTGGTTAGAAGCTTTCTTTCCATCGCCATGGCAGTATTTGGGGAAAGAGGAAGCCAACTTCCTGAAGAATCTTTCTACACCAGAACAGGCAATGGGACCTGCTCTAACATTTCTAAATAGTAACTAACTGTCTGCCTGGTAGATTCCTATATAGAGAAGGAACAGTTGTTAATAAAGAATTAAGGACAAATGTGACTTTTGGCAGTTCTTATACTTGCTGATGTGTATTTACAAATGAACAATTCCCTTCAGAGATATGCACCCCTTCCTTCTTCTCCCTTTCTGCAGTCCTATACATCTATAACAAGAATGAACTTCAATTCCATTTCATTTTAACCAGCCTTTTTCAAATGTGGGATCTCTGTATTAGCATGAACAAGTGCCTTAGTCTCTTTCCTTAAGACTCTGAGTTTTGAGTGGGCTGCAATAAGACCTTTTGGACGGAGATGATATTGCTACGAAATCAGATCCATGCAAAATAATCTTTTTGCAATTGTCTATTATATGCAAGGTGCCCTTCTAACTTTTCCCCCTGTGATTTTTTGTCCCTGCTTGTGTGGTTCATGTCCTTAGTAAGAATTGTTTTTAGTAGTTGGATACCTGAGAACACCTAACTCAGCAGTGCCAGAAGATATGGGTAGAGGCTTAAAACTATTGTGAAATCAGCTTCTTCCAAGCATTCCAATCATCTCATTGTCCCTGAGAAGTTCTATGAGATTTCCCTGGGAGAACTCTGGCATTTCTTTTATGGACTCTGCTTTTGCAAGGGACTCCCGGCTTCCCTGTGTATAGCCTTGGGGCTTTGGCTCTGTTGAGGGCAGGTTGGCACTCTCCTACAATATATTAATTGTTTCTGGTTTTGACTCCATTTGCCATTTTGTTGCCTCCTTTGCAATCCATCAATCATTCTCCTTAGATTAAAAATCGGAAACAGCAAGAAATTGATTCTTGTTCAGATCTGGTTGGATTGGTTTTGCTCTAAGAGCCCTTCTGACTATGAGAACCACAACCTCAGCATCACCCTTGACTTCTCTTTGTCTCTTACCCTACATATCTAATCAGTTCCCAAATAATATCCCCTCTGCCTCTATAATATTTCTTCTAACTCTTTCTTTCAACTTACATAAATCACCACTGTTCTAGTTCAAACCCTGATCTCTTCTCATCTATACTATTTGAGTATTTTCTGAATTGATCTCCTTGCCTCAAGTCTCTCCCCACTTCAGTACAGCCCTCATATGGCTACTGATGATTTTCCTCAAGTACAGGTCTGACTATGTCACTCCCCTATTTAAAAAAAACTGCAGTGGCTCTCTAATTCTTCTAGGAGAAAATAAAATATAAACTTTTCTGTTTAGCATTTAAAATCCTTCATAAACTGCTTCCAGTCTACTTTTTTAGTCATATATTATTTAACTTCATGCCAACTCTTCTTATCTTACACGCCAAGTTCTCTTTATCAATATTGAAAGTATGATTCATGCACCATATATGAAGTTAACGGGGCCCTCACAGACCATTTAGTTCAACCCACAGATGGATGGGAATTCTCTCTACAGCAAACCTGCTAAGTAATCATCTAGCTTTTGCCTAAAGATTTCCAAGTGAGAGAAAACATGCTATCTCTCACCTCCTTGATTCAACTGTTCCACTTTGGGATAGCCCTAATTATTAGGTAACTTCTTCTTATATCTCAGTCCTCAGTTTTCTGGATGAACAAATAGAAAAGGCTCCAGAGGAAAAAGGAGCCAGACTAGCCCAAGTCTACCCAGAAGAGATTTATAAAGAAAACATGACAATTTTGAGGATATTGAATGACAAATTATTAAAAATATCTGAATTAGGGGAATATATTAAATGCTTGGGGAAAAGATACTGGTTGGTATCAGTAATGGAAAAGATGATTAAAGAGATATTGATAACTGCTGCCCCATATTCCTACTTATTTAACACAAAAGTCTTTATGATGATTCTTTTCATATGTATCAAAGCGATCTTTGATAAAAACACCTGAGAACAGGCAAGCTTTCAGGAGCTATCTTCAACAGTAGACCACATCTGCATAGCCATATCATTGATAGAAAGCTACTGAGTATACAGTGGCCACTGTGGCTATTCTTTGTTGACTCAACAAAAGTGTTTGAGTTGATAAAGCCAAATTCCACAATAAAGGACCTTCTCCAGTAAGGTGCCTCTTGTGCGTATATTGAGTTCATATAACCTTCTTTGAGAGATACACAGCATAGGTAATTATGATCCTCTATTAATATCAAGCAGAGCACAAATGGGGAGATACACAGCCACTGAAGGTGTTTCTCATTGTCCTGGAAGATGTGGAGTGCAGGGTACAGATGCCAGAAGATCATCCAGTTGTTCCTTTTTGCACATAACATTGTTCTGGTTGCATCAAATTCTAGAATGTTGCTGAGTCTCCAAAACACAATTCACAACCATACAACATGTAAGGAAATTCACAAGGAAAACCAAGTAAAAGAAAATTTCTTGTTGTCTGACTTTTGTTACTCATGGATACACTGAACTGGTTGATGAATACATATATCCTGGGTGATTATAGTTCTTTTTTTTGCTTTTTGGCAGGGGGAAGTCGGGGCAATTGGTGTTAAGTGACTTGCCCAGGGTCACACAGCTAGTACGTGTTAAGTGTCTTAGGCTGGATTTGAACTCAGGGCCTCTTGACTCCAGGGCTGGTGCTCTATTCACTGCACCCCCAAGCCACCCCTGGATGGTTATATTTCTAGAACTGAATGGAAGAGTGGATTGCATTTGATAAATGGTATAGTATTTTCAATGAATTTAAGTTTTGTATGAAACAAAAACTCATTTCATTAACACCAATAATTTTTAAAGTCCTCTTGATGTCTTTGGTTTTTGCATCTCCATAATTTTCTAGATGCCTTATCCCTTTCATCCATTCAGTAAAACTTCCCTTGTGACCAAGAAAAACAGTTGAAGCCATCCAACAGAGTCTGTAGATAGTTTCCCAAAGAGAAGCGGAACATAACACCAATGTTTTTTCATGAATGCCCTTTACATATTACACAAGCTGTGAGTTTCAGAAACTTAGATCCTATTCTGAATATGAGGTTAGCACTTAAATTATTCTTTCAGTCTAATAGAAATCACTTTTCTAGTGCACGAAATGGCACTGTGAAAACAAAGTACTTAAATGATATCTTATCAGGTGATACTTTTTGTTGCCATTTTAACCTGGTTCCTTTATGTATTTTTTAAATACTATATTTCCCAAATACATGTCAAGACAATTTTAGAATTTTTTTAAACAAATGCTTTATTAACTTCTGTTTTACATCATTCATTTCCGCCAGATTTTGAGTTACAATCATTTTCCCCCCGTTATTCCCCTACCCAACCTCCCAGAATAGCAGTCCCACAAGATATCGCTTCCTCCAATCTGCTCTCTCCCATACTTTCTCCCATACCCCCATCGACTTTTCCATTAGAGGAAGGTGAATCTTTGTGTCCCAATGCCTGCACATCTTATCTCCCAATTATAAGCAAAAGAGTATTAATAATAGTATTTATATATATTTGAAACATTTAATGTTAAGACCTCGACTTTCAGATCCATTTCCTTCCTCCCTTGTCACCCATTCCCTCTGGGGAGATAAGTAATTCAGTATATGTTGTACATGTCTAGCTATGCAAAGCATTATCATAGTAGATATATTGTACAAGGCTGCTTATAATTCCCTCCCACTCATCCCACCCCCACCTGGTCCATTCCCTACATGATCCTGTCCTTCTTCTATAGTGGGTACTTCCAACCTCACCTCCCCCTAGAATGCCCTCCCCTCCATCATCCCTCCTCTCAGCCCCCTTCCCCCTATTCTGCTGCAGGTTGAGATAACCCATTTAGTATGTATGTCATTTTCTCCCTGAACCAAATTCAATGAGAATGTGGATTTGCCTTTTTGTCTTCCTATTCTCCCCCTCCCTTGCAACCACTTCCCCTTGCTTCTTCTACATGAGATAGTTTACCCTACCCTGTCTCTCCCCATCTCCTCTTGCCACTTTCCTCTCTCACCTCATAATTTCATCCCTTGAGTATTCTCCCTTCCCAACAAATTCAACCTATGCCCTCTATCCATATATAACTGTAACCATATACACACACATTCACATATGTATTCATATGACCACACCCCCTTCTTCCATTATTTTCATAGTGAGAAAGATATCTTCAGTCACAGATATTGCTTTTCCATATAGGAATGTAAATAGTTCAACTTTGATAAGTTCCTTTTGATTTCTTTTCCCTGATTACCTTCTCAGGCATCTCTTCCTTCTTGTGTCTGGATGTCAAATTTTCTATTCAACTCTGGTTTTTTCCTCAAGAATGCTTGAAAGTCCTCTATTCCACTGAATGACCATACTTTCCCCTGAAACAAAATACTCAGTTTTGCTGGGTAGGTGACCCTTGGGTTCATTCCCAGTTCTTTTGCCCTCTGGAATATCATATTCCATGCCCTTCGATCCCTCAGTGTAGAAGCTGCCAGGTCCTGGGCTATTCTGATTGTGTTTCCACAATATAGAAATTATTTCTTCCTGGCTGCTTGTAGTATTTTCTCCTTGATCTGGGGATTCTGGAACCTGGCTAAAATATTTCTGGGAGTTTTCTTTTTGGGATCTTTTTCAGGAGGTGATCGGTGGATTCTTTCAACCTCTATTTTGCCCTCTGGATCTAAAACATCAGGGCAGTTTTCCTTGAGAATTTCTTGAAGGGTGATTTCTAGGTTCTTTCCTTGATCATGGCTTTCAGGTAGTCCAATAATTTTTAAATTGTCTCTCCTGGATCTATTTTCCAGGTCAGTGGTTTTTCCATGAGATATTTCACATTGCCTTCTAATCTTTTCGTTAAGCTATACCACTTAGTACATATATGTCTAAAATTGATATCATTTCATTGTCTGTAGTACCTTTTAGCAAGATGTAGTTTCCTTCCTTATCTCTTTTTTTTTGCTTTTTGGAGGGCATTTGGGGTTAAGTAACTTGCCCAGGGTCACACAGCTAGGTTTTTGTTTGTGTGTGCGTTAAGTGTCTGAGGCCAGATCCGAACTCAGGTCCTTCTGACTCCAGGGCTGTCGCTCTACTCACTGCGCCACCTAGCCGCCCCACCCCCTTATCTCTTTTAATTAGGTCTGTTTTTGCCTTTGCTTTGTCTGAGATCAGGATTGCTACCCCAGATCTTTTTTTACTTCAGCTGAAGCATAATAGAGTTTGTTCTACCTCCTTACCTTTACTGTGTGTGTCTCTCTCTGCTTCAGGTGTGTTTCTTGTAAACAACATATTGTAGGATTCTGGTTTTTGATCTACTCTGCTATCCACTTCTGTTTTATGGGAGAGTTCATCTTACTAACTTTCAGAGTTATGATTACTTATTGTGCATTTCCCTCCATTCTATTTTTCTTCCTGTGAGTCCTCTTTCTCCATTCACCCTTTTTCTCCTTCACAGTGTTTTGTTTCTGTCTTCTGTCCCTCACTAACCTTAAATGCACTGCCTTCTCTTCTGTCATTCCCTCCTTCCCCCCTCCCCAACCTTATAGTTAAGCTCCTCTCCTCCTACTTTTAAAAGGAAAGATTTCTATTTTCAACTGATTGTGTATATTATTTCCTCTCTGAGCCAAAACTGAAGGGAGTAAAGTTCAAGCTATGCCTATTACCCACCCTCCTATCCTTTCCTTCTCTTTAGTAGGGTTTTTTGTACCTTTTCATGAGAAATAATTTATCTACACCTCCCTTCCTTCTGCACCCAGTGTAGTTCTCTTTTTCATCTTTAATTCTTTTTATGTCATTCCCTCAAATTCACCTTATACTCATACCCTCTGTGTATATTCATTTCTTCTAGCTGTACTATTAGTGGTACAGTGGTACAGTTTTTAAGAATTACAGGTGTCCTCTTCCCATGTAGGCATGTAAACAGCTCAGCTCCATTGAATGCCTTATGTTTTCTTTTCCCTTTTCCCCTTTTAAGGCATCTCTTGGATCTTGATATTGGAGGTCAAATTTTTTGTTCAGTTCTGATCTTCTCTGTATGAAAGCTTGAAATCTTTCTATTTCATTGAGTGGCCATTTTCCTCCTTGAACTACTATGCTTAATTTGGTCAGGTAGATGATTCTTGGTTGTAGTTCTAGTTCCTTTGCCTTCCAGAATATCATGTTTCATGACATCTGATCCTTTAATGTTGCAGCTGCTAAATCCTGTGTAATACTCATTGTGGCTCCCCAATATTTTAATTGTTTCTTTCTGGCCACTTGTAGTATTTTTTTCTTGACCTGATAGTTCTAAAATTAAGCTGGAAAGTCCCTTGGAGCTTTTGTTTTAGGATTTCTTTCCTGAGGTAATCAGTGGACTCCTTCAGTGACTATTTTGCTTTTTGAATGCAGCATATAAGGGCATTCTTCCTTGATAATTTCTTGAAAGACGGTCTCCAGGTCCTCCTTTTTCTTATGGCTTTCAGGTAGTTCAATAATTCTGACATTATCTCTTCTGGCTCTATTTTCCAAGTCAGCTGTTTTTTGATGAGGTATTGTAAATTTTCTTCTATTTTTTCATTCTTTTGATTTTATTTGATGTATTCTTTTTTTTATTATTATTAATTAAACAAATGCTTTATTAACTTCTGGTTTACATCATTCATTTCCACCAGATGATGAGTTACATTTTCCCCCCATTTTTTCCCTACCCACCACCCCAGAATAGCAGTCCCACTAGATATCCCCTCATCCAATCTGCTCTCTCCCATATCTTCTCCCATACCCCCTTCGACTTTGCCATTAGGGCAAGGTGAATCTCTGAGCCCCACTGCCTGGACATCTTATGAAACATTTAATTTTAAAACTTCGATTTTCAGATCCATTCCCTTTCTCCCTTGTCACCCACTCCCTCTGAGAAGATAAGCAATTCAGTATGTGTTGTACATGTATTTCTATGCAAAACATTACCATAGTGGATATATTGTAAAAGACTGCTTATATTTCCCTCCCACCTGTCTCACCTCCCACCTGGTTCATTCCCTACTTTGATCCTGTCCCTCTTTGATAGTGGGTACTTCTAACCTCCCCTCTCCCCAGAATGCCCTCCCCTCCATCTTCCCCCCTCTCATCCCCCTTTCCCTTACTCAGGAGAGTGAGTGACAGTAAGATATTCCATTTAGTATGTATGTGATTCTCTCCTTGAGCCAACTTCAATGAGAATATGCTTTTGCCTTTTTGCCTTCCTGTTCTTCCCCTCCCCTGCAACTACTTCCCCTTGCCTCTTCTACATGAGATATAGTTTACCCTACCCTGTCTCTCTCCATCTCCTCTTGCCACTTTCCTCTCTCACCTCTTGACTTCACCCCTTAAGAATCATTCCTTCCTTGGGGCTGCTAGGTGGCACAGCGAGCAGAGCACCGGCCCTGGAGCCAGAAGGACCCGAGCTCGGATCCGGCTCCAGACACCCAACACACAAACAAAACCCAGCCACGTGAACCTGGGCAAGTCACCAACCCCAATTTCCCTCCAAAAAAAAAAAGAATCATCCCTTCCCATCAAATTCAACCTGTGCCCTCTATCCATGTATACCTGTGAACATATGCCATGTACCCTTCTTCAATTATTTTCATAATGAGAAAGGTTTCATCAAACACAGTTATTGTTTTTCCATGTAGGATTGTAAATAGTCAAACTTTGATAAGCTCCTTTTGATTTCTTTTCCTTGATTACCTTCTCAAGCATCTCTTGCTTCTTGTGTCTGAATGTCAGATTTTCTATTCAACTCTGGTTTTTTCATCAAGAATGCTTGAAAGTCCTCTATTCCACTGAATAGCCATATTTTCCCCTGAAACTATTTGATGTATTCTTGATGTCACATAGAGTCATTAGCTTTCACTTGCCCAATTATAACTTTTAAAGAGTTGATTTTGCTGAGTCAAAATGACGTAGTAGAAACAGGACTTCCGCAGGGCTCTCCCTTCCACCTCCTCCAGTTCATGTAAAAGGTTACTCTGAAAAAAACTTTGGAGCTAGAGAACCCATAAAATGACACAGAGGGGCTAACCTCCCACTAAGGACAGCCAGGCAAGGCAGCAGGAAGTGGCCAGCACAGTGCTCTGGAACCTGAGCCCAGCCCCAGTTGAGCCAGGGTTTTATCCTCAGAGAGGCCTGACCACTCGCTAGCTGGAGGGAATTCAGATCACCTACAGCTGTGGTGGTTGCCAGAATTATCAACCCATAGATGCTAAGGACAAAGTGAAAGGTCAGTGCAGTGTGGACTTTGGGACCTGGGATTTTAGGAGTGCTGTAAGCCTTTTCCTCCAGGGAGAGAAGCTGCTTAGTTGTATCGAGGGATCAAAGGGCTTGGAATATGATATTCTGGAGGTCAAAGGAGTTGGGATTAAAACCAAGAATCACCTACCCAGCAAAACTGAGTATTGTGTTTCAGGGGAAAATAGGATCATTCAATGGAATAGAGGACTTTCAAGCATTTTTCCAAGCCTGAGGCTATTTCCATTATCTTAGGATTTCTCTCTGGGCGGGAGACTTATCTTTGGGTTTCCTACTTCATGAAGGAGGAATCGCAGCTGAGTGTTTACTTTTTCATTGCATTCTGGCTCCCACTAAAGCAGGCAGGCAATTTCTAGACTTCCAGGCTTGGGGCTGATAGTCCCAGGAGAAGCTGCTGTCTCCGCAGGGGGCCTGAGCACTGTCCTACCTGGCTCCAATGATTCCTCCTGTCCCCCCATGAGATGAAGGCGAGATGACTGTGATTAATCCTTGGTAAGTCGGCCAGCTGGGGCTTCTTCTCTCTCTGGTGTAGTCTGCTTGTCTGCTCTCACATCTGAGCTGTGAAGACCCCACGTGCTCTGTGCTTGCCCTGTCTGGACCCAATGGGCACTTTCCTGGGCTGGATTCTGCCACTCTCCATCTCCAAGTGGATTTTGTCACTACAGAATCCGTTCAGATTAACTTTTTAAGGTTTAATGATGGGATTCACAGAGGAGCTTTAGAGAAGTTGCTGCTTCCTTTCTGCCATCTAGGCTCTACCCCCCTCAAGCATTCTTAATGAAAAACTAGAGTTGAATAGAAAATTTTACATTCACATACAAGAAGCAAGAGACGCATGAGAAGGTAATCAGGGAAAAGAAATCATAAGAAACTTATCAGTGTTGAACTACTTACATTCATATATGGAAAAACGATAATTGTAACTTATGAAAGTTTTATCTATATGAAAGTAGTTGAAGGGAATAGAAATGTGTATACACACACACACACACACACACACACACGTGTGTGTGTGTGTGTGTATAGGAGGGTATATGAGCATATGCATATATATGTGAGTATGTGTATATATGTGTACAGGTATACATAGAGGGTACAGGACCAGCTTGATAGGAAGGGATGATACTTAAAAGGTGAAATTGAGATGTGAAAGAAGAATATAATGAGAGGAGATGGGGAGAGATAGAATGGGGCAAACTATCTCATATAGAAGAGGTAAGGGAAAACTGTTACAATGGAGGGGAAGAACAGGAAGGCAAAAGGGAATGAGTCAACCTTGTTCTCAATGAATTTGACTTAGGGAGGGAATCACATACACACTAAATAGGGTATCTCACCCTACAGGAGAGTAGGGGGGAAGGGGATGAGAGGAGGGATGATGGAAGGGAGGACAGCCTGAGCGGGGGAGGAAAGTTGGAAGCACCCGTATTTGAAAAGGAACAGGATCAAAGTAGAGAATAGAACAAGTGGGGTGTGGGATGGCATAGAGCGAAATATAGTCAGTCTTTCATAATATATCCACTATGGAAATGTTTTGCGTAGCTACACATATACAGCATATATTGAGTTGCTTATCTTCCCAGTAAGGGTGGGTTACGAGGGAGGTAGAGAATGAAACTGGAATTCAAAGGCTTAAAATCAAATGTTTACAAATATATTATTATTATTATTATTATTTTACATGTAACTGGGAAATAAGATATACAGGCACTGAGGCATAGAGATCCACCCTGTTCTACTGGAAAGTAGGGGAGGGGATGGGGAAAGATATAAGAGAGAGCAGATTGGGGAATGGGATTTTCTGTGGAATAGCTGTTTTGGGGTGGTGGGTAGGGGAAAATGGGCAGAAAATTTCTAACTCAAAATCTTGTGGAAATGAATGATGTAAACAAAAAAATTAAACTAAAAATTTAAAACAAAGTTATAGAGGTGTTTTCCCTACTTAGCTTTTGTACTTCCTTTTTCATTTGGCCAATTCTACTTTTTAAGCAGTTGTTTTCTTTTTCCAGTTTTTCTTCTACCTCTCTTATATGGTGTTTAAGCTCCATTTTGACTGTTCCATGAGTTCTTTCTGGACTTGAGACCACTTCTGTTTTTCTTTGTGGTTTTACCCATAGGTGTTTTGACATCATTGAAATCTTCTGAGTTTGTGTCTTGATCTTCCCTATCACCATAATGACCTTCTACTGTTAGATTCTTTTGTTTTTGTTTTTTGCTCATCGTTTTGGGGGCTTTTCCCTTTGTTTTATATTTGAGCTCTGCTCCTGGGGTGGAAAGGGCACTGTATCAAGCTCTTATGCCAGGGGACCCAGGCACTGTCTGTTTACCTAGTGGTGAACTGATGTTGCCCTGGGATCAATGGGGGATACTGCACTGAGGGGATATGGTAGGGGGTGGCTAGCACTGCTGGAGGCCATAGGGGTCTGGCAGCTTACTTGTTGCTAATTCGAGGTCTTCGTGGTAGTGTCTGGCATGTCCTGAGACTGGTGGGCTGTTTCTGTGTTTCTCCAGGACTACACTGAAGCAGGTGGAGGTCTTGCTGCTGGAGGCTGCCTATTTTCCCAGGGATATCCTGAAGCATGTGGTGGTGGTGGGGGAAGGATAGGTGTTGGCTTTTTGCCTGCTCCACTGCAGTAGGGCTTAGGATCTTCTGATGGTTTGCTGAGTTGGGCTTGCTGCAGGCTTGATGGAAAGCTTTCTTTCCTAGACTGTTTTCCTTTTCTACTTGAATAAGCCAGACCTTTCTTGCAGATCTTCTGTGTTTCTTGGGGTAAAAGATAGTTTCACTCCATCTTTTTGCTGATTCTGCTATTCCAGGATTTATTTGGGGTGCTAATTAATGGTTGTTTGAAGGTGGATATGGGAGAGTTATGGCAGTTTTTTACTTACTCCTCCATCTTGGCTCCTAGAAGTCCAAGTCCTAACATCAACATTTTTGAAGTGATATTAAAGAGCTGCAAAGTGATGCCCTGCTTCTCTTTGGATTCTCCAATGAATCCAAATTGTGGAAAGCAATGTGAGCATAAATTGTAGCAGGTGACCCTAGGTAACTTACATAAAAAAGTCATATAAAAGGACCTAATCTCAGAAATGCATGATGAAAATAGGAGGTAGGTCACTTGTGAATAGAGAGTGAGGGCCAAAAAAAATCCATGAGCAGTCTTAGTGCTACACTGGTTGCCAGAGCATTCAAAAATACCTAGAGGCAGGTCATTGGTACACCAGTAGACCTTCAGTGGGTCTCTTGGGAGGACATGGACAAGACTCATACAGGATGAGAAAGAAGATGTGGTTGGGTAATGATCTGCACCTTAGGTAAGACCCACATTGGTGCAATAGTAAAGCCAAACAAATGACTTTTTGAGTCTCCAAGTGAATCATTGACTTTGTAGGGACTATGTAGGTCTTATGAAAAATTTTTTGTTATCTCAGGTTACCTCCTGAGTTAGCCCAATTTGTTGAAGCTTTAAGCATATAAATTTGTATATGTAGACAATGACCTCGTGGCAGAAAGGTGAGTGGGCAGTTTAAGAAAATGGAGAGAAAATACTTCATAGCAGAGTCTCTACTGTCAATGAAAAGATCCTGTAATCCAAGGCAATTTCTCTATCTTCTCTAGACAAGAAATCAAGCACAGATTGCTCTGCTTTGCTGCTAGGGACCCATGTTCTTGAAATCAGCTTGGCAAAGATTACTTGAAATGTTGGCCATGTCCCAGTTGTTCTGGCCAATGTGCAAAGAAGCTGTTTACTCGGTCAGCGTTCCAGGAACCGTGAGCTGGCTGCTTGTGAAGAGAGCCCCTGAATTTTGGCTCCAGACTTTAACCTTCAAAGGCTTGATTGGACAAGAGTCATGTGTTTCCTTTGCTTCTGAGAGCATGGCTGCCCTGCCAGAGCTTGGCACACTGCACTGCTAAAGCACCATTGCAGCTTTAGGTCTCCTGTGAAATGAGAAGCTGCCATCATGGAAGCAATATAAAACAATAGCAAAAACATCTGAAAACTCAGTAAATAAGTAACATTTCATATAAATAATGCAACACCCTAGTAAGGGTGGGAAACCATTAGCTGTCTACAAGGGGAGACAGTCATCAATTTGAAAGCATTCAGTACAGTTAGCTAGGCACTGGGTATGTATTTTGAATGTTTCAGTATATATACATACAAATGCATAAATAGTATAATTGTGAGAAATGTGCAAATCATCTTTTGCACAAAACTATAGAAGATAATATATCATTTTGGATGAATCGAACATTATCCAGGTATGAAGCATTAAATAGTGTCTTAATACATAAAAATCAGATGATAGTAAAAACAGCATTCTAGATTTGGACCAGATTATCCCTCATATTTGACAAGGTGGTTGACA